>CANSZD010000799.1:0-80000 GCA_947648045.1 Beta corolliflora
ATGCGAAAAATGAAAGGGTGCCATTAAAAAAAGGAGGAAGCACATTATTATTCATAAGTTTCTTAACGACTTTATTAAGCTTTTCGTAATTTTCGAATACAGTGTGAAACCTGGAAAGTGAACGTTATGTGCTTATGGCGTTGATAAGTTGTTTTGAAAAAAAACTTTAAGGAGTTGGGGATAAGAATAGCAATTTCAATATAATTAGGGTAAGAGAATGTTATTACTTTAATAAAAGTGTCGAGGTCAAAAGTTTATCTATATCTTTATAGTTTCATTACAATTATAAGACTTTATTATATTTCTTTGAAACATTAAACACTGAAATTTTAGTGGATTGGTGGTTATACTCTCACATTATTTCATTTCAAAGATAATGTGTTCGATTCCTAATACTACACATTGTTAATATTTTTGAATGAGATCATAAACATATTTTTTAAAAAATCATATTTCTTTTGGTTTCTTTTCCATAGTTCTCATGCCTTGTTTGGTAGGCGATAATCAAAGAACGTAATGGTAATGATAACAAGCATAGTTTTAAATTTCGAAAAAGTTTCAAACCTATATGTCAATCGTAGTAAGTAACACTTCATTTCCGCACATATATTATTCTTCATAACTTTTGCTTAAATTAAATACTCATACTACCATATTCCTAAGGATAATGGATAAAATTTGATGAAGAAAAATATCTAAGGATAAACAAGTATCAAAATTTACAATCTATATTGACATGGAATTTTTCCTAATAAAATTACATAGTAAATAATTATATTACCATCAACCAAACATGTTATCTAATTTGCGTTTAGTAATGTGAGTACCTTTTTCCAGGGGCGGATGCAGCAGAGAGGGGACATGGGGACATGTATCTCCCACTTTGGCAAGGAGATCAGGAGAATATTTGCCTAACTCATGGCATGATTTCATTTTTTATTTTGAGGTAAAATCGATGTAATCTTTTACTAGACTTGATTGTTTGTATTCTTCACGTACATGAGCTTGGTAATGCTCTGTAACTTTGTTGATTTCCTTGTAACAAGATGAGCTATTAACAGCCCCTATAATGCAATCCCTCCCAATTAACAAAAGGAGCTTGTAATGCATTTTTAATTTTCATTTCTCTTTAAATTGATAAGACTTTAAGCGTTTTGGAATTTGTAGGTGAAACGTTAAGATTGAACAATTTTGTGTGGTAGGTTTTTTTTAAAACTTTTATCCAAAGCCCGACGTCCGTACTTCATCCCCCCACTTCGGGAATCCCGACTCCACCACCGCCTTTTTAAAGGGGTAATTTTCTGATGTTTTTTATGGTGTGGAATGTAATGTTTCTTTCCTCCTAAGGAATTCCCCAAAAAGCCTATCTCATATAGTTAGTGACTTAGTGCTCACATAGTCTTACATTAAATCTAAAAGACATTGTATCTTGCTAAGAAAAGCATACGTGATCTCCACTAATTTTGCTCGGCCACATCACATGCCAATGGTAAGTCCAATCAATTGTAATCTTGGTCAGTGCTTACGAGTTACACCCCTGACCCCACAACTTCATGTTAGTTTAAGCATATTTCCAAGTCCTATCATCACTCATCAAGCCATATTCTATAGGGGTAAGGCTTCTGTCAAACCGACCACGTCCCACCTAATGGACCATTTATTAATTGTTTATGTAATATTGAAATTGAATTAGCCTCAAACTAATTTATCCAAGTTTTTGATATGGGAGTAGTGAGTACCCGTGGTCTGAGCATTTATGTAAATTCTTTTAAGCTCTTAATTTTAGTTCTCTCAAATGAGAACAATGCGGATTGTGGTTCCCTGCAGGGTTTTTCTTGGGAGGATTTTTTCTCTGCAGGGTTTTCCTGGGAGGTTTTTTTCACTCTATCGCTGTGGGTTTTTCTTCTTTTTGAAGGTTTTTCCTTCATTCTTTACCCTTCTTTCTCTTTCATCTCTTTTCTTCGCCCGATTGTGAATCTTGCAGAGGCCCACCGGTGTTCGAACTCGGTGGAAGCCCCCAAAAATCCCTTTAATTGCTTCCAATAAGTATATCCCATCCTAGATGGTATTTATTTTAGGGTGTTTAATTTGGTTTTTTGTCTCGTCGATGAAAAAAGGAAAATCTAACAATCTATATTATCTGTAAGAATCTAGAAGACCAAATAAGTATTTTCACCCAAACGACTATGCATCATAGACCTGGGCAGGAGGCACGAGCCCGTGAATGGCGGGTCGTGCCGTGTCTGACTTGAAATTTCCAGTTTTGCCCATGGCCCGCCCGAGCCCACGGCCCGGGCCGACTCGTGCCTCCTGCGGCCCGACCCGTGTTTTACGTTGTTTTTTTGGATTCTTGGTAGTTTTAGGCTAAAAAACAAAGAAAAGGGGTGTTCGGTCCGCGGGCCGGCCCATCGGCCATATAGGCGGGCTCGTGCCGTTGCGGGCCTGAAATAAAATTTCTTGACCGTGGCAGGCCCATGGCCCTGTGAGCGGAGCGTCGGGCCTGACCGGCTCAGCGGGCTTGTGCCTGACCGGGCCCAAACCGTGCTGGCCTGGCCCATGCCCACCTTTAATGCATCAGCGGAAGTTAAGTCGAATCAGAGCGAACTCACAAATTGTATTGCTTCGGATGCTGTTTTTTATTAATTAGGCTGTTTTTAATCAAATCTGCGATGTATCTAGTTCTAAGATGTTATATATTTGTGTTGGAATTTCCGGTTTTTCAGGAATTGATTGTAAGTGTTGTTTGGCTATCTCTTATGAATGAAATCCGTTTTCAACCCGTCAAAAAAAAATCAGTTCTCTCAATAATATGTTTTGAGTATCATTAATGAATCACAAATTCTTGGGTGTAACAGTTATACCATAATTTATAGTATGACAACCCACAAACCACTGTTTCTTTTTGTAAAAAAAAAACTCAAATGACATGAAATAAACGACATGAGATTCATGTTATTATTGTATAGTCTATGTCATTCTTGTTGAGTTCATGCCATTATACATGTTATACCTAATACGCATTGAATTTTAAATTTTAAAATTTAAGGGAATCATATTTTTTTGGAAGAAATGGACTAAGTATAGCTTTCCCCACGGTAATCAATTTTTGTTAAAAATAAAAGGGATAATTTTTATATCATAATTCTATAAAGAATTGTGTGTTGCATCCATTTTGCAATTTATATCAAATTAATATCAAATTTCTTTATGATTATACATAATCAGTAATGATCGAACTTAAACAATTTGCGATTATAGTTTTGCATTAAGTATCTAGAAAACTTGACATACGAGTAACTGCAAATCTTGATATTATGTGTTGACATGTGAAAAGTCAAATTGAGTAAATAAAAGAGAAACAAAGATAGTAGCTTATTGACTTGCATTTTTTTTTTGAAAGGTAAGAAAAGAACATTAGGCTACCCTCCTCGCGAGGGGAATACCTAATGTGTCGGATACAAGAATGGAAGTAAGAGAAGAGTTATTACAAGGAGATATATCGAAACTAGACATTACTAAATGTCCTACATTGGCTATCCAATCGCAAAGACGATTTGGTTCCCCGAACACATGTCTGACTTGGCACGAGGTAGATTGTGTGAGCATGAGTTTACAATCAGCAATAATATTAGCAATCTTCCATGGAGTAGAGCAAAGATTATTAATGGCGTTGATGACCAAGAGGTTATCCCCTTCAATGATGATGTTGTGAATACCCGAATGCAAAGCGATCTTGATACCTTGTTGTAGTGCGGTGGCCCGGCAATGAGAAGAACAAGAGTGACCAAGATTGAAGGCTTTGGCGTGAAGAAGTTGGCCTTCATGATTACGGATGATGACACCACCAACAGCCTCCAAACCACGAATCGAACCATCGAAGTTTACTTGAAGAATGAGTGAGGTGGAGGATCCCGTGCTACAAGAGTAGCCGAGGGAAGGGGTTAGGGAAGGGGGTGGTACTACTCTAAGAGGAGAACCAATAGCCTCGACAAGTATCCACTTGTAGCGGCACCGCCATTCCCCATGAGCAAATTTAGCTCGGCGAATGACACGTTGGGTGCACGGTGCACCACTTTTCATTGTTGAATTAAAATAATAGAATTTCTCTCTTCCAAATGCTCCAGAAAAGAAGATGCATTTCAGCAAGGTATGTATACCTTTGAAACTCCTGTAAGAAGTCTAAAGTGGAGGGGAAGGACATTGGCGGGGCACACCAAGAAGTAATCTCCGTAAGTTGCCAAATACTTTGGGAGTTGGGGCAATGGAAAAGCAGATGGCCAATATTTTCGGGTTGCAAATTATTACATCGAGGACATAGATTCGTTGGCAAGATTTTCCTACTAAACATCGTAGCTCGACAAAGAAGGCTATTGTGGCAAATTTGCCAAACAAAGAGTTGTAATTTGGGAGGAATATCCAGCTTCCAAATCCATTTAAAAGGCCACGGAGGACTTTTAGACAAATCGTGAGCTAACCAAGTAGCGCATTTTACCGAAAATTCACCACTAGAAGTAGGTCCCCAAATTGGTCCATCGGGGATGTCATTGATTGGAAGGGGAATGCCCTTGATTTTGACACGGAGGTGATGAGGCGTAATGAGAGCTAATTTGTTGATATCCCAAGTATAGTCTGTTGTGATGAAATGGGCTACTTTCAGCTCTAGATCGATATTACTCCGATCTATTTTGAGTACATCACATAAATTATCCTGGCATAACCAGTTGTCTAGCCAGAAGAGAATAGAATGACCATTTCCGACTTTCCATCTAATGCCTTTCCTAAGAAGGTCACGTTGTGCTAGGATCTTTTTCCAGATATGAGAATCATTGGTTTTAGATGAATACTCAAAGAAGGACTTATTTGATAGATATTTTTCCTTGATAAGGGTTGCCCAAAAGGTTTGTTTTTGAGATAGCAAATTCCAACCAAGCTTAGCTAAGAAAGCTTTATTGAGCGGTAAAGTTCGTCTTAGTCCCAATCCACCTTGAGACTTAGGAGAACAAATGGTAGTCCATGCTATAAGCGGGGTGCTATTTTTATCTTTGTTTTGACGCCAGAAAAATTGACGATGCATTGAGTCGATAGTTTTGCAGATATCAGAGGGGATGAGAGCTGAGGAGCAAGTATAAGCTGGAAGAGCAGCTTATTGACTTGCATATGTAAACTCAATAAAGCTGTATTGGATTTTTATACATTATACCTTATCTTTGTATTTCTTCAATTTCTGTTTTGTACCCCAACCTTGTTTCAATATTCCACACAATACCCTTAAACTTACATTTATAATGTACAATGGCCCATCAATTAGACGTCCTCAATTCGTTTACTTTTTATAATTTAGTGGAACGAACTAATTTAACTTATGAGTACTTTCTCCAAGAGTTAAACTATGCATAAATAAAAATAGTTCTACTAGATTATATAAAGTAAACGAAATTAATGATGTCTACTTCACGATGTGGGGATTGTGCATTAAAATAGGTAAATTAAAGAGTATTGTTTGGAATTTTGAAAAAAAAATAGGGTGCAACGTGGAAATGAAAAAATATATAGAGATATAATATAGAAAAGTCCTTAATTATTCTTCAAAAAATTAGAAATAATCTCGATTCTAGTGGATCATCTTTAACACTTTGGATAACTCAAAGGGTAATATAGTGGTACTTTTTCATTGACAAAACAAAAACTAATGGTGTTGGTTTTTCATTCGAAAGAACATTATATAAATTAGCACCCTCTTCGTTCCTATTTGATGTTTCTACTTTGGAATATTCCATTTAAAGCGAGATTAACTTTAATTTTACCATGAGTTTTGATCACTTTATATGCAATAAAACATATTCACGTGGGATCTCCAATCTAGTTAGATTCGTCACTTTATGTTTCTCCTATAGGCCACAGTGCCAAAAAAAAAGGAAGGGGATTTTATCTTCCATATTAATGATGTATTATTTCAATAAGAAAATCCCATACCTATATAAAAAAGCGGATGCAAGCCAAAGTTAGGTCAAGATTTTGTGGTAATTTTGGTTATTCCCAAATTATCTTCTATATATTTTTTTCAAAAAAAAGGTGGCCTTATGTTATCTCTTAAAAAGAAAAGATTAGTGTGTCTAAGGTTGTTTGTTAGTGGTAAATTATAATTTTTGTTTTACCTTCCAAGTCCCAACTAACTTAAAAAACAAAGGAGAATAATCAATCAATTACTTTTTATTCAATAATTATAATTATATAGAATAAAAAAGAATACCCGAAGCATTAGTATTACTCTAGATTACTAATTATAATAAATTTGACAACCTAATAATATCATTATCTACTATTTTAAGTAGATACCCCAACATTAAGTTAATTACTTTCCCCTTTACCACTTGATCTTTCAAACAAGAAAAAAACACTGTACCCTCAAAGTCTAATGACATTTACCACATTACTTTAATTTTATAGATATATAGTGAGATAAGTTAAATAAAATCTTACCGATCTCGGTCAAAAAGGGTTTACCGATCCTGGCTTTTGGGCCTGATAAGTCGTGGTAGGATTGGTTATCAAAAGTCAATCGTTTCGCTTGAAAACCGGATCATTTACTTATTAACTGATCCGATTTTCAAAAAAAGGACAAGTTATGTAGTAAATTGATCCGTTTAAGGGGTGAAAACCGGATCAGTTTCACTAAACTGATCTAGTTTTCACCCCGTGACCGGATCAGTTGAGGGTGATGTGTATAAAAAAAAAACTGCACTCCACTTTCCCTTCGTTTGAAACCCAACGAAATTGTGCAGAGATTTTTTGAAACTCGAGCTATTGTCGCTACTTTTCTATCCCATATCAATATATTATCTTTACTTGTCTATTTTTTTGGTGAACTTTTTTGTTTTAATAGATTTTATTGTTGTATTAACAAGTGAGATATATGGTACAAATTACAAAAAACCAACTAAAATCAGAAATTAAAATGGCAAAATTCAACAATTTATGAAACTTGCAAAAATGACATAAATTACTACGAAATTTATCAAACTTACAAAAGTTACAGAATTATAACGAAATTCATCAAAAAAATTCAAAAAAATACGAACAAAACCCTAAATTACATACATCTGGAAAGTAATATATATTATAAAAAATCAGATATTACAAAATCAAACTTAAAACTAAGAGAGAACAAAACAAGAAACCTAGATCTGAAACGAAAGGAACAATGTTGCGATTATGATACCGATGATGAACGGAGAGGGTGAAGATTTGAAAATTCTCGGTGTGATGATGGCGCCCCAAAGTTGCGGAACACGATGGCACGACGAGGAGAGGAAGAGCGAACATACCTCGAAAGTCATGTAAATGATCGCGAAGAACAACCTCAGTGCGACGGAGCTTAAGAGAGATGGCGCCGACGAAGTTGACGTCGAGGAAGGGGTCGGAGATGCAGTCGGAAGCGGACTTAAGATCGCCGAAAGCGGACTAAAGATCGCAGGAAATCTGACGGGTGAATGACGAAAAGCACACGACGCACGACGCACGAAAATCGGCGAGTTTTGAGGAGAAAATAGAGAGTTAAGAGAGAGTAAGAAATTCGGTGAAGGAGATTTGAGGAGAGAGGAAGAAATCTGGCGTGAGTAGGATAAAGGAAGAGAGAGAATATAGAGAATTAGGGTTTGAGAAAATGAAAGAGTTCAGGAGGGAAATGTGAGATGTGCGCTGGCCCAACTATTTATAAGGCCCAAAGGTAACTAATCCGGTTATTTGGGCCAACCGGATCAGTTACTTGAGGAGACGAGTGAGGCAATGTTAACGCTGGCCCAAAAAACTTTAACTGATCCGGTTTGGGGCCCTAACCGGATCAATTGACTTTAGCCGATCCGGTTTGGGCCTAATCGGATCAGTTATCTTGTGTCAAATTCGCTTTTTTCCACTTGTGTAAAGATGAGTTGGAAATGGATGTTTTGAAGATATTATTGAGAGTTGGTCTTATGAGAGACCGCTAACGAATCGTCTTTCTGAATATAATGACTAGTATAATCTATTCAGTGGCCAGCTTAATTAATTTAGTAATCACATTATTTAATCCATTTAGTGACTAGTTTAATTTAGTCGGTAAGACTACCGGGTTGTTTTCTAAAATTGTGCGTTGTAGTTCGAGATTCAGAGGAAAGTAAAGAAAGGAGAAGAGAATGAACGACTAGATTGGTGCGAAATGTCTAGAGATAGTGTTGGGTTAGAGTAAGATAGAATGAACTTGTTAGGAGAATGTAGGTTTGAGTTTTGTAAAATTAGACCATCTATTCTAATAATTTTTGATATTGAGATAGATTCAAATAAGATAAGTTAAGTTCATATAAAGTTGAATAGAACGGACCCTAAATGTGTTCCGTATATTAGTCCAAACTTTCCAATCAAAGCTAGCGTATTGAATAATACAAAAGCCAAAGATTACAACTTACCGAAAAATGAAGATAATAACTTTTTTTTTTCATTAATCATTGCATTTCTATTTTATTGAAGTAAAATCACTACATTTTCGTTTTATAGCAATGAATGGTTAATCACTTCATATCCGTTTCACGAAAGTAAATCATTAATCACTACATATCCATTTATACTAACTTTTCCTTCTCAGATACACCAACATTTCTCTATATTTTCCATTGTCTTAAATTTTAGTTCAAGGCATATGTTTTTTTTTTCTTAATAGGTAAGAAGAAATCCTCAGGTTGTCTCCGCTCTCGCACGTGAGCCCCTCATCCAGGGACCAATTACACCCCACCCCCAACCCCTCCTCCCTTAAATCTCAAGTAAATGTTTGGGGTAGAAATTAAACCCTAGACTTTGATAGGCAAGATTGAAAAGCTCACTATTTGAGCCGACCCCAATTCTTACTAGGCACATGTACTTAAGTATTGCACGAAAGAAATAATTTTGAAATAGGATAAAGTCATGAAGATGACATGGCGTTGGTTTAAGACGTGGCAAAGCGGCAAAGCCACCCAAAGCGGAGTTGGTGGGCGAGTTCAGATTTAAGTCATTGCTAATGATAATCTCCCACATGGGCGTCTTTTATTGGACTGCTAAGTTGGGCTCTTTTAACTTCTTGTCCTATTCCTTTAATTTGGACTTCAGAACCCCATCAACTTCCTCTCATGGTCCACTTTTATTCGTTTTTGAATGTCTACAACTCTACAACTCTACACACTACACTATAGAAGCAATGCCATTTATTATTTACCTTTTTTTTTCTTTCACAAAACAAATTCATAAGATGATTACCAAAAACATGCATGTCGACATTTCAAGGGGAAAGAAAATATCACACTTAAGAGTTATACTAAGATCTCTTTGCTTTTTATATTCTACTAGTGAGTATCTCGGGCGATGCCCCGAGCTATTACTTTTGGTAAGTTTTTTCTTTCAATGATAAGTAATTGCGTGGTATTTTGAAAAAGCTTAACTCTTAAAAATTTGGAGATGAAAAGTAATAAATAACTTTCTATAAGAAATTGGTCGACTCAAGAGTTTATGTCTATAACAATCTCTCGTTATTACCATTAAAGTGTTAGGGATCAAACTACTTGTAAAAGTCTTTTAATGGGACATAAATATAAGACATTATTATATTTTATTTTTGAAATAAGAAACAATCATGTAATGTTGGATTCATAGTTAAACCTTCACTTTTCATTTCAAAGCGTCATGTGCTTCGATACGCAGAACTACATAATGTTATTTTTTTAATTAAGAGGTTTGATATGGAAATGAAGCACTTGCATTAGCACCTTAGAGGAGGTGCCACGTGGCACATCAACTTTCTTAGAACGCCTTTTAATATATTAGTGTTTGGCCTCACTAATCAGCCCAATTCCAATGAGTGGCCTAAAAGCCTTCCTAAAGCATGGGACAGTGGCGGCAATGGGGTCCCACCGTAAATTGACCTTATCACCAAATGTTTTGGGAGATCTCGAGAAGGATGGAATAACCATTGCCTAAAAAGGTAGCATGCCCAAAAGCGCCCATCTCGAACAATGTTTCCGTCCTGGAAATCCCCAACACTATAAATACCAACCGCCTCATCAATGAACAGGTATTGAATTCTCACCTAAGAAACCGTGAGCATCCGTCTCCAGACTTTATCTCTCTACCTCTATCTCAACCGACTTGAGCGTCGGAGGGGCGATCCCGAACCATCCCCTGAGTAGTCTAACATCGTTTTCGGGATTCGTGTGTACGGACATCTGAGCTCGAGCGAACACTCTTGGGGCCCACATCAAATCTCACAACATATTACAATCCTTAATTTCTTAGCGAGAAAAGTTTGGCGCCGTCGTGGGGAAGTTACAATCAAAGTCGCTTCGCCACCACTCAAGCAAGAACCACTTCACAATGGCCCCGCCCAAGAGCACTCGCACTGCACAGCCCTCGCACAAGCTCGAGGTCCGAAAGGGATCCTTCACCATCTCACTGCAGGAGGTCCGAACGGCCCAGACGCCGACCGCTCAAACTCGACCATGAAGAGGAGCAACCAATCGACAATAGACAGGACCCCTCACAACAGCCTACAACACGCCGACCCCCATCCCATATCCACGGGCGGACATAAATTTGATAGCCGCTCCCTCCAATGCACCTTGCAAAGAAAGTCTCGAGGGATATGTTAGCCAACCTACAGCCAGGACGCTTTCTTCAACCCCCTAAAGACCGCACTGGTCCCCTTCCCTTCGGGGCAGAACCAAGGCCACCTAGCGGCGGCAATGGCCGGACCCGAGGGAGCATAGTCGCACGACGGCGCAACGATCCGCACGGGGGGAGGAAGAGCGGCACGAGTCTAAAGGGAGATCTACTATGCGGGGCGAGGAGACGCACGTATCCAAATCGCCCGGGGGTAACGTCGGGAAGAAAACCCATGACGCTCGGCATTTCCTAAACGAGAAGCGGCTCAAGAAGGGCCTGGGATGCTCGGCACATTCTCAAACAAAAAGCCGCTCGCCGGGAAGGGCGCGCCGACTCACCCCAAACGAAGCCAATTCGGATCAACAGCGGGGCGCTCAAGTTCCTGGTCCCATTCAGCCAGGACATACTTGAGGCGCCCAACCCTAAAAATCAAAACGCCTACGATCGAACCATTTGCGGGCCTAACCGACCCGGACGATCACATGGCCACATACAAAGCACAAATGAGCGTCCAAACTGGCTGCGAGGCCACTTGGTGCCGTTTCTTTCCCACGACTCTGAAAGGACTGGCCCTAAACTGGTTCCAAGAGCTTCCCGCAGGGATCATAACAGATTTCTCAGTGCTCGAGGACCTATTTCTTCACCAGTTTATCGCCGGAAAAAGACAAAAGAAAACAAGTCTCCATTTGATGGGAGTCAGGCAGGAGAAGAACGAAAGTCTGGCCGACTACATCAAAAGGTTCAATGAGGAGTTATTAAAAATCTCTGATCTACAAGATGCAGTGGCGTTCGCCGCCTTAATGTCCGGCCTTCAACCTCGGGCTCGCCGTATGGTCCTCGGGCCGAGAACGAAGTGAAAACTTTCTCCGAAGCAATGACTCGGGCTCAAAGATTCATCCAAGCGACAGACATATGTCGTCACTCAGACGATGAGAGCAAGAAGAGGAAAGAAGAAGGAAACCATAAGGACCAGTCGAAGCAGCAGAAAACAGGTGGTCGGTCGAATAGGTTTAACGACCATGGCATCGACCCCCGATTCAACAAGAACAGAAGAGAAATCTACTTGGACATCAAGGATAAATCCATGATGCCCCGCCCACCTCCCATCAGAACGTCGGTCGCTCGGCGAGACAAAAGCCAATGGTGCGAATTCCACAAAGAGTGCGGTCACACCACCAAGGATTGCAGGGAACTTAAGAAATCCCTGGACAACCTAGCTGACCAGGGGAAGCTGAACCGGTACCTCAAGCACTCTAGGGAGGAAAAGGGCAAACAAAAGGTTGGTCAATCCAACAGCGGGGATACAGAGGGCTTCATCGGGGTCATAGCAGGTGGCTTCACGTCGGGCGGCTCGACCGGGCCGCTCACGCAAAGCCCACCTCCGAGTCTAAAGCACTGTGTACTCAACGTCCATCATCCCCGACCCGACCGTCCCATCATGACATTTGGCGAGTCCGAGTCGCCCCCGCACACGCCCCACGACGACCCCTTGGTCATCGAACTCAAAGTGGCTAATGCCGCAGTCAAACGGTGTTGGTGGATAAAGTGGATCTTCTGGCAGATATAATCACACCGGAGTGCCTCAGAAACCGAAGTACAATGAAAAGGATGTAACCCCGCTCAATCGCCCACTCATAAGCTTCGGGAAATTCGGTACATCCCCGTCGGATCCATAAAATTGCCTGCTCGGATGGGAGAGAAGGGCAAAGGAAGAAGCCTACCGATTGACTTCCTAGTGGTGGACATCCCTCTACCATACAACATCATAATGGGAAGACCAACTCTGAACAAGGTCAAGGCAACAATTGCAATTTACCAACTCTGGCAGCCAGGGAATGTTACGTGAATAGCCTGAAAAACAAGGACGACGTCCCGGAGGGCTCGAAGAAAAGAAAGCGGGAAGACGATCAGCCCTCAAGTGGGCTCGGGGTTTACCTTACCGAGAACCCCAAGCAATACGAGCGCCCTCAGCCAGCCGAGGACGACGAAGAAGTCAACATCGACGAGAAGCACGGTCGGACTTTGAGAGTAGGCAAGGTCATGGATCCTCAAACGAGAAAGGAGATCGTCCAAGTGTTAACAGAATACAGAGACGTCTTCGCCTACGAAGCCACTGAAATGCCCGGGCTCGACCCTAAAGTCATGTGCCACAAGCTGAACATCAAAGAGGGATTCAAGCCTGTCAAACAAAAGCTGAGGCATCAAGACCCCGAGAGGAACACTGCGGCAGCCGCCGAAGTCAAGAAATTGCTCGAAGTAGGGTTCATTGAAGAATGCCAGTACTCGGAATGGTTGGCCAACGTAGTCCTGGTCAAAAAGTCGAGTGGGGCATGGAGAATGTGCGTGGACTTTACAGACCTGAACAAGGCCTGTCCAAAAGATAACCACCCTCTGCCCAAAATCGACAGGCTGGTCGACTCGACGACAGGTCACGCTCTCCTAAGCTTCATGGACGCAAACGCGGGGTATCACCAAATCCCGATGGCAGAGCATGATCGAGTTCATACCGCCTTTGTCACCAATCAAGGGGTGTATTGCTACAAAATGATGCCCTTTGGGCTCAAGAATGCAGGGGCTACGTATCAGCGCACGGTCAACAAGATATTCGGCCGACCTAACCGGGTCGAAATATCGAAGTATACGTTGACGACATGATCGTCAAAAGCAAAGCTCGGGGTGATCACCCCTCCGATCTAAAAGAGACTCTCGCACTCGAGGAAATACCGCATGATGCCGAACCCGAAAAAATGCGTATTCGGGGTGAAGGGAGGAAAGTGCCTCGGGTTCTCGGGTCGATGAGAGGGGAATCGAAGCCAACCCCGACAAAGTAAAGGCAAAGGGTAGAAATGAAATCCCCTCGAATGTGAGAGAGGTACAACGCCTAACAGTCGTTTGGCTGCCCTCGGCCGCTTCTTATCCCGGTCAGCAGATAAGAGCTTATGCTTCTTCAAAGCTCTAAAAAGAAAAGAGTTCACTTGGGGTGACGAAGCCGAACAAGCTTTCACCTCCCTCAAAGCGCATCTATCAACACTCCCAAAGCCGATCTCCCCTCACTGGGAAACGCCGTTCGTTTACTTAGCTGATTTGAATCACGCGCTCGCCAGTTTGGTGGCCGAGAGGGAAGAAAAACAAGACCCGCCTACTTCATAAGCCACGCCTTCCGAGGGCCGAGGCCAAATACAGCGAGGTCGAGAAGATAGTCTTCGCCTTGGTAATGGCCAGTCGGAAACTCAAGCCTTATTTTCAGGCCCATCCAATCAAGGTTCTCACAGGTCACCCGCTCAGAAAGCTCATCGAAAGCAGGAATCATTCTAGCCTGATGACTGACTGGGCGGATCAACTAGCAGATTTCGGGTTAGAATATGAACCCAGGAGGGCGATCAAAGCCCAGGCCTTAGCTGATTTCATAACCGAATGTACGTCTAGACCCCCAGCCAGTTAGCAGGATGTTTGGGAGTTGCAAGTAGACGGCTCGTCCACCAAAACAGGGTGCGGAGCTGGATTGGTTATCAACCCCCCAGTCGGGGAAAAAGATGGAATACGCCATCAAATTCGAGTTCTTAAGCTCTAACAACGAAGCCGAATACGAGGCCCTAATCCTCGGACTGGAGTTGTGCATCCTAGCCGGAGCCACCACGATCAATGCTAAATCCGACTCACACTGATCGTAAGGGCGTGTATCAAGCGAGTATGAGGCCAAGGAGGACAACATGAGAATGTATCTGGCCAAGGCCCGGGGCATCATCAAACAGCCTATCTCGGCTCAACATCACCCACATACCCCGATCGTAAAATCAAGCAGCCGATGCTTTAGCCCGAATGGCCGGTTCGGCCGAAGGGTCGGCCCTCGTACAATCATGTGGGAAGTCCTCCCAAGAGCCCAAAGATCAATGCCAAGGAACAACTTGTATTGAATCGGACATCCGAATGGATGGATGAGGTAGTCGGATATTTGAGAGACGGGAAACTACCTAAGGACCCCAAGGAGGCTGACCGGGTTAAACACAAGTCCGGATGGTTTCTATGGCACGAGAATCAACTCTATAAAAAGTCCTTCACTCATCCATTGCTTAAGTGCGTAACCCCCGAGGAAGGAAATTACATCCTCAGGGAAATCCACCAAGGGGCTTGCGGAAGCCATCAAGGGGGAAGAACCATAGCCTGGAAAAGCTCTCCGAGCCTGGATATTACCGGCCCACTTTGAAAAGCGTACGCTCGGAGAGCCGGGTAAAGAGATGCCCATCCCGTCGATCCACTCCTGACATCCCTGTGGCACCAACCACCCCATTGACAACAATTCAAGCAGTCTTGCCATTTGATAAATGGGGTATGGACCTACTCGGACCATTTCCTCCAGCCTCAGGTCAGAGAAAGTTCCTGATAGTCGCCATTGACTATTTCACCAAATGGACTGAAGCCGAACCTCTTTCCTCCATAACGGATAAACAAGTTCAAGCGTTCATTTGGAGAAACATCATCACCAGATTCGGAGTCCCCAGAGTACTAATCTCCGACAATGGACGCCAATTCAACGTGGGACCGACTCGAGAATACCGTACTCGGTTCGAATAAGCACCAAGTTCTCCGCAGCCTCAAGGCCGCAAACGAACGGGCAAGGTGAGTCGGCTAATAAAATAGTCCTCAAAGGAATCAATAAATCTCTGGAGGCCGCCAAAGGGGCATGGGTCGATGACCTACCAGGAGTCCTCTGGTCGGCAAGAACTACCACCAAGGAGGCAACAGGGCACTCGCCTTTCAGCCTTGTGTACGGCAAAGCGGTCTTGCCGAGAGAAATTGGCATCCCATCTCCCCGAATGACGTTCTATGAATTCAAGAAGAACGAGGAGGAAAAGCCGGTCGCCTTGGACTTGCCGCCGAAAAACGAGGGGCAACGCGTTGCTAAAATCCATCCAAGACAAGCAAAGAGTCACTCGGATGTTTAATCGCCGAGTGAAATCCCTGGCCAATTCAGCTCGGCGAATGGGTCGTTTGAAAAGTCGAGGCCACCGGGCTCTCACACTTGAAGGGGAAAGCCGGGACCTAACCGGGACGGTCCATACAAGGTCACCGAAGTCATCAAGCCCTAGGCACATTCCGACTAGAGTCCCCGAGGGCGTTCCCTCGGCCCGACCCCCGGAGCAGTAGACAACCTCAAAAAAATACTTCGTGTAAAGTTTGGTTACTTGTAATACGGGGCATATATGTTATGATAGCCGGTCGGTATTTTTGGAACAAAGTCGCTCTTTTTGTAGAAGTATATAAACTAAAAACCGGTCGGCAAATTTTGTATCATAGCCAGCTTATTAGACTTAACCAGTCAAAATTTTATTGGGTCGGCAGGATTACAACCACGAAGCCTAACAACCGCTTTTAATGTTCGGTCAATAAAATGTTCATGGGCAAGGGACATTGAAGCAAGACGGATAATATTGCAATTAACAAACGCGAAATTGAAGACCAAATGATAAATTTCATTAAGGAAACTCGAGCATTACAGAAATCATTACAAAATTGTTAAAAGAAAGCAAGGGTCGAATAGGAAAAGCACTTACATCATGCCGAGCGCGAAAAAGCTCGTTTGTCTCGTTCCGACCGTGGGTAATTTCAATGTATTCACTGGCTCGGCAGAGTGTAAATGTGCTCGAGGGCCTTGGACCGCCGACCATCCTTCTCCTTCCCCGCTCAACCCCGCGAAGGGAACGGCACCGAAATCGCGCCCCTCGAGCCATCCCCCGGCAACTCCGCAGTTGGAGACAGAGGGGTATATTGTGGACTCCCGATCGGTCGGAAATCAGAGGAATGAAGGGAAAGGTCTCCCCCGTCGGTGTGTTGGGGGGGCCCTTGGGGCTGATAACTTCAACGGATTAGCTCCGCTTGGCCTTCTCACGATCGACCTTGGCTTTTTCCCGCTCGCTTCGACCGAGCGACGGCTTTCTCCGTCCCGGGCTACTTTATCGAAGACCGCTCTTTTCTTTTCTTGGTCTTCGGCTTAGCAGGATCCCCGGGGCAAAGGGAAAAGGGCCAAAAAACAACTCCGAGTATAGTCGGTCGGGCTAAAAAGAAGGCAACAGGAAGATAAACAAATTACCTTGGGAGGAGCGGGAACCTTCATGGTTTTCGCCGCAATCTCGGCCTTCAACCGAGCCGCTCTCATAGCCGCCACGTTCAGCTTTTCGGCCATGGTCGGATCAACTTCTTCGATATAGGCTCTGGCGGGTTCTGTAAAACAAATCAAAATGCATAAGTGTTAGCCAAAATAGAATGCAAATATTACTAAACCGACTGCCCCATCTCCTCGGCTGATTACCCTTCGGAAAGGTCTGACTCAGACCCATGGCCGAAAGGAAGTATTCGTCGGTGAAGAGCCTACGGTCGGGCAACCATTGGTCAGGCACGAACACCTCGCCTCCATTAACTATCCTCGCCTGGCCTCGAATGTAGCAGCAGCCGCCGCCCCTTCCTCATCGTCAAGCTCTCCCACTCGGAAGTTAAGGGCGACTAAGGGCTCGGTCGAAGGCGGAACCAGGGGAATCCCCCAATCTCCACCGAAATAGACGAAGGCGAATTCCCTCCGAAACCCTTTCTGTGACGTGGGAAGGTTAAGGACAGTCCGGTAACCCGGTCGGACTTGGAAACTCCACCAGCCCGGCCCGTTGTTTGCAGCTAGGGATGGGCATGGGTCCAGGACCCTACCCGGACCCTGTTGGACCCGACCCTAATTTCAGGGTTTGGGTCCAATTTTTTCGCACTCCTAAGGGTCCGGTCCGGTCCGGGGTCCAAGTGATTTTTTAGGGTCCGGGTCCGGTCTTGATATTTTGGACCCAGACCCGACCCTTAGACCCTCTAAATAATTAATATGTAAATTTTAGCTTTTTATTTTAAAAACAACTGATTTCCTAAACACATTTTCACTTTGGAAACCATTTTCAAACCCTAGTCCACAAACTCGACTAAGAGAGAGACTTGGTGGCTCTCGCCTGACGCCACTCACCAATCTCCGCCGGCACCGAGTTCAGTCGCCACCAACCGACATCCAACGCCACTAAAGTTAGTCCACCGTCAGATGACCAACGATTCGTTAGCTCCGTGCCGTCGCCGTCATCATCTGATCAAAGCAATGAGCAGATTTCGGTGTACCACCGAATTTCCGCTGTTTATTCAGGGCCGACGGTTTTAGATATCGAGAAAGCTTTGTCCTGCTACGACGGCTAGTTCGCTGCGGCAACAAAGTGCCGCTTTGCTTTTGGTTTACCCACTCCTCTCTATCGTATGTGGTTTTTGTATTTAATATCGTTTAGTATATTGCAACCGCTACATGGTTGATCGAAGAAATTGTTTTTGTAAAGAGATAATTTTTTTGAAGGGAGTAAAGAGATAATTTTTAATGAACAAACTAAATGCTTCATAAAAGGGAACAAGAGTGACATAAGATTAGAATGAGTAACAAAACAACGTAGCTTATTTTTTTTCATGAATTTTTTTCTTGATATTCTCTCGTTATCTAGTGCTCGAAATTGATTTTCTATCTAAATGATCATTTTTTATCATCAAATATTAAGAATGCCGTAATTTTGGCAAAACTAAAGAATTAGGCTCGGACTCCGACCCGACCCTAGACCCTGGCAGCACCCTAAGGGTCCGGGTCTCGGGTCCACTTTTCCTGCCCTTAGGGTCCGGTCCGGTCCGGGTCCTCAAAAAATTTAGGGTCCGGTCCAGGGTCCCAGTTGGACCCGACCTGCACCCGACCCTTGCCCATCCCTATTTGCGGCCATAACTTCGACCAGCCTTATAAAGATGCCGCCACAACTTGAAGGCCTGGTCTGACTCGCATTAGGTCACAGAGTACCCGGAAGGCATTAATGCCTCCCGGGAGTTGGGGAAATTTGGCAAATCGCCAAATCATATGCGTTCAATAACTCCTTGACGAAGTCGGTCAGCGGAAACCGAAGCCCCATCTCCATTGACTTGTAGTAAACGGCGATGCATCTAGGCGGTGGAGACAGAATCAGCGTATGATGGGCTTCCTGGTCGGACCGTATAGTAGGGGTCTTTTATTTGGAACCTCGGTCGCCGCTCCCCGAAGGTCCTCGGCCAAAGATTTTATTACTCCGGGTTCGGGAAGAATGTTCCCGACCTCCTTTCGGATCCGTGTCGGGATACTCTAACTCTCTGCCCGAAGTGGACGCTTCTCCGCTCCCTCGGCATGGCCACTCGCACTACATCACAAGACAAGTATTTGTCTAAGTAACTTTCGAGGGGGGGGATAGGCTAGCGACACTTCCCAAGGATAGGAAATGATACCCTCGGCCTCCTCCTCCATCGAAGACGAAGGGCTCGGGAGAGCAACCGCGTCGGGCACAGCCGAGGGGTCGGGGCAATTTATTATAGCCGACACCAGCGTTATTCCCATCCCCCTCACCTCCTCGGATAAGATATAGGGAGGTGAGGTCGGAGGTGTCGACGACTCGGACGAATCTCCCATTATTTATAAACAAGGGAGTCGGCCGAGGCTGTTCAAAGGAAAAGAAAGAAAGAAAACTTAAGAAAAATAAGAAGCGTACCTGGTCGGACGAAGGAGCTGGAGGAAGAACTTTGAAGAGTTGAGAGAATTTGGAGATTTTTGAGAGAGAGAAGTGAGGAAATGAGCAGGTAACCCTGAAATTCTCTCCCCTCTCATACCTATATAGGAGTGCCTGGGGAGTGTGCAACGCAAACCCCCGCGTCGTTCTAATGGGCTTCCAATAGAGGCCCAATTGGACCCCTTCATCCATTCCATAAAAGGTCCAATGAAATCAATGGAAGCGTCTTAAGCCCGAGGGATTTGAGGCGCAAAACTCCTTGGGGCGCCCTCCGCCTCGGCCAATATCAAGGGTCCCAACATCCCCAGATCCGTAGTTGACATGTGGCATGTCAAGAGGGACACACCCACTCGGACCAGCTTGGGGCTCATTAGCCCCTCATCCGAGTGGGTCACACCCTGCTCGACCAACAGGAGCTCCCCTCCTTTGCCGAGTCGCTTCTATACTTGGTCGAATATGACCAAGTATCAGCTAGCACCCACTCGGATCAACTTGGGGCTCATTAGCCCCTCATCCGAGTGGCTCAACACCCCATTCGGCCAACAGGAGCTCCCCTCCTTTGCCGAGTCGCTTCTATACTTGGTCGAATATGGCCAATTATCGCCTAACACCCACTGGATCAACTTGGGGCTCATTAGCCCCTCATCCGAGTGGCTCAACACCCTATTCGCCAACAGAGCTCCCTCCTTTGCCGAGTCGCTCCTATACTTGGTCAAATATGGCTAAGTATCGCCTAAGACCCACTGGATCAACTGGGGCTCATTAGCCCTCATCCGAGTGGCTCAACACCCTATTCGGCCAACAGGAGCTCCCCTCCTTTGCCGAGTCGCTTCTATACTTGGTAAAAAATGGCCAAGTATCAGCTAGCACCCACTCGGATCAACTTGGGGCTCATTAGCCCCTTATCCAATCAGAAGGGACCGGGGTCGGCACTCTTCCTTCAATAGGGAGTGACCCGGTCGGACCTCTCCTCCTCCAAACAAGAGGAGACTGGGTCGGCACTCTCCCCTCACCAGTGAGTGACCCGGTCGGCCACTCCTCATTTAGCAGGGGGATGACCGGGCCAAGACTCTCCTCGACTGTGGAGTGACCCGGTCGGCCACTCCTTCTTCGTTAGCAGGAGGTGACCTGGCCGGCACTCTCCCCTTCACCAGGGAGTGACCCCGGCTCGGCCACTCCTCATTTAGCAGAGATGACCGGGTCGGCACTCTTCCTTCAATAGGGAGTGACCCTGGCCCGACCTCTCCTCCTCCAAACAAGAGGAGACCGGGTCGGCACTCTCCCCTCACCAGGGAGTGACTCGGTCGGCCACTCCCCCTTTAGCAGGAGATGACCGGGTCGACACTCTCCCTTCATCGTGGAGTGACCCCGGCCGGCCACTCCTCATTTAGCGAGGGGATGACCGGTCGGCACTCTCCCTTCACCGTGGAGTGACCCCGGTCGGCCACTCCTTCTTTTAGCGAGAGGTGACCGGCCCGCACTCTCCCTTCACCTGGGAGTGACCCTGGCCGGCCACTCCTCATTTAGCGGAGATGACCGGTCGGCGCTATCCCTTCACCGAGGGAGTGACCGGTCGGCCCTCTTCCCATTTACCGAGAGGAGACCGGGTCGGCATTCTTCCCTCAACAAGGAATAACCTGGCCGGTCGGCCCTCTCCCTCGTTTAGTAAGAGGTGACCGGGGTCGGCACCTTTCCTTCAACAGAAGGGAACCCGGTCGGCGTTTCCCTTCTAGCAGAAATAAGCTCTGGCCGCCAACCCGACCGTAAATAAGACGGCCGTGTATTCCGCCACGCAGTGCATCCCACCGTCGAGCTCCCGTGATTCCCCATCTATGGCGTGGGGCTAATTGTTTGGGCTCAATTAATCGCCACCCCAATGAGGAGCCTAAAAGCTTCCTAAAGCATGGGACAGTGGCGGCAGTGGGTCCCGCTTGTAAATCGACCTTATCACCACGTGTTTTGGGAGATCTCGAGAAGGATGGAATAACCATTGCCTAAAAAGGTAGCATGCCCAAAAGGCCCATCTCGAACAATGTTTCCCGTCCTGGGAAATCCCCAACACTATAAATACCAACCGCCTCATCAATGAACACATATTGAATTCTCACCTGAAGAAACTGAAAGCATCTCTCTCTAGACTTTATCTCTACCTCTATCTCAACCGACTTGAGCGTCGGAGGGGCGATCCCGAACCATCCCCAGGGTAGTCTAACATCGTTTTTTGATTCGGGTGTACGGACATCGAAGCTCGAGCGAACACTCTTGGGGCCCACATCAAATCTCACAACATATTACAATCCTTAATTTCTTATAGTAAACAATTAGGATAGATGATTACCATAATTATGGAAAAGAGTATCTTCAAATTTGAGATTTATATAAATACATCAAACATCATGAAATCAATATGAAAAAACAATCTAAAGACAATAAATGAACTTACACGCATTATAAATATATCGGAATTCTATCTTAAATCAATTGTTAATAAGGCAGTAGTATCTTGACAAACTTATATATTAGTTATTCTCCATCTTTTTTTTATATTGGATAAACTCACAAGTCGATATTCTTTTAATAAAACATCTTAATTATGGTTTTTCTATTTGAAAACTTTCCTTCTATAATTTTTTTTGGTAAGCGATGATGTAAACTTTAAGAATAGTAAATACATATAAAAGTATTTTCAAAATGTCTCTGATAGATTTGATCCTACAACCTAACTTATAGTTGTAGATCAATACAATTTTTTTACTATACCATTAGATCAAAAAATAATTTGAGAGTGGAGTACTTTTGACTATAGCCGTAGGAAATTTTCCAACTTGGAGTCTTGTATACGCCTATTCACAAACTTAAATATTCATTGGTTCAAGATTAATTATTGGGGTAAGGGGGAAACAAAAACAAGTTATTGTATATGTTTGATGGGAATTCATGCGGCAACATACAAATTAAGATTTACAAAAGATAGGCAACTACTGAAAGTCAACTAGTGGTTATCCTAAAATAGGATGGCAACTCTTTAAATAAACTTCATGGAGAAAGGTGCTCGGTTTAATAAAACTTATGTATCTGATGCTTATTTAATTTGCCTAAGCTATTAACTTGTTCGTTGATTGTTTGGTAACTGGAACTTTTGAGAAGAGTATAAATTTTTAAATTTTCAGCCAGAAATTTTTAATTTTGGTTTTTATTATTGGTCAAAAAAAAAAAGTTTGATTATCGAAATCAAGGGTTGAGATTTTGGTTATACTTGAAAATGCCGCATTACCAACGATTTTTCGTTAAAAACAATTGTTGAAAGGGTTGTTTTTGAACCAAGGCTTGTTCTTTTGGACCGAATTAATGAAAATTCGCCCGTCGCCTCGGGCTTCAAACAAATTCAATTCGCCCGCTTCGCCCAAGTTTATTATTCGCTTCGGCTTGGTTTCCTCTCGCCCGCGCTTCGGCCTTAGGTTTATTCGGGCTCGCCTCGGCTCGGGTTTATTCAATTCGGGCGCCCGGCTCAATTAAATCCAAAAGAACAGAGCCTCAAATATGGTTCCATAAGCTAGAATGATATGAGTTTCCTTTATAAAATTTATTTTGCCTTTGTGTCTTATTAAAAACTTATTTCACTCGATTTTATAAAAAAAATGAACAAAATAAAGTTTGTCAAGGACAATTTATGTTATTTTAGACATTAGAGACCTTAATTACGATGAAAACAACCTTCTTAACAATTGTGTATGGCGAAAATGGTTGTTAACACCACATTTTCAAAGTATAACCAATTACCTCAAGGCTATTTCGATAATCAAATTTTTCTTTGGCTATCAATGATAAAAAAGCCAAAATTAAAAAGCCTACCACCGAGAATTTTCCTAAATTTTTTCATGCGTAAGGCTAATTGCCTAGTGGTTAGGCCAATAGTGTCAAATTGTGAGCGGAAAATTCAATCATATTCATTCTTACTCTCTTCTTTCTTGATAAAAAATTAACTCTAACTTGACTTAATAAGAACATGTTAATAAATATATGAGTTAAGAGCACATTCAAGATCCCAACTTTAAAATTTTACCTTCTATCCATATTATAAATAATGAAGTATTTACAAAAAAAATCCTAAAAATCCACACTACCATTATTATTTTCCTAAAGAATTCCCAGTCAATTTCTGTAAAGGATTCCAAGGATTTATCAACAAACATAGGGACAAATAGATTAGCCTCTTGATCAAAATCTTCACAAAGAAAAAAAAAACTTTCAACAATAGTAACTTCATCACGAATAAAAGAGCCAATTTCCTTCAAAAAATATATATACAAATGAAAGATCTCAAGAAAAAAAACCCTAGCCTCCTCCTCTTCCCTCTCTCCGCTTCCTCCCAAAAAAACCCTAATTTTTTCTTCTAGTTTGGGGCTACCATCATCCTTTCGATGGTGGTAAGCCCCCAATTCTTCTTTTTTCTTCTAGTTTTTATTGTTTTTGTTATTAATAATATTCCATTCTCTCTCTTTTTGAGAGTTTTCTACTCAATTTTTGGGTTCTTTCTCTCCTCTTATGGAAGTTTGGAGTTTAGTTTTAGTCTCTTCCCACGTGGAAGTTTAAAAATTGGTATGAGAGATTGTTCCTATTGGTTGAAGTTCAAGACCATCAACATCGAAGTATTGGAAATTCGGATGCGGTCAACCTGGTTAAATCAAAACTTTCTTCCCCAAACTATGTTAGAATGATAGACTTCTCCATCAATAGCCGCGTGATTCAAGAAATACAAGGGCCAGACCGTATTGCTCGATCTAGTCATCAGTAGTTTCTTCAAGACGAATTTGATTTGATCTTATGTGATTATATCTTGTTTTTCTTTAATACTTATTGTAGACGCCGTTTGACCTTCATTTAATGAAATTTCTTTCAAAAAAAAAAAAAATATATATATATACAAATGAAAAACCATGAAAAACTCTAGTATCACATGACTGTAATAACGTGCAATAATAAGAATATCAATAAATCAAGATGATATAATGAGATTCCTCTTGGGTCTTGTCAAAGTTACTAGTATATATCCACAGTTTAACAACCATAACAAAATGAACAAGTGAGCTGAAGTTTGAGGACAGTTAGATAAGTCAAGGATGTATAAGAAGAAAAATTATTGTTCAAGAATTGTAAACATCAATGTTAGTAGTGATCACTGACGTTTTGATCCTCCCATTTTTCAACCTTAGCTTGTTGAGATGATGTGATATTTGATGCAGTGTTTGTTTGCATTCCAAATTGTTTGATGAACTGATAATGAAAGTAAAAAAAAGCTTAAGTTAATAAGTGATTAATATTAAAAAGATTAAGCAATGAAAATAAATAAATTAACTACATTGACTCACTAAGCTAACCAAGGTGGGTTAATTACATTATAATATTATTTTAGGGTGCCAAACGATGAAAAAAAGAAAACGAGGTCCTAAAAAAGTGAAAGAACCAAAAGATGAAGTCCCAAATATGAACTTAACTCATTAATTTATCTACTCTTAGGGTCTATTTTCCTCGATTTATTTTTAGTAAACTTAATGTATGTTCGCTAAATTAAACTTAATTTTTTCTTGTTGAACATTACTTTTTTTTTTTTATCTTAACTAAATTTTAATGAACTGAACCTGTTTTTGCTTAACTAACTTTTTGTTGTTGAATTTAATTTATTTTATTGAAATTTATCTTAATAATGCCTTAATTGTGGATGTTAGAGCATTGAAGTTTTACCTTGCATCTAATGAGACAAGATCATGTATAACAAAGGATATTAAAATTTGATTAAATGGTATTTATTAATAATGTTTCGAGAAGGAGATCTTTGTCTAGCGCTTAATTCGATGTTAGTGTTGAGTCTTGATTTGGGAAGTTTGAGGAGTTTGGCATTTCCATTTCGGCAAATGAAAGGTAAAAACGAGATGACGTCGATCTAGTTTGATGAGGGTTTGCATGTCAACGTGATAAGTATATGCTTCCATAAATGAATCGCTTGCCTTGATTAATGCATATAACATATAAGAAAAGTTAGGGCTAGATAATGTTATGATTTAGATAGTACAAATTTTTGTCTTATGTACATGCTTATTATATCCAGTTGAATCACAAAACACCGTATAAAGTATCTCGTGAACATAAAAGAGCAAATTGCAAATGTATTAGTCTAATTAGAGACTAATTCATACACTAGAATACATTATGTTAGTGATACTCCAAACATGCTATATGATGTCGGATCGATCTACGTTACTACGTACATTATAGAATGTGCAAGTGTTATAAAAATAAATTTGATATTTAAGATAATGGTAATATCATTCAATAGTTGATTATATGAATTTTTGAGAGTCAAGATCAAGATTATTTCCAAGTAGCTTTTTATTCAACACCACCATAGTCCATAGAGGCTTAGATTGAGACCATACAATCATCTTTTATAAATAATTGCACCCAAAAAAGAATATCTTAACAATTGCTGGCCCCTTAATTATACAAGAAAATCCAAGTATAAGGGTAGAATCTCTGTTTTCTCTTTCCCCATTCTTTTGGGCCTTGGTTGAGGGCTTTGCTGTTTTTTCATCTATCTTCTTTTCTAGCTTCTTGTTATGGACTTTCTTGCAAATTTTGAACCTTGTAAAAACTATGGGTAAGGTGTTGAATAGAAAAGTCCATAGTCAACTGGGATTTAACAAATAATATTCCTTAGCTCATCTTACAATCTAGTCCATTATAGCTATATAAAAAAAAAACTAGTAAAACAAAAAAATAATAATTACCCACTTCAAGATTTTCCATGACACAAAAAAAATGAGGAAAAAGAAGAAAAAGTAAAAAGAAGTTAGTAGTAGTAGAAGATAGTAATTAATTAGAAAAAAAGATTTAAAAATGAATAAATTTAAGAGAACAAATCAGAAATGAAAGCTAATAGAAAGCTGAAACATTTACTTCATATACAATACTACAACAACAACAACAAAACAGCAAAGAAAGGAAAGAGAGAGGAAGAAAAAATTAAAAAAAAGTCCTTTATACAATTACATGCCCTCCATTTTCAACCTGCCTTTCCCCTTCCTTTCCTCTTCTTCTCTTCTATTCTATTCTCTATCTTCCTCCATTTATTAGATTCCATCTTTCTGTGTTTTTTTTTTCATTGGATTTTACAGATTTTTAGCTTCAAAACCCATCTTTTTATTTCTCATAATATTAAGTTAATGATTTGCAATTTTTGGTATTAATTTACACTTTTAAAGACCAAAATTGGTTCTGGGTTTCTCTGAATTTTGATTCTCTCACCTAAACTCCATCTGGGGTTTTGGTAAGACACCCTCACGGACCACTTTTCAGTGTATATGCCATTAAAGGGTTGAAGAGAATAATTTCTTTTTTTTTTTTAATTAATTGGGAAAATATCCTTTTTTATTTTATTTGTGGGTTTGTTGAGAAAATAAGCTTTCATTTGCTTTTATTTGTGGGATTTATAAAAAAAAAAGGACATGGGCAAGCAAGGACCTTGCTATCACTGTGGTGTTACAAGTGAGTTTTTCTTTTTGGTTGTTTTTTTCAATTGTGTTGTTAATTAAATTACCCAAAAAAATTAACTTTATAAGAGATTGTTAGTTCTTGAGTTTCCTCCATTTCTTCCAGAAATTTCATACTTTGGAATTTTGACTTTTTCAAGATTCATAAGTTGAGGGAGTTGGGACTAAATGATGAATGTGTTGTGGGTTTAATTGCTGTTTATTTGTGTTTGTTAGTGAAATTGAGATTGAGGGGTAACTGAATTGCAGGTTCCTTCAATCTGGGAATTTTGTGGGGTACATAAATCAATGGGTTCTTTTTTTTTTTTCTTCTAGTTTTAGGACTCTTGTATTCTCCACCTTTTCCCCTATCTTTCTTCTATGCTGGTCTTTGACTCTATGGCAATATATGCATCTCAAATTTTACATATTGGAATTTGAGTTGTAGAAATTGCAGAATTTATGAAACTCATTAATCCTTTTCAATGTCCCTAATACACTGGGTATTCCTTCTTAGCATTTTTAAGCTGCTCCATCATTCATAAGTCATAATGCTTCAATGAGAAGAAGTGTTCTTCCTATTGGTCTTGCTTCAATCCTTTTTTGCTAGGAGCAGGTTCAGTTGATCCTTGTTGCTTCTATCAGTGTGTTTGTAAATTGAATTGTCAATTGGTTTCACTCAGTTGTGTGATCCTATTTGCTCTATAGTACCTCTAAACCCATTAGTGGAAATGTGTCTCTTCTTCTCAATCATTTCTTCTGTTGCTCTGCCTTCAGCTGTTCTAGTAGTTGCCGCGCACTTGTTGGTTGTGTGACAGTGTGTTAATGAACTTAAATACTCGGTGAAACGCTCGTATTGTTTTGCCATTGCCTTTTTCTCTTATGTGACTTCTTAGTGTAACCTTTGGAGGTGTATCTTCATCTCTTGTTGATGCAACTCCAAAGTCTATCTACTATCTAGTCCTTGCTTATGGTAATGCCAAGGTTTCCTTAGGACACCCAAAGTTTTTGCAGCTCAATCGCAGAGTTTCGTAGTTTCAATCAGTATCTTAGTTGAATCAAACCGTGCAAGAGCTCAATCATTTTAATTATGCATTGCTGCAAGAGTTTAGTTGAAGTTAAGTGTCTCTTAGATGGTTGAGAACTACCTATATTGGGGAAATGCTTTTCATTAGTTCTTTGATTGGGTAGCTGGACCTCACTTAGATATTCCAAGTGGTTACACTTTTATGTATAGAACCCTTCTACCTAAAATGTTGTCACATGTAATGTATAACATCATTAGTAACTCTTTACTTACCTGTGGTTTGCACTCGTTCCTTTCCTGTTTGGGGATACGAATGACCTAAAGCTGCAGTCAAGATTATTGCTCACTGGCCACCGCTCATTACTGGTGGTTACTCATGCTGTGATGTGAGCTTCCATTTCTAAATGGTTCTTTGAAAGGAGGTCATTGGCCTCAGCTTCACAATCTCTTTGTGACTTGTGAGCATGGAAGTCTTGACTCTCAACGTCAACTCTTATTTAGTAGGTTGCTAGTGCAGAATATCCTGCTCCTTGCTCCTGCTTCCACCGAGTCCGTATCTCTTATTCTGATTCTTCTGTTCCACTCACTTTATATCTCCTAACCATATGCTTGTTATGGAAACTTTGACACCTTCTGTATTCCTATCTAACTTGCCTCAGTTATACTCACTTTTGTTAACCCAAATTTCATCCTTTCTGTCTGATGCATTCAGCTGTTTCTGCAAGTCATCATCTATATCAGACATTTGTGGTTACCTTGTTTGGCCAATGTAAACTCTATGACTGCTATGTCCTGGTTCGCAAGTTATTTTTCCTCAATTTGAGGGAGTCTCAAAGAATAATTTTATCAATAGGTGTGGGGTTTTAGTGTCTCTAGGCTAAGATAAGTAGCAGGAGAATTCAACACAATGACTATTAATAATTTTAAATAGATTCATCATATCTAATATATATGTTGGCTTTTAGTTTATAAATGTGTGCTTGTTGGATGTTGTCATGTATGTTGGAGTACACTTTCTTTATGTTACGCTTCAATCGAGTGTGGTTTTGGGGCTGAATGTTTATGATATGACATTCTTTGTTTTCTCATTAACTTGCGTCCAAGGATTTCTTAATGCTCAACAATGGAAGTGATGGTTATTGCCATACGTCATTCTTGCTATTGGAGCTATTTAGTGTGGTAAGGTTTTTGACATTATGTTACTGTCACAGGCACCCCACTTTGGCGCAATGGTCCCCCGGAGAAGCCTGTTCTTTGCAATGCATGTGGATCTCGATGGAGAACAAAGGGAACTCTTGTAAATTATACCCCTCTACATGCCAGAGTTGATCCTGATGATTATGAGGATCATAGGGTGGCCAGAGTGAAGACCATTTCTCTAAAGAAAAGAGATGATAAGCTAAACAAAAGGAAACTCAGTTACGAAAATATGATGGATGGGGGCTTTACCCCTGATTACAGCCCAGGTTTTCAGAAGAATATCGATGAAGATACGAGTAATAGATCAAGTTCAGGGTCTGCCATATCAAATTCTGAAAGCTGTGCTCAGTTCGGTAGTGCAGATGCTAGTGAATTGACAGGTCAGCTGCTTACCTGCACTCTAGAATTGGATTAAAAGGAGGATGATGCTAAACAATTGGTGAATCCATTGACTGTATCCTATTTTAAGTGGTCGATAGCACTAGATTAAAATGATTTATTTTTACCGGCAAGCGATATGAATTACGAGATGAAGTCAATGAGGCCATCTCTGTGATTGGGGTGGGTTGGTGCTAATTTTTCTTTTCTCAAAGCTACATGCTATAATGAACATCTAGGAGTGCATTTTGGTACTTACGTTGATGTTGATTGTTGATGCTGTACTCTGTAGATTAAACGATTCGCAGTTTCCATGTACAGATTGCTGAGTTTTAATCTGTGAATTACATGTAAATTATCATTTGTCATAATAATTGATACATGACCTTGGAGTATATTAGCTTTATATTCTGTTCGTTGGACAACCAAGCTTTGCAGCTGATGATCTAAGTGCGAAGATGTTTGTAATATTGAATGCTTAAACATAATTTCTATATACAACTTGTATATCATAGTCTGACCCTATTGTCCTTGTCCAGGTCCAGCACAATCCATTGTGTGGGATGCTCTGGTTCCATCAAGGAAAAGAACATGTGTTACTCGTGCAAAGCAATCTTCAGTAGAGAAGCTGACAAAGGACTTGTATACCATCTTACATGAACAGGCTTCTCACTTATCAGTCTCCTCTGAGGAAGACTTGCTATATGAGAGTGAGGCCCCTATGGTATCAGTTGAAATAGGTCATGGAAGTGTTCTTATCAGACACCCAAGCTCCTTTGCACGAGAAGAGGAATCTGAAGCTAGTTCCCTTTCCGTTGAAAATAAGCCTTGCAGAGCAGATGAGGGCTACTCAACTCCAGCATCTATGCTGTTGCTTAATGACAGTAAGAGTGTGAGTAGATCCTGCTTGGGCGCTGAAAAATTTAGGAAGCTAAATGGCCAGATTATGCAGCTTGAGCAATTTAAGAGGTAATCCTTCTGCTCTTGAAAACCTTAGACTTAGCCAGAAGTGGTAATTCAACGAACAGTTTTTGGCGCCTTTTGTGCAAAAGATGCCTAAAGTCTATCTGTTTGATATTTCTTTACATTTGGCTAAGCTATTTAGCCTTTAACTTATCAAGAATAAGATTAGTTATTAACTTGAGCTTCAGGAAATTGCAACTACAATTTCAGAGTAATTTCAGATGGAGATGCACTTTGACATATCCATTGTTGTTTGTATTGCAGGGAAAAATATGATCACGAGAAGTTCCAGATTCTGTGGAATCATGATTCCCCGCTGTGTGATATTGACTTGACTGTGAGTTTCATTCTTACATGTAACTACAGCTGATGCTCAATGCTACTATTAAAGGTCTCCAATGTATTTGACACCACATGTATGTCTTTATTACTTGGATCTTGGTCAAGAATTCTGTGCGTAAAACATCAATTCAGAACTTATATACATTGTATAGAACTCACTTTATGTGCCATAAAACTGCAATTATTTGTGTCCAAGCATGAGGTTTATTTTATCATGATTTACTCTGTTAACTGCTACTTTCATATTTCTCTGTCTTGTGAAAACCTGGGTCCTGAAATCTTGAAGTTCTGATTTATTCTTACATGTAAGTGATCTAACTTTGTATTTGAAATGTGAAACATCCGTGTTTGGTGCAGGAAATTGTCAATTCTGATGTGTTCTACAGTCACTTAACAGATGAGGAACAGCAGGGTTTGCTTAAGTATCTGCCAACTATTGATATTTCCACAGATTCTGATAGGTTAGTGTCGTCAGTCAAAAATTCAACCTGATTCATGTACCATATTAACACAAGTTTAACACTCAAATAATAGTAATACTCACCTTTCAAGTTTGTGAGGAGATTCAGAGACTGACTTATTCTTTTTTCTTGTTCAAACAGTCTTGGAAGCATTTTTACTAGCATACACTTTAAGGAGAACCTATCTTCCTTTCAGCAACTACTTGGGGATGGAGTGTTTGATACTTCTTTCTCAGGAGTTCAAACTGAAGATTGTAAGGTCCTTAAGAGACTTGCAATGTCCAATATGACTAAATGCAAATGGGTGGAATATTACAATATGCTTAAGGTTTGACCTAGTTTTTGTTAATCAAGCTTCATGCAGGTTTGCTACTTTTGTATCTTCATTTATGACTTGCTCATGTGTTTGGCTGCAGGATAAGAGAACTAAAGAGAGTACAGGAGAGTCTGTACGCACATCAGAAGCTAATTGCAGCTTTTCTGTTAACCAGTTTAATGCTAAAAGATCACGAGAGGGTCAAAATCGTCTTTGGCCAGGTTCGTCACGTGTCTTTCTTTTTCTGAATTAAACAATAAATCCCAATTCGATATTTTGGTGTCTTCATATTGGCATAGATTCTAGCCAAGAGGTAATTGTCGAATATAGACAATAAAGGCTTCCTGTCCAAATAAAAAAAAGAAGAAAACAGTAAGGACTTTCCCCCCCTTGAATAAATCTTAATCTGTGGAATAAAGCCATGTATATATCTTTCTCAGAATTAAATCTTTGACTTCCTGAATGACTCGATATTTTGGCAAGTATATGCAGTGACGATAATGTGTGTTGCTGGCATTTGCATGACACCACCAAATTTATACTTGTTAAGCATGTAAATATGTATTTTCTTGGGAATGGATAATGTGTCATTCTTAGAGATGTGCGTCGAATGTCTGATCAGTCTATCCAGAAGTAGTTTATAGTTGACCTCTTTGTTGTGTAATCCCCATGTCTTTGTTTACTCCAACTAATTCTCTTAGTAAGAAAAGAATTGCCTTCTTGAAGGATATTCTGATGAGATTACATATACTGAGATAATTGATCAGTGTTTTATGACGGCATGATGATTTCATTATTTTGCACCATGGCAAGTGCTCTAGCCTCTATAGATGATATATTTGATTCAGAGTTATTAAAAGTACACTGAGCAAGTCTCTTTTTTCGCTTATAAAACATGCGTAGAAACATGCCTTGATAAATTTCCTGCCTGCATATAATTTAAAATGTCTTACTCGAGAATTGTCCTTTCCCCATAGAAAAAAAAATCCTTCGTTTCTCTTGGATTGCCAACACTTTAACTTTTGCACTATTCATATTCCAATCTTATCTTATTATTATTAATATGTAAAAACAAGTGTTCATATATATGATATTATGATATTGTTGGATTATCTTAAATTCTTAATGTATATTTTCAAAATAAAAACTTCTAAAAGTTTTCACTATTGGAAACTTAGAGATGTTAACAGTTAGAGTTGTGTGTTGGAGAGCGTGAAAGCAAAATGTTGCAATAACTAAGAAATGGAGAAGTATGAATATTGCACACAATAAATGCTTTCCATACTTAGCTAACAGTCCTATATTGATCCTCTTCAGAAACAAAATCTACAATGAAGAACCCCAAAAGAGTGCTTCTAAAAGTCGATTGCAAAAGCAAGCAAACGTTACCAAATGAAGGTTCGTGCTTCACTCCAGCTCCGAGGAACCTCTTCACATTCCCGAGTAATGGTAGCTCTCTCATGCTTGATTCCTACCAATTCGAAGATGAAAGCTCTGATCAGGATCTGCTGCTTGATGTTCCATCTAACGGGTCATTCCCGCAAGCTGAGGCCGAGCTCCTCTGCCCAGCCTCTAGTTTTGCTTCCCAACAAGCAAGTGCAAGTAGTAGTTCTATACATCTATCTCATCTTCGTCCTTGACAAATATTTCTAAGCAACTCTTTCCACCCACAGTCAGTGGTCAATGCCATCCGAATCCATAGAACAAATTTTCTTTGGATGCTGTTTAATAGTTTTGTTATGATCCGCCATCTCCCCTCCCCTCAAAGTGCCTATTTTGAACTTGGATTGGTAAGGGGATTATGTGCGTTGCTCTTTTTGTATAGGTTGATGACGAAAGCTTGTAGCATATATAGCCATAATGCAGAAGAGATGATCAGATTTTGGGTCTTGTATGCAGTTTAGTTTCTTATAGCTAACATATGACATCCTTTTCGGGTGCATTATGTTGCAAGGGAAGTACATAACTTCCCGGTTACAGAAGTGTTACGGAAGCTAAGGGGAAGGAGCTTTCTTAGGTTCCTGTAAACAAAGGTCATCTTCATTCATATATATGGAGAGTTAATATAGTTGCAAAGGCTTTGCATTTGCTTTGGCTCTGTACTGGTATTGCTTAAATAGGAGGTAAGGTTGCATATATCTAACATCTCATATAATTTAAGTCGAGAGCTAGACCTATTTGGTGTCAATATCAAGTGAAGCAGTAGATGAATTGTATCACTTGCAAGTATGAATGACATTGGGTCTGATTCAAATTGGATCTACCAAACTCCATAATTCTCCATCTCTTAGGGAGTTTTAGATTCAAATTTTTATTTCTTGGATCTGAATCTGGTCGGATTTGAGTTTGATTCAGACTACATTTTCCTTTAATACCATAGGAAGAAGAGTTTTTGGGGACAGAAGAAACTAAATTAATTTGTTCTTTTATGAATGCAATCTTATTATTCTATTGTATAGTAAATTTGGTCAATTAGTTGATTGAATGGTTGTAGAAATTAGACTTTGGATGGATCTTACATAAGTTCCAATTTCGATCAATTTGAATCCGTTTTTTAAGATTTGTATTAGATTCTTTTTATTCAGATTGGATTGGACTCGAAATGAGTTTGGAAAGAATGGTCTTATCCCTACTTGTAAATTGTAACTAGCAAGACTTGGGCATAATCTAACAGGTATTCACCAAATGTTAGTCTTGTCTCAATGTCAAAGATTGGTAAACTTGTTGATTGGGCAGGACTAATTTTTGATTTTTATCCCAACTATAAAAAATAAAAATGAAGGAAAAACTACTCCAAGATCATGAAAAGGCCACATTAATGATTTAATGATGGAACTCCATAATATCATCTTGGGATAGGCAAAGAATGACATGTTCTCATGTGGTACCTAGTCCAAATTAATTATAATTATAACATTTATAATCACGGAAAAGGATCACTTTAAGATAAAAAAAAGAAGCTTATTCTTCTGAAAGCAACTGGAATATGGAACCCAAAAAGTTGCATAAGGTCTGTAAACACTAATAAGGATAATTATTTGCAAGAAAAACCCTTCTTATCTGCAGTAGTGGAAACAAAAGTTTAAGCAGTACAAAAGAGATAATTTATATCATCACAATAGACAAGTGGGCATTGATGTTTACATATTGATATTACATCAGTAGTTTTCACATTCAAAACACAAACCATTTACATCTCCAAAACCTACACCAAAAACTATTCTAAGATGATAATAGAGTTACCAACTTTAGAGATGAAAGTTGCTTACTTCCAAAATTCCCATTCCAAGAACATCATCTTCAACCTACTACTCTTCCTCCTCAACCTGCAGTAAAAATCTTGACCGAGGAAATGTCATGCCACATCGCTTGGCAGTCTCGAAAATATCGATCTCACCATCATCATGGGAAGATTTCTTACTCCCTAGCATTCTCAAAACATCCAATAAGCACCTTATTGATTCTTCTTCATCTCCCTTAGACTTCCCATCTCTATTTTCCTCTACATTTGGCTCCTTCAAACCACCTTCCAAGTTACTATTGCCAATCACTCGATTTCCATTTCCACCCCCACTTCCCTCACCAAAAGATGCTTCTTTTAAACCACTCTTGGACTCCCCATCTCTATTTCCCTCCATTCTCACCTCGTTCGAACCACCTTCTAGATTACCATTTCCATCCCCACTTCCTTCACCATCAAATGCTTCCTTTTCACCACCCTCGAACACCCCATCTATACTTCCCTCCTTCAAACCACCATCCAAATTACTATTTCCAACCACTCCATTTCCATTTTCATTTCCATCTTCACTTCCCTCACCATCAAATGCTTCTTTTTCACCACCCTCGAACACCCCATCTCTATTTCCGTCCTCCAAAGCACCTTTCAAATTACTATTTCCAACCATTCCACTTCCCTCATCACCCTTTGCCTCCTTCAAACCACCTTCCACATCTCTATTTTCAACAACTCTATCTCCAATTTCGATCTCACCTCTCTCGCCCCAAACTAACCCAAACATCGAACGAGGCAACTCTCTCTTCCTTGGCGGCCTAATGATCCCCTTTTCTTCCTCATCCTTCATAATTGTACCATCCCATTGCTTCACATCACCTCCTACTTCCCCACCTCGATCTCCTCGATCCCCACCTTCCTTATTGACATCACCTATCTCCCCAATTCCTTCCTCTTCCTCAACCTTGACCACCTCAGTCTCCCAACAAAATTCCAGCTTCTTCTTTCCTCCACTCTCGATTCGAACCTCGTCTCCACCATCCTCAATATCCAATTTCTCCGTAAACTCGGGACTTTCCGGAACAAAGGAGCGTAAAGAACTCTTCATCACCACCTTCAAATCACCTCTTGACACAACTACTTCCTCCCCACTATCTTCCCCTTCAATCACCCTTTTCCCACTACAATGAACCAAAGGACTAACCTTCTGTTTCTTCAATTGAGGCTCAATTTCTCTCTCTCCTTCACAATTCCCCCCAATTTCGTCCCCGAGACTTCACCCTCTTTCGATCTCTCTCTCTCTCCTCGAAACCCTAGATTCTTCGCTCTCTCCGAATCCGCATCAGCAGCCGCAGATTTACCCCGACGTTTTTCCCTAAACTCATCTACACCGTCCAATTTCCGGCGAGATGCGCCGGAATTCTCCATTTCCGGCGAAACATCTTCGTCGGGAAAAGTCTCGTCTTCTCGGGCGAATTTGGCGTGAGAGAGAAGCTCTTCTTGGGAAGATGAATATCGACAAAAATCGTGGTAAAGAGCAAATCGATCTTGCTCTTCATCCGCCATTGTTGAAGCTTTTAGAGAGAGAAAGTTTTCGAATTTTTTTGTTTATAAGAGGAGAGAGAAAATCGGTAGTTAGGGTTTTTATCTTTATGTTTCAAGTTTCAACTGTAGTCAGCTGATTTTCCCGCGCTATTATAAAATGAAAAGATTTGTGGGTCCCTGGAATTTTTTCGGTCGTTGGATAACTTCCAGGTTCCACCTGAAGATAATGGGTTTGGGCCGTTTTCTTTGATGAATGGATCTAAGAAGGTAAGCCCAGCCCAATAAAGATGCTGTCAATGTTGAGGAAATAATTTTTTTTTTCAAGGGAATGTTGAGGAAAGAATAGAAGAGAGCATCCCTTTAAACTCCAAACACTTAGTGAAAGAAAAAAAAAAAGTTAAAAAACCTAAGTTTGAAATGTTTTAAAAAGAGAAGGGATTTTCTTATTAGGCCCTGTTCTTTTGGACTTATTTTCAGCAAAAATAAGTAAAAATAAGTTCAGTTCAACAAAAATAAGTTCAGTTCAGCAAAAATAAGTAAAAATAAGTTCAGTTCAGCAAAAATAAGTTCGGTTCGGCCAAAATAAGTTCGGTTCAAAAAAAATAAGTTCGGTTCAGCCAAAATAAGTTTAGTTCAGTAAAAATAAGTTTAGTCTTGTCTAATGTTGTAATTATTATTTTTGTTTTCAATATTACTATTAATTGTTATTATTATTATTAATATTATAATTATAATTACGCTGAATTTGTATTTTTTATTTTTTATTTATTATTTATTATTTAGAATTTATTATTTATTAATTATTATTATTATTATTTATTATTATTTATTATTTATTATTTATTATTTATTATTTTTTTATTTTTTTATTTTTATTTATTATTTATTATTTATTATTCTTATTCTTATTATTATTATTATTATTATTATTATTTATTATTATTATTTAATATTATTATTATTATTATTATTATTATTATTCTAATTATTTATTATTATTTATTATTATTTATTATTATTATTATTATTATTATTATTATTTATTATTTATTATTATTATTATTATTATTATTATTATTTATTATAATTATTTATTATTTATTATCTATTATTTATTAATTATAATAATTATTATTATTATTATTATTAGTATTATTATTTATTATTTATTATTTATTATTTATTATTTATTATTTATTATTTATTATTATTTATTATTATTATTATTATTTATTATTATTATTTATTATTTATTATTTATTATTTATTATTTATTATTTATTATTATTAATATTATTTATTATTATTTATTATTTATTATTTATTATTTATTATTATTAATATTATTTATTATTATTTTTTATTTATTATTATTATTTATTATTTATTATTATTTATTATTATTATTATTAATTATTTATTATTTTTATTTATTATTATTTATTATTTTTATTTTTTATTATTTATTATTTATTATTATTAATATTATTATTAATTATTAATTATTATTTATTTATTATTTGTTATTTATTATTTATTATTTATTATTATTATTTATTATTATTTATTTATTTATTATTATTATTATTTATTATTTTTATTATTATTTATTATTTATTATTATAAAATAATAAAATAATAATAATAAGTATTCATAATATTATGTAAATATTTATTGATTATTATAATAATAAGTATTAATAATATTATGTTAATACAGTTTAGTTCAAAGAAAAATAAGTTCGGCCAAAGAAAATAAGTTAAGTTCGGCCAAAATAAGTTCGGTTCGAAAAAAATAAGTTCGGTTCGGCCAAAATAAGTTCAGTTCAGCAAAAATAAGTAAAAATAAGTTCAGTTCAGCAGAAATAAGTAAATATAAGTTCAGTTCAGCAAAAATAAAATAAGTTCAGTTCAGTTCAGCCAAAATAAGTTCAAAAGAACAGGGCCTTAGTACCATCTAACTATTGACTTTTGCCAATAGTAGGCAATAGCTTTTTTACCTTCCCACTGGTACCACTATATTTATAGCTTTTTAATCAAAGTTATTGTTCGGTTAATAAAAAATAATAAAATATTAAGCTAAACTTTTAAGAATAGTAATGACTAGAAATATAATCATATCCCTTTCTTAATCTTCCCTCCTTTAATTCAACATTAATGTTGTACCGTTCTTTCCTCACCTCAAAAATTTCACTTATGCTACCTTGCAACATTCAACTTCATCTCAACAAAATACTTTGTTTTATAGGAGCATAAGATCTTCTGTACAATATATACGTATTACAACATCACAATTCCAATTCACAATGCTCACCAAAAAAAAATTCTAGAAATTTGCATTTTTCTCCTCTCCAAATCGTTGCGCAATTCGCAACAATTTACTTGTAGAGTATACCAATAGCAAGATGCTGACGTTTTTGATTTGGTTTGCAAGCACATGAAGGGAAGGAGAAGGGAAGACAATGAGTTTGTTATAGAGGAAGGAAAAACAAATTGTTTAATGAATTTTTATAATTTTTGATAGTTGGCGATGACAGTAATAGATTAAGGTTTTTCTACATTTTAATAGAGGAAGGAATTTTTATACCAATAGCAAGTATGTTGATAGAATATAAATATAGTTAGGATATATTTTGTTCCTAGAGATATACTTTGTATAGTTTTCCTAAACATAATAGGACTATCTTAGGATGTAACACTATAACTGAACTTCTTTTATCTTAGGATTTAATAAGTGGTCACAACTTACAACCCAAGACTTACTTTCTTTTAATCTCAACTTTCTTATTTGTTGAACCTAGCCAACAATCAAACTTATCTTTAAAAGACATACTTATCAACTTACCAAATAAGGCCCATAAGTCCTCATAAAGTAGTGAAAATAATACCTGTAAGGGAACACATGAATAATCATGAATCAATCTTAATAACATATTAATTCCCCCATGTGAATTAATAATTAAAGTTCCCATCCACATGCTTGCATCAATAAATCCATACAAACATGACAATTCTTTACTCATAATAAATATAATAATTAACATGCTTGCTCACACAGGCATACAACATGTAGAAATCAATCATACTAAAAATCATATATGAACTTATAAAGTTCCTATACATGATGATGATACTACAACTTTTTCCTCCTTAAATCATGATACTAATCTTATAATCACACAAGTATGTACGTACCTTGTGTAGACAAATTGAGAGGCCACTTTTCTACTCTAAAAGTTGCCTAGGGAATAATCTCCGCCTAACAAAATACAAAACATTGGTATATCAATATACCAATAAATTTACAACAATAAAACTTCACTTAAAAACGTGTCAAAACCTTTTCTAAAATTCTTTTGACACCAAAGATTAAATATTTCAAACCCTAAAATATGGTACTACTAAAATAGGCTTTTAAAACCTCAAAAATCAAGACTTTAATATTTAAATCTCTCCTTGAACATAAAATATTAAATCTGAAATTTTTTTGCTTAATAATATGAAACATATAATCTGACATAATTAAAGATACAATCTTTAAACAATAATTTAACAAAATAATACTTTGAAATATTAGAACAATATATATATATATGAAATCAATATATAAGAAAACGAGGAAAAGAATCAAAAGAAAAAGGGAGAAAAAGAGTGAAATACCGAAATCGCGAGTGAAATATGGCAGCAAAATTGCGAAACTTGCAGAGGCCATAACTGATAGAATAATAATCGGAATCGAGTGATTCTTGAGCCTAAGTTCAATAACTTTTCGAATCTACAATTTCTCAGAAGGAATTTTTGGCTAAAAATAAACGGAACTATGAGAAATCTGGACAATCAGATTCGGGTGAAAGAAAAAACGAGTGAAGGGAGGGAAAGAGAATAGTGTGCCGTGAGTTTTGAGAAAGGAGAGAGAAAATAATCTTTGTGTGGTAAAAATAATTGGGCTTAAGATATTTATAAGTAGGGTTTTCTTTTGGGCTTAGGAAAAGGAGGTTGAGTTTGAATAGAATTTGATAACGACTAGGATTGATAAATTAGAACTCCTATCATCAATATAACTCCTCTTTCCTAATCTACTTAGAATTTGGGCTCCTCAAATCCACTTAGACTTCTTTTCCAAATCAAATTCGTATTTCAAACCTTTTCAAAGCATGCCTAATTAAAATATTTTCAACTTTCTTAAATTCTTAAAATAATTTCATTTGACTTTTAAAATAGTCAACCTTCTTTAAATAAAAAAATCATTTCAACTAAAATATAAATATATGAATGATAAAATATATTTATAAAATCCTTTAAAATTATGGGGGATTACAAATAGTTCGGGGGAGCTTTATCCTGTGACCACTTCTCTTCCATCTACCTGTCTAGCTACCGCCCTCACGGTCACTTCATCCACCACCTGGCATAGTCGCCTTGGACATCCAGGATCACAAGTTTTAAGCTTTCTTAGGTCTAGAGATTTAATAAATTGTAATAAGGAGCTTTTCGTTGATTTTTGCAATTCTTGTCAAATAGGAAAACATCTTCGGTTGCCGTTTCATGTTTCAACTAGTACTACTAGTTCTGCTTTTGATATTATTCATGCTGATTTATATGCTGATTTATGGACCTCCCCTATTCGTAGTTCTCAAGGCCATAAATATTATTTGGTGTTATTAGATGATTATACTCATTATGTGTGGACCATACCCTTGAAATTTAAATCTGAAGTCTACCACAATTTCATTAATTTTAGACAATATGTCCATACTCAATTCGAAAGACCCATTAAAGCTTTCCAATGTGATCACGGGCAGGAATTTGATAATACTCCTTTCAAACTCTTCTGTGTGAAACATGGCATTATTTTCCGTTTTTCTTGCCCACATACCTCATCACAAAATGGGAAAGCCGAACGTATGATCAAAACTCTCAATAATACGTGTCGCACTCTTTTGTGTCATGCCTCTGTTCCATCACAATATTGGGTAGAATCTCTTGAAACGACTACTTACCTTGTCAATCTCTTGCCTACTAAGACACTTAATAATGTTCCTCCTGCTGAAGTCTTGTTTCACAAAACTCCGTCTTATGACCATATCCGGGTGTTTGGGTGTCTATGCTTTCCAAACTTAACAGCCACTAGTCCTCATAAATTAGCTCCTCGCTCCACTCCTTGTGTTTTTCTAGGCTATCCATCTCACCATCGGGGGGTATAAATGTCTCGATCTTGCCACAAATAAATTTATTATATCTCGTCATGTCACTTTTGATGAGACATCTTTCCCCTTTCGGAATATGGACACTTCTTGGCCTGCTTTCTTGGATGATTCTGGGCCCAGTCCCTTATTCTCCCCCTTTTGGCAGCCTTCCCCTCCTAAAAATCCCGCCCAAATTCCCTCACCAGCGCATGATCCACCTGGCCCACATACCCCCCCTTGACACGCGTTTCCCCCCTGGCCCAGGCCCACCCCCTTACTCCTCTCCCTCGCGTGTTCCATCAGCGCCCAGCCCAAATTTTCCCACTATTCCCCGCGCTGTGCGCTCCCAGGCCCAGCAGGCCTCACACCTACGCTACAGCCCTCCCCCCCTTCGTGGCCTCCCCCCTATTCGGCCCACATGCCCCCCTCCTTTCCCCCATCCCATGCATACTAGGTCCAAATCCGGCATTTCTAAGCCCAATCCTAAGTACGCCCTTCATACTATTTCCCCCCTAATTCCTCAACATCGTTCCCCCATTCCTAAATCTCACAAAATTGCCTTGACTGATCCGAATTGGAATGCGGCGATGCATGATGAATATATTGCTTTAATTAATACAGGGACATGGGAATTAGTACCTAGGTCTATGGGGGTGAATATTGTTAATTGCATGTGGATTTATACTCACAAAGAAAATGATAAATGTGACCTTCAAAGGCACAAAGCTCGTCTTGTTTGTGATGGCAGGTCTCAGGAGGTTGGTGTGGATTGTGATGAAACGTTTAGTCCAGTTGTTCGTCCTGCTACTATTCGTACAGTGTTAGGGTTAGCTATGTCTCGAAACTGGTCTATTCATCAGCTAGATGTCAAAAATGCCTTTTTACATGGTGACTTACAGGAAACAGTATATATGCATCAACCCCCCGGTTTTGTTGATGAACGTTTTCCTCATTATGTCTGTCGCCTGCGCAAGGCTCTCTATGGCCTCAAACAAGCTCCCCGGGCTTGGTATCAGCGTTTTGCGCATTTTCTTTCTCTTTTTATTACTCCCCCTACTTTTTTTATTTGCTACATTGTTGTTGCGCGGTTTTCAAGATGTTTTATAACCCTTAATATCTCTTATTTCGTTTAAGTAAAAAATATAAAAATTTGATATTATGAATCTACACATCGGGCATCGAATCAAACAGACCACATACGACTATATTTTTATTTATAAAAAAATCAAAATAATCGATCAAAGTTAGTGGTTCATTTTCCAAAACAACAATGTAGCAAATAAAAAAAGCGGAGGGAGTTTCATTACTAACTTCAAAACCTAGCCTAACGTGTTTTTTTTTTACGGGTCTAGCCTAATGTTTTGTTAACAGATTAATCACTTTCTAAAAAAACCATAAACATAGTGGTACACTGGTACCAGACTATTAGTGAAAAGGTAAAATAAATATTACATATTCACAAAAGTCAATAATTGAATAGTAGCATTGAGAATTTTCCAAAAGAGAATGATGACTATTAATAAGCAAAAACAGAAAAAAAAAAGTAGAAAGCTGTGGGTGGCGGCTCATAAGCCAACTCTAAACCAAAAACCAAATCGGGGATGGAAGGGCACATAGGAAGTTGATAAATAAATACAACTATGAAATTGGAGATTTTAATAATTCTGTTTCAGCATTGTCGACAAAAATATAAACGTTGGTAAAACTGTTATTTCCTTTATTAGTTTATTCTCAACTTCTAAAGTCGGTGATGTTTGTGCGCATGCAACTGACACTCAATCACTGTCACCTCAATTGTATCGAAGCTTCGCTCAAATACTCCGTTCTTTCCGATTTTTGGGTATTTTCTCTATTTCAGTTTTGTCAGCGTTTATTTTTGTTTGTTAATAATAAGGTTTTTAATTTAAGATTTTAGTGTGCATATTTGTTTGTCAATAAGGGTTTTTTAGTTCAAGATTTTAGTTTTTGTAATTTACCCTTTAATTTGTTTAAAACTGATTTCTTATATGTTCATGCAGTTTCTTTTCACTTTTCCTGTGATGGGTATGTGTTAAAATCCTCAATTGTTATCTTCCATCTAATGTTGGGTTAGCAATTTGAATTACAATTTAGTGGGTAATTTAGTATAAACTATAATTGTATTTTGTCTGATACCAATTTTAATTACTATTAATTGGGACTTGAGTATAATTTTAAGCATAATATACTGGTAATTTAAACTAGATTTGTACCCACCCACTTAAAGAACTGTAATCCCACAAGTTTACGGTAGTCGAGATGAGTTTGCTTCATTGTTTGTGTAACATGCATCTATGATAAAGATCTGATAGAATATAGATATGATAAAGATGAAGTGATGGAAGAGTGTTCGTCGCAAATTCTTATATACACCCGAGTGTACATAGAAACCTTCAAATAGGCACACCAAAGGGAAAAAAGTTTTGTTCTTTTTGCTCATTTGCATCTTCAAATGAACATATTTTCTTCGAGAGTGAAAATTTTGTTTTGGGTTTATAATAGAACATAGTGATAAATTAAAGGTAAGATGACTAGATGAGTAAGGCAAGGCTTAGATAGTTTTGGTGAGTTAAGTGACATTTTACACTTGTGGTATTCACGAGTTGTTTGGAATCATTTTGCACCATACGTACTGGGAGATGAGGTTTAATGAGACAAAGAGGTAAATTGGAGGTTACCGGACATATTATGGCTTACCTAGAGCTTCAAGAGGACATGGCCCATGATAGGAATGGTTCTAAAATCCATGTAACTGATTGAAGTAGGTCCTCAACTATGTATTGGATTTTGACTTGTTTGATTATTTGGTTGCTTGTGGAACGATAATATTTGCCATAGTAAGGGTGAGTTCTTGTGGGATACAGTAGAGTGGTTTGTATTGCTTTACTTTGGTGCCAATCTCTGGCTCCCCCCCCTAGATGTATGCTTAGATGATGTGTTTTGTGGTTGGCATACGATTTTCTTGTATGGATAATCTTTAGAGGATGCCTTGACCTCTACTTTTGTACTAGTTTTCGTGTATTATAATAAGTTTTTCTACATGAAAAACAGTGTTTCTGTGTTAGTTTTTGGAAAGTAACCTCTTAGGCTGTGTACATCTAAATCTCGCCAAAGCTTTTGCCCACTTTGGGATCTGTATTGGGATTTTGTCATTGTATTGGTAGTTGGCACTACAAAGGGGTATGTCATTGGTGTTTGTATCAATGCTAATTTAAGGATTCCTTGACATGAACTATATCCTTTTAGTTATTTGGGTTAGGGTATATGTCTGAACATTTTCTTTTGATGCTATATATACCCAAACATGTTGATAGGTTATAAAATTTTGAACACTAAACCACTATTCTTGGGTCTAGCTTGTGTCATTGTGTCCACTCAGCTTTTGCTTGGAAAAGATTTGCAAAAAACTCTGCTGGCTCTTCTTCATATTCTTGTTAAGGAGAAAAGGGTTGAGGACTTTGACGTTAGGTTCGTCCATCTAATTAAAACTACTCCTTGACTCAATGTGTTGAAACTATCTCAATGTCAATCCATTCTTTTTGCTGGATTCATCTCGTGTGTTTTTGTTTCAGGTGAATTTTGTTTATCTCCAGTGAAATGAAAGTGTGTTGTATTAATTAGAATTCACCTTTTGCTTTGATAGGGTTAAGTAAGGAGGGGAAATGAGCTCAGTGATTGGTGTGGAGAAGTTGGATAAGTAAGATCGTTCTTTGCTCATATCCCCACGAATAATTGAAAGGCGAACAGTACCAGCTATCTTCCTAACGGCCGTGGATCGCTTTCCACACTGAACAGCATGCCTAAGAAAGAAGTGGGTGTTTTTGGGGAAAAAGAGGGTGATGTTCAAAAAAAGTGTAGAGATCTTTGTGAAGCAGAGTGGGTTATATATTCAGAAGAACCTGAGAATCATGATATTTGTGTTTGTCCGAATGCAGTTGAATTGGCTGCATCTAGCTCAGTGAAACGTGACAAGGCAGAGTATGGAAATGAAGAGTTGCTGGAGATGCCAGTTGTCAACACCAAACCCCCCAGGGCATGGAATAGTACTGGTATTCTTGATTTAAAAGACCCTACTGCTGGTATACAGCCTGGTTTACTTCGATATCACTCGATTCCTTTAAATCTTGTTTGGAAGGGACGGAGGTGTCCATCTCGAAAAAGAGTTTCTCCTGTTCATGGTTTTCGTGCTGGCTGTGGGCGTAAAGTGCCTCGACTTAGTGAATCTCAGGAGAAGCCTTTGGGTCAACGTGAAACTATATCCAACATCCACAAAAGAGTTCTGTTGAATGGTGTAAATCAAAGAGGAGAAGAGCCTAATGCTGATAATGCTTTTAAGGACAAGGAACGAGAAGTTCTTATTTCTGGAAAAAATAGGGATGTACTTGAAGATTCAATTGAGTCACACAAATGTGTAAAGAAGGTTATGCAAGCACCTTTGCTTAGAAAATCATCTGAAGTTACCGGACAAGAAGAAAAATTTGAAGGTAACAATGAGGAACAACAGGGGAAGAAAATGAAACAATCAGAAAATAATGGAAAAGAGGTTACATCTTCCATCAAGGATATTAATAACAAGAAAAAGTCAACTGGATTTTCCAGTAGCAACATTAAATGGCTAGAAAAACGTAATTGTTCACCTGATAAACGCAACGATCGTCGTAAAGTACGGGATACATTACGCTTATTTCATACCGTTCTAAGGAAGCTAGTTCAAGCCAACGAAACAAAAAAAATGGGCCGAGTGGATGCTAGTATTCAGATAAATGCTGCCTTACAGATCTTTAAGGATCATGGAAAGTATGTGAATACAAAAAAAAGGTGGGGCCTGTACCGGGAGTAGAAGTAGGTGATCTTTTTAAATATCGTGTAGAGCTTGCAATTATTGGGCTTCATAAGCCACTACAAAGTGGTATAGACTTTGTCAAACTAGATGATGAGTATGTTGCAATAAGTGTTGTCGCTTCTGGACGTTATGATAATGATGTGGGCAACTCTGATGTATTAATTTATGTTGGTCAAGGGGGGAATGTAGCGGGTGGATGCAAGTATATTGAAGATCAGAAGCTTGAACGAGGGAATCTAGCGCTGAAGAATAGCATTGATAAGAAGAATCCGGTGAGGGTTATCCGAGGCTTTAAAGAAAGGAAGATGTCCGGCGGGAAACGTACAACAACTCCGTCATATACTTATGATGGGCTGTACATAGTGAAAAAGTATTGGCGTGATACTGGGCCTCAAGGAAAGCTGATCTATAAGTTTGAGTTAAGAAGAGTTCCACATCAGCCAGAGCTCATTAGGAAGAGAGTAAAGCAGTCAAAGAAGTCGAAAAAATGGGAAGGTAGTTGTATAACTGATATTTCAAAAGGTAAAGAGACCACCCCAATTTGTGCTGTCAATACCATAGATAATGAGAAACCCCCGCCGTTTACATATATTACAGCGGTGATGTACCCTGACTGGTGTCGGCCAATACCTCCCAAGGGCTGTGATTGTAAGGATGGCTGTGCAGATTCGAAGCATTGTGCTTGTTCCCTGAAGAATGGAGGGAAGATCCCATACAATTACAGTGGGGCAATTGTTGAAGAAAAGTCTCTTGCATATGAATGTGGGCCTTCATGCAATTGTCCACCAACTTGTCACAATAGAGTAAGCCAACATGGTATTAAGCTTCCTCTTGAGATCTTCAAGACTGAATCCAAGGGGTGGGGTCTCAGATCTTTATCTTCTATTCCATCCGGTAGCTTTGTATGTGAGTACATAGGAGAGTTGCTTGATGACAAGGAAGCCGAACAAAGAGTTGGCAGTGATGAATATCTGTTTGATATTGGGCAAAACTACAATGATCCCTCTCTTCGTGAGGAGCTTTCTGCTCTCATGCCTGATAAGCTATCAAGTTCTCGTGATGTGGTAGAAAATGTTGGTTTTACCCTTGATGCAGGAATATACGGGAATGTTGGGAGGTTTATTAATCATAGCTGTTCTCCAAACCTCTTTGCACAGAATGTCCTTTATGATCATGATGACAAGAGGATTCCTCATATAATGATGTTTGCTTGTGAGAATATACCTCCTCTGCAAGAGCTTACTTACCATTACAATTATGCAATAGATCAGGTTTTCGATTCTGAGGGTAATATCAAGAAAAAGAGTTGCCATTGCGGCTCATCAGAGTGCAGTGGTCGGATGTATTAATGGACTTGAGCAACTTGCCTGACATGTAAGTCTTCTTAAAGATGCTGGCTATGTTTATAATCTAATTTTGCATCTTTGCTTCCTTGTGTTTGGTGAAAGTTACAATTTTTAAGTATGAAAGACACGTTTGTCTTTTTATTCATTTATTTTATTTTTATAAAGCTTTCAGATCAACAATATTTTTAATATTACATGTGTTCTGTGTCTCTTGTGTGGCTCCAAGCCTCCAACCATCTGAATATCACTACTCATAATGTCTCAAGCTCAATTAAGTGTCATGCTTAAATATGTGGTTGTTCTTTGTACATGTACGACAGGTGCATTTATGGGGGAGAGGTAGATTTTAGATGTAGCTCTTGCGGCCAATTAGATGGTCCAAAGGGCAGAAATTATTTGCTAAACATTGACAAAGCAACAAATGTGTTAGATGTTTTTGGATAAGGTCATGAAGTGGGAAGGATTTGAATACACCTAAAGATTTTTGTCAGATTTTTTTGAGGGGATTCAAGAGGTCGATTCCGTTTTTCCTTTCTCTTCTTTTTGACCTTGGTAGCTGATTCGAGCGGTCTCTTTGGGTAATGGTGCTGGTAAATATCGGGTGCATTGTAGGGTTTCAGGTAAGGTGGTTGGGGCATTTGGGAGGGTTGGGGTTCCATGTTGCATCTGCTATCTATACTCAATCTTGTACATCAGTACATTAACCTCCAATGATGATCTTTCTTTTCCTTGGGTTTTTGAGGTGATTAAATTTCAGGCTTTATATGGCTCATCTGACTATGGAATTAAAGTTTAGCTCCTCTTCACTAACTTGTGATCATAAGGACCGTGATAGTGTTTGCAGCAAACAGATCTTAGATGTTGCATCATGTCGCATTGTGAACTGATATATTGGAAGAATTACATTTTGTCGTTGTTAATCAAGTCTTTCACAATAGTCTTAGGCTGATATACGTTGTAGTAGCTTATCAAATGTGTGGCTTTGAACATTTGTGGTGACTATTATAATTGTTTACACTCTGTATTTTGGTGGTTCATCATTCATATTACTATTGAAGGATGCGGAAGGGTGATAATAAGAGTATAAGACCCATGTTACTGAATTTCTGAGTTATATGGCACGCCACACCTATGCAATGGATGATCTTTATTTAAGTCCATGCCACGTTTCCACTTATCTCCTAGTTCCTTTAGGATTTAAATTTAGGTGAAGCTCTTATGGAAGATGTGGGTTGAGGGAACTTCAAAGCCTGCTTGACAGGTGAAAGAAAGCTGCCTGTGAGAACTGAACTATGAGGAAGTAAGAAGTTGCCTGTGAGAACTGAACTATGAGGAAGTAAGAAGTTGCCTGTGAGAACTGAACTATGAGGAAGTTATAGGAAGGGAGGGACCATCTCATTAGGTAGGATTTAGTTTATGGAGGGGGGTGGTGTGGCTTTTCACAGCTCTTCCCAATTCTTGACTGACTTATAACGGGAGTTTTGGGGAGTCAGGAGGGAAAATAAGGTTTTTTTTTTTTTTTGAAAGAGTTTAAAAGATTTTAGGAATTTTAGTTAGTTATAACAAGCAACTGTTGGGAACTTTGAGTTCCTCAGCCTTTCAGGAGCGGGAAAAACAATTCTTTGCAATTCTCTCTTGAACTTAAATGCCAATTAGCCATGGGACTTGGAAATCCATGGTCGTTAAAAAACGTTTGTTGTTGCAAGTGTTCATGGCTTTTACTTTAGTTTCCTAATTCGCTAATGCCCCAGAACTATGATCGGAAATGTGTGAAAATTTGTACAAATCTAGGTAGTGAACTCATTTTACACACCAAAGTGTACAGCGAATCATGAAACACATGCATAAAGCATTTTCTGTAGGTGGAGTGCTTTTTCTTTTTGTAAATAAATAGTAGTAATGTTACTGCTATTAAGAAATAAATTATGCCGGAATATTAACTTTTGAAAGATATGTAGGGTTCAATAATCTGCATTCTTGTCTCATTCGACGTAGAGATAAGATCCTATCTTAGGAATTGGGATAGAAGGGCATAATCACAATGACAAAAGGCCTTGCTTGTTGCTTCATCTTCGATGTAGTTGCATCTTCACGTTGTTGGCACTTAAGATGATTTATACATGTTTTATTAAGAGAATACATGGATAAGTTTGAGGCTAGACCGAGGTTTTTTCGATACCAGTTGGACTCTGAAATTATATTGCTGCCACTTGCATATAAGACTATAAGTGATCAATTTTTTTCCTATGTTTTCCGTTCTTTTTCTTTGAAGATAAATATGGGTTATTGTGATCTTCTGGATTGTGTACCAACTCGAATTACTTTGCTGTGCTAATTGTTATCTTTTCAAAGTCTTTCCCTTTTGGATCATTAGTTTACGACATTGATCCATTATCTAATTTTGCACTTCTATTCTATGAACTTTATCGCCCATACATTTTCTCCATTGCTCAAATGTTACTTTTCTCTGTCATGAATGCAGATAAATGACTTGTAAAATTCTATACAAGTCACGTGATTTGCAATATAGCAAGAATAATCGAGACGTGCACAGAAGAGCGCATTGAGATCATCCTGGTTTAGGATTAGAAGCACATCTTTCCTGTGTTTTAGTGTTTAGAGTTGTATTCATTCAAAGTTGAAGGAGTCTGTAATTAATTAGTTGGTATCATTTTTATTACTAATTTTCAGCATAATTGAATCTTGGAGTCGCCTGCGAGGGTGTTGAAGGCAAAATCCATCAAGCTTGTAAATAATGGGTGCCCGAAATTATAATTTTAATTCACTTTCGTGTTAGTTTTCTGGTAGGAGTTGATTCTAGTTATTACTGTTAGTGCAGCAAACTGCAATTTTGCAGAGGTAGGCATATTTTTGTTTGAAGATTGAGAGTATAATTACTAATTAGTTGTAGAGGTGGCTAGTGAGTGGGGTTCATTGGTTGGATCATGGGCAATACTGGCTCGATTTGGTTAGACCACTTGAGTTTTAAGCCCACCTGGGCTGGCTCAGTTGCTACATGGGCTGGTCCTAATTACCCAGTTTTCCGTACACTAGCCCGTGCTGTTCCGTGAACTGGCCCAGCCCGGCTGATGACTGGCCACCTCTAGATGGATGTTTTGCGTATCTTATGTTTATGTAAGATTATGCTTTACTTAAGTGTAATAATTTTTGCACCAACATATTCTTGTACTTCTCATCATCTCATGTCTTCTTAAGAATGGTTTCTTAGTTTTTATGACATTTGCTTAAAAGTTGATAAATGCTATCATGTATCATCATTTCTTCTTAACTACCATTTTTTTGTTTGTTTGAGGATAATGGTTTTTTTTTGCTTTCCTTCCTGAGTTCATGTGTATGAGTATCCACAAAAGTGTAATGGTAGAAGTTTCATATAAGGATTCACAATCTTTATTTTGTTTTGTGAGACATTTCATCTTAAAGAATAACTCAATTTTTTTTTATGGAAGCACAAAAAAGGACTAAACGGATAAATTAGAATTAGCAATGCCTTTATGCCAACATCTCACTATTTATTAAGGGTAACTAATAAAATAAGTATAAATTACTTGAAATTTGTTGACATATAAATGAAATTCAAACTCAACTCTAAATTACAAATTTACATTCCCAAAGATTTTCAAACCGTGTAATATCCACTTCAACATAACAAGATAGGAATTTTTTTCTTCTTTTTCTCCCCCCCTCTTTTTGACTTTTGAGGTTAGCAAAATAGGAGGCTAGAATGGTCTGTAAGACACTAGAAGCAAAAACAAACACTGGTGGTAGTAGGGCCAACTTTCGCTGCATTATTTGTGTGTTGGGAGCTTCTATTACTCCATTAATCCATTTTACTTCATCCATTTCCCAAATACATGCAACATTAACCACAATTTATCTACCGACCTTATTCCATATTCTCTCACAAATGTATAAGAAAAAATATAGTCAAGTGTCGTCTTATTTGAATTATTTTAATGCATACTTTCATTATATCAGCTTTCTATAATTGAACTTATACATAATTAAATATATTATGAAACAAAGTAATGCATTGAATATATAGCGTGTAGGCAAATTATGTTGCATATATTTAGAAACAAAGGAAGTATTTTCCTGCTTTGCATTCAAAGATTCTCTAATATAGAAAGTTTGAATTATTCTATGGAATATTATTTTAATATGATAAGATTGTCAGACGCTACCTTATAAATAAAATCATGTGACAAATAGTATATGACCTTTTCGTTGAAGGTAAATAAGCTGAAACAAACCAACTCATCACCCAAAGATAACCTAAACCAACCCTGATCGTAAACAAAGTTTGCGATCAATCACAAAATAACTATGAAAGCTAAAAAAGAGCTACGTAGTAATTCTTGAAGTCTAAGATCTCAATGTTGATTCCTCAAATATAATAAAAGTGTCTGATATCAAATCATGAGATTTTCTTCAATAGAGCTAAGCAATATGAACATAATTAGTTAAATAGTGGGAGAAAGGTTATCATTGTTCTCCTTCATACAATTCATCTCCCTTAACGAAAACACTACCACAAAAAAGCTCAACCACCTAACTCAACTATTAACCTTTTTCCTAATTTAAGGAAAAAAAAGGAAAATCACCCCTTATGCTCTATAGCCTAACGCATTATAAATATTGGTACCCTAAAGTTACCACCTAAGTTTTTTCTATTCAAAACTTATTTTTTTTTTTCCAAAATTCCATTTCCTATATTTTTTATTATCATAGAATTAAGACTATATTATAGTTCAGAAGAGTATGGGTTCCATACTTAAATATGCTCTTTTTCTTGTGCTACTACTCTTGCCTGCATTAATATGTTGCTTAGAAGAGCCCATCTTTCACTCGAAAGCAACCTATTATTATGCTATTGATGGGCTTGGAACTCCAAGTATGTTTATCATATTATTATATGCATGTATTATTATGTTACTCACTTTGTCCAGAATTAATTATCACGTTGAAAGTTTAATTCGAACTACAAATGTGGTAATCTAAATCTGGACGAAGCTAGCTATAGTATCTAAATTATTTTAATTTAATGTCTTTATTGTTACAAGCTAGCTAGTCCCTATGTGACATGGAAAAGACCGATATTTTAGATACAAAAATGTTAAAATGAAAAATCTTAGTTTCCATCAACTTTTGGACCTTATTAGTATCAAAATGTTTAGGGTTTCGAAAATCTAATTAAACATTTTGAAAATAGGAAAATCTCATATCACAGAGTCATGTGTACTTTATATATAGGCTAGTCCTTTATTAAGGATAGTCTAAAATTTTCAATTTGCCTAATTACTAATATTTGTAATAAGTTAATATGATCATTTAATTAACTCGTATTCGAAGAAGTTGATTTTTTTTTACTATGTGCTTGAAAATTTAGAGGGAGGGTGTGCATATGGTGAATATGGAAGAACTATAAATGATGGAGATGTAGCTCTTGTTGCTTCCTCTAAACTCTACAAGGGCGGAGCTAGCTGTGGTGCATGTTACAAGGTATTCTTAAACTGTTCCTATAAGGATTCTCTTGTACGTTATCGTTTTTAATTTGTTTCCAGTTTCAATAATTTAAAATTAAAAGCAGAATCACGGCAAAAAAGTTTTAATTGCTTTTGTTGACAATTTTACAAATAAGCAATGATAATTTTGGGTATATAATTACTTTTGAGTTCATTATACTATATATACAACATACATTTATGAATTTTTAAAACTCTTTATATAAAAAATGGAAACTTAAGAGTGACGTCCAATTAAATAGGCAATGTAGAAATTTTATTTTTGTCCATCGAATTTATTTTTGGGTTAATAAGTTCCTCATTCCTTTTATCCAAATCAAATGTCTTTATGTATATATGATCTTGAAATTAATAAATTCAATGTCCTAGAAAGGGCATTAGTGAAATTTCATTCCATTAGCAAATTTCTATAACTTCAATTTTTTTTTATGAAGGTTATGATTATGACCTAAAATCTCACGAAGACTTTTTATAATTGTCGGATCGTTCTCATGCTCTGATTGTGGATTGGACTTCCATTAAATTAGAGCAGGGATGTTTTTGAAAAATTTGTATAAGCCATAACTAATTTACAAAATATGAAGCTGTTTTTTGTTGCGTATACATATTTTAAATTAAGAGTAGATTTTAGGCCAGGGCTATTCCCCGGGTAATTATAACTTTCATTTATTAATATTTTACTTCAAGATTATAACACCAAACATTACTTGGTTTAGTGGTTAAGACTTTAGTATATAAGCTAAAGTCATGAGATCGAATCTTATAACAGTTCATTGTTCAGGAACGCCTTTTAATATATTTGTATAGATATTTGATTACTATTTTCAAGTGGAAAATATAGTATTAACTTTTTCATTTAAATCCTTAATTATACCTAATGAAAACTAATTAAATCCTTAATACAAAACTTATCATAATTAAATCAATACAAAACCAAATCATCTTCCTCTTTCTATCACCTCAACTCTCACCCACCACCAGTCCACCACTTTTCTTCTTCATCATCATCTGAACCTCCATCATCACCCCCCTTAAGTTTCTCTCTCCTCACTCTCACCCACCACCACCCTCCAGAATTCATCCCAACCACCAGCCGGAATTCGTCCCCACCATCACCATCCGCCGGAATTCTCCCCACATCACCATCCCGGAATTCGTCGGAATCCGTCCCCACCTCCTCCACATCGTAAGCAACTCTTTCTCTCTCCTTCATCATCTTCCACCAACCCCATCTTCAACCCTTTTTCTCTGTCATCATCTTCAACCACCACCACCACCACCACTTTCTTCTTCATCATTACCACCACCATCCACCAAAACCAACCACCACAGCACAACCACAATCATCACTATCTTATCTCTCCTCGTCTCCATCATCACGATACTATCTCTCCTTCCTCACTTTCTCGTTGGTAGTTGCAGTTCTGGGATCTTGGTTGTGATTCCGGTGGTTTGGGTTGGATTTTGGTGGTGGATTTAGTTGGTTTGGTTGTGATTTCAGTGGTTTGGGTGGTGAATTTCGGTGATTTTGGTGGTGTTCCAGTGATGCTGGTGGTGGTGTTCCAGTGATGCTGGTGGTGGTGGCAGTAGGTACTGGTATTGGTGGTCGGCAGTGGTGGTGGCAGTAAGTAGTGACAGTGTGGGGGGAATTAAATGGTGCTTGGTCCCACTTTCTCTCTCCAATTAAACTTAATCACATGCCCTCACTTTTTCCTAATCTCACCTTAAGAAATTTTGCCTAGGACACTGTGCAACCCGAATTGTTGTATTTAATTCGGAACGGAGGAAGTATAATATTTTCAAATTAGACCTTTTTATCTTCTCATGGTTATCTAACGTAATAATTTTTGCGGGAGGCATTATATACAACAATGTAAAGATACTCTTCATTACCGTACATATGACAAAAAGTTTTAACACCGTACTGGTTGAGGTCTAGATAGGGTCTTTTTCCTTATCATTTAAAACAAAAAATGACAAAAGTTTTAAGAGTTTATATTTCAAAATTATTATAAAATAGAATAACAACGTATATACATCTTTTTATATAGTTTGGTCAAAGTTTTTATACTACTATCTACTAATGCAAACTGCTTCGCGCCTCCCCTTTGAATAGGTTAGGTGCAAGGAGGTAGAATGCGCTGCGGAGGGAGTGGTGGTGGTGGTTACGGACTATGGCGTGTCCGACGGCGACACAGATTTGATCTTAAGCACGCATGCATTCAACAAAATGGCAATGCCTAATTATGAAAAAGATTTGAGGGATTATGGTAAAGTTCACATCGAATACCAAAGAGTTGCTTGTCAATATCCTGGTAAAACCCTCACAATTAAGGTGCTGGACCATAGCCATTTTCATTCTTACTTGGCATTACAGTTCTTGTACCTAGCAGGAAATGCTGATATTACTGCTGTTGAATTGTTTGAGGTAAATTTTTAACTTCTCTTTTCTATATTTTTTTCGTCTTCTGATCTCTTATTATGTTGTAAACTTGTAATTTCCTTCCTTGGGGTGCTGCATGATATGCGTTCGTCCAGTGGCGAATCTTGACCAACTATTTTACAGGGCCGAGTAGACAAATTAAAAGTGTAACTGTAAACTTTTAAATGATGAATAAACTAATAGAAGCACATCAAAGTTTAAATATACTATTATCAGTGGCTACAAAGAAGTTGTAGCTAATGTAATTGTTCTAAATCTTAATCCTTCAATTTTTAAGCAGTTTTGTCCATTTATTTGTTTGACCATTATCAAATCTTCAAGGAATTAAAAGAATAACACATAAGAAAGTAGATTTTTAAGAAATTGAAGGTAGGGTTCATTAGTAACTAAATCAATAACCAAATTGATTTCTTAAAACACAGCAAAAAGAAAAGGCGAGGTACACTTAATATTTATGATTGTAGGAATAATTTGAGGAAAAAAGTACTTATTACAGTTGAAAAAGAAGAAGAAGATAGTAACAATAAATGGCCAGAGACATAGGGACAAAAAAAGGAGAAGCAAAAGGCCTTTAAAAAGAAGAAAGAAGAGAATTTGAGAAGTAAAAAACAATGCGCTGAACTTTGTTGTTAGGTGGGTTCTAACCTCATCCTATTTGCAATGTTGTTTGCATCCCATCCATTTGTTAGGATCGGTGGCATACTCAATTATGTATTCGCAAGCAATAATAACACGGTATTAGCACAAGAAACAACAATAAGGATCATACAAGAAGATTTAACGTGGAAACCCGAGAACCGGGAGAAAAACCACGAATCAATGCATTAGGACTTTCAATGATGTGTATGATACAGTGAATTACTAGGCTTCCAAGATCTCTCCGATCTAACCTAATCACCCATGAACCCGGACTCCCAAGATCCGAGCCCGAACTCGTGTTTACCCAAATACCTCACATCTAGGCTTTTTCTCTCAACCACTTATGCCTGGCATATGATAAAACAATAAACGGCTACAACAACATATTTATACTAGGGTAACATTAATTAGGAATCCTAGTTGAAGAAGGAAAAACTAATTAATCAAGAAAATGTGTACAAGAGTTGCGACAAAAACCCACGCTTGGGCGCACAATCCCGCGGGAGCGGGAGGCTTGCTGCGGCTAGCAGTGTCAAGCTGCGAGCGCGGGCTGGCAGTTTCTCCCAACCTTCGACCCACCTTGGCTGCGGGAGCAGGGAATCACGAGTTTCCATTGTCTGTGGGCTGTTGCGGGCTGCTCGTAGATGATGCTCGTGCCTCGTCCATGCTTCATCATGCCCCACACACACACATCTCGCATCACACACAACCATCTTTTACAATCTCCACACTATACCCAACAATCTCCCACCTGAAGATCGGTAAAAGTGAAGAACACACCCCTAATAAATATATCACCCCAAATCATCACACATCCACCTAGCCATCCGACTTGATCACAAGTCAACACCTCGAGCCATGGGACTTAACATCATACTCTGAGCATATGCCCACTCATCTCCAACGATAATTCGTCTAATCTCCTTGCACCGCCGCTACACCACAAGACACGCTGCCTGAATACCAATCATGAAGACTTTCGACACATGAGATTAAGCATGAACTTCTAATCATGAGATCACACACCATCGACATGCTCCCACCCGCACGAACACCCATTACCAGACTCGATTTCTCAGTATACATTCCTTCACCACGTCCGTTCCTCTAGGTCACCAAATTCCCGAGAGACTCCCGACTTTACAACACGGTTCTCTACCAAGGCTTACCGCGCGCACAGTTTTCCGACCAAAACCACGAAATTCTGTGAAGAAAACATCCAACCGGACAACACCTAGTCATTGTTGTTCGTTCTACCAGGGACACTTCCACTCTTCTACCTTCATTGTTTCCAGTTTCTTGTCAACAAACCATTATTACTTGGCAACATAATCTAGCCAACATGTCGTACCACGTTCGTCCAAGTAATTGACACAAAAGCTTCCAGAGATTCTGAAATGTCGCCTTCGTCTCGATCTTCTTGCCAAACACAATGCGAACCTATGACAACAACAAAACCAATCCCGGCTCTAATACTAATCGTTAGGATCGGTGGCATACTCAATTATGTATTCGCAAGCAATAATAACAAGAAATTAACACAAGAAACAACAATAAGGATCACACAAGAAGATTTAACGTGGAAACCCGAGAAGCGGGAGAAAAACCACGAATCAATGCACTAGGACTTTCAATGATGTGTATGATACGGTGAATTACTAGGCTTTCAAAATCTCTCTGATCTAACCTAGTCACCCATGAACCCGGATCCGTGTTTACACAAACACCTCACATCTTAACTTTTTCTCTCAACCACTTATACTTGACATAGCGTAAAACAATAAACGGCTACAACAACATATGTATACTAGGGTAACATTAATTAGGAATCCTAGTTGAACAAGGAAAAACTGATTAATCAAGAAAACGTGTACAAGAGCTGCGACAAAAACCCACGCTTGGGCACACAATCCCGTGGGAGCGGGAGGCTAGCTGCAGCCAGCAGCGTCAAGCTGCGAGCGAGCAGTTTCTCCCAACCTTCGACCCATCTTGGCTGCGGGCGCGGAGAATCACGAGCTTCCATTGTCTGTGGGCTGCTGTGGGCTGCTTGTAGATGATGCTCGTGCCTCGTCTATGCTTCATCATGCCACACACACATCTCGCAACATACACAACCATCTTTTATAATCTCCACACTATACCCAACACCATTTGCCACTATGCTAACTTAGATATCATGCATTAATTAATTGCAGGTGAGTTTTTTTTATCTTACATAACTAAGGGTGGCAAGGTCCCCACTCGCCCTAACCATAATCCGCCATTGCTTTCATCGGTTCATGTATGCATAAAAGTGGCAATTGCATTGTTTAAATCAGGTTTAGGTGTTTTTTCTGTTCGATTTGGGTCTGCCTCCTGTTACGGGCTGGGTTCGAGTTTGATTTAGATCATGTTTGAGTATAGAGTTGGGTTGATTTGGGGTTCATTTAAGTAATAGGTTTATCTAATATTTAGATTTTTGGTTTTATATCAGCTGATTTCAAATTTGTTTGGTACTGATTATCATTATATGTAAGTGTATATATTAATGTCCGAATCAGTATAACCATATAAAAATATACTTCCTCTGTTTTTTTTATTGCATCACTTTTTTAATGAGCGTATGGTAAACTTTTTGCGCCAAATTTATCTTCTTACCCTCTTTTGACTTACCCATCCAATCCATTTAACTATCAAACCTACCTATAATAATTAAGGGTATTTAGGTCCATTTTCACTATCTCTCCTCTTTTCTTGTATTTTGTACCCAAATCAAATTGTGCATTAAAAAAAACAGAGGAAGTATATACATATTCGTAAATATAAGTATAATATTAATGTCGAATCAATGTCAATTGACTTAATTTCGTGCAAGGTTGTTTCATATTTGACTACCTAGGGTCGAGTTGGGATCGATTATTTCATTTTAGTTTTCAGGTCAACTTTAAGTCATAATCAAGTCTCGGAGTCGGATTAACTGAGTTGGGCCAATCTTGCCATGCCAGCAGTCTATTCATGTGATATGGCTTGTAGTGTTTTAGGGGGCGTTTGGTTACTACGAGGTAAAGGGAATGGAATCAGGAAAGGGGTAGAAGGGAAAAGGAAAGCCAAACCCTTTGATTAAAAAGGTTGTTTGGAGTGGTTTTTTCTTTTTTTCTCTCTCCCCTCACCCACTCTCTTCCCACGGTGGTTAAACCACCATTGCAAAAAAAAATTCCTCCACTCTCTCCCTCCTATCTCATTTCGTCCATCAGTCGCCTGTGCCTCCGTCGCCGGCCCGACCGTGCTCTATCTCTCTCCTCCTACTCTCTCTGACCGGCTACTTGTGAAGCGGGGTAAGGTAATTTTCAGATGGGTGGCTGTGGGAGATGCGTACTTGCACGATCGACGATGGATGAGGAAATTGCGTGAATGACGAGGGTGGTTTCGGCTTTGATGGAGGGTGGTTTCGGGTTTGGTGTGGGGTGGTTTTGGGGATAGAGTTGGTGGTTTTAGGGAAATGGGGGTGTTTCGGTGGTAGTGGGGTGGCCAAGGGGGGCTGGGATGGATTTTTCGGCAGTGGAGGTGGATTTTTTGGTGGGGATGTGGTGGTTTTAGGGAGGAGTCGAGTAGGTTCCGGTGGGGTGGGTGTGATTCCGGTGCGGTAGTAGTTGTTTGATGGTGTTGGCAGTGGTGGTGGGTGGTGGCGGTGGAATTGCGGTGGTCGGTGCGGTGGGTTTGTGCACGGTTGGGGTGGTGCAGGTGGGGTAAGGTGGTAGTGGTGGGCTGGTGGAGGGTGTGTTATTGAGGGGATTGGGTGGTCAAAGTAAATGGTCAAGGGTTTTCAAAACCCCCATTTCTATGTTGTGGGGGTTGGGAAATCAAGTTAGAGGGATTTGGGGGTAAGGAGGGGAAAGGAGGGGGGGGAGGGAAACAAACCCCTAAAACAAAAAAGATAAAAGGGAATCAAGAGGTTCTATTCCCTTTCCCTTTCCAGTTTCCAGTTTTCCCAAACCAAACGCCCCCTTAGTTAATTAGTGAAGAGAAAATTTTGTGATACATATCTTTCCATGAAATGAAGGATGCATGGGTAAATACAATTAGTAAATTATTCGGAACCATCACATTATTTAAGATTTTTAGTGATAATAACATAGTCATAAAACGACATGATAATATGAAGTACTTATAATTTATAAAGGATTTTTTACGGAGTTATAGAGGATCTTATTGCATGCATGAACAATAAGACAAAACTTAATACGATTATTATTCTATGAAGTAAACTAATGAATTTTAGTGACTATATAATATAGTTGAGGTAATGTGGTTATATTTTTACAGGAAGATACCCTAGAATGGAAGAGATGTCGGAGAGCCTATGGAACAGTTTGGGACATAGCTAATCCACCAAAGGGTCCCTTAACAATGAGGTTCTTCTTGGATGGAAGTGTTAATGTCAGAGCAAGATGGGTGTTGGTTCCAAAAGTGATCCCTATTTTTTGGCAGGCTGGTGTTACTTATGATACTTCCATTCAATTTAATTAAAAGAGTATTATCAATTAGTTGGGTTTTCCAGTTTTGCATGATATGTGTGGAGCAACCCTACTAAATTAATTATTTGAATGGTACACATAGTTTCTCTGATGTTCATTATTGTGTTAAAAACTTGGAGTGTCATAGTCTTTAAAGTTATTATATTTCGCCTTAAAGTTATATTATTCTTTCTGGGGATGGGGAGTGATTCTAGTTGTTCTGCTAGAAAGTGTTTTTTTTTTTTCATTTTTTTTGAAGTTAATTATAAGAAACTTTGATATTTTTTTTTTAAAATTTGTTGGAATATTTGGAGGCAATAATATAATACTTCTATTATTATGTTTAAAACTCTTTAGTCCCTTTTTATAGTCATATGATTATAATAAAGGAGAACAACATCTTAGATTTATTGTGTTGCCTTTTTTTTTTGACATCGAGAAAATTTGAATTAATAAAAAATTGGAGTATAGCCTAATGCTAATACAAACCAAACAGAAACAAACTAACACTAACATGAGCTGTATTAGCTCGTACATATACTTTATAAAAAAAAAAACTGACTATTACTTGTCCAGTCCAAAAGAAGTTTACCTGATATGAGAGGGAACCTGTTGAGATACCAAGCCTTGACGATCTTCAGAGACAGATTGCCGCACGACAGCTAGTAGACCCCAATATCCACTAGACGCTAAATCCCAAGGTCCTTGAAGAGAAACATCCTCCTGGGATTCTACTGATTCAACTAACAACGAAGTCACATTCTTTGGTGACTTCTGACCCTGCTGCGAGGGTACCCGGAGTTTAGTCTCACTAGATTGAAACTCGAAAGACGTAGAGGTCGAAACGTACCCCAAATCAAATTGGAGTGCCTCCCACAAGATGCTTTTTTTAGGTGTGATGACACCTGAAGCCATCACGAGAACTTGGGGCGAGTTAGATTGATGAACTTCACCCCACTTACAGATCCGAAGATCTAACCTCACAATCCCAAACCTAGAAGAATGACGCACAACAGATCTGAATTGAGAACCTCCTCTCATCTTAACCAGCACTCGAATTCCTAAAACGGCATAAACCCCATGGCCAACTCCAGGATCATTGGATCTATTCATCGGGTTTCCTAGATCTTCCTTTGTCATAAGAAATCAAGAACCTTGTACTACCCACCGATCACCACTAACGAACACCCAAGCACAACCATACACAAAAAAGGCAAGGGTTACCGGATCTGGAAGAAACTGAACTAAGGCTAAAACATAAAACAAATATTAAACAAACCAGGAAACCGATCACTAGATGCATATTCGACACCCAAACCAACAAGAACCGGGGAAGAAGAAGGGAACTATGCTACACTGGGGAAGGGGAAGGGACCTACGCTACACCGGGGAAAGGGAAGGGGGAACCGACACACATGAGAGGGGGAAGGGGGACACGGGGAAAACGAAAAAAGGCTGGGAAAGGGAGACACGGGGGAGGGAACGAAGGACGCGAGGGGGACGACGAAGGATGCAAGGGGAGGACGACGAAGGAGCGGAGGGGAGGGGGAGGAAACCGACTACGAAGACGCGAAGGGGAGGGGGAAGAGACCGATGATGAAGGATGCGAAGGGGCCGGGATCGACGAGGGAAATGGATGGTGGAACAGCGGGGAAGGGGAAACGCTGCCCGGGAGCGACGAGGGAAGGGGTGGGGGAAACAGAGATGGCGGGGGAACAAAACCTCGGTATTAACTGAGTAGGCTCGCCGGCGACGAGGCTGAGATGCCGGCGACGAGGCTGAGATGCCAGCCACCGACGAGCCTAGGAAGGTGGGCGACGCTGGAGGAGTGTTTTAGGGTTAGGGTGAGAGCATTTTTGAGAGAGAACTCATCTATTCTTTTATTGTGTTGCCAGAACAGTGTTTATGAGGTGTTATCATAGGAAATTAACCAATAGGTTATTTCGGTTGTCTATTTTCTTTCTTATTTCTATAAAACATTCTTTTCTTATTTATTTTTAAGGTTATTTGAGAGAAGAGTATTCTATCAGGTTGTGTAATGTTATTGTCACACGAATTTTCACATGTTTGAAATTCCAAGATAACAATAATATTACAACTTATAGCAGTAGACTTGTAATAGGCTTAACTTGGAACTGAAGTGGTCAAAATAAGTACAATTAGCAAATTATGCACGCGATGCGTGCCTGATTTTCTTTATTTTTCAAACATAAATTCTAGCCTTTTTGGGTATAAATCGGGTAATAATTTGAACATTAGACATTTTTTTGGCTAAATTTCATAGGTTAATCGTATATCACTTAACCCTTCTTTTATTAATTTTTTTTACTTATTCTTTCTTTTAGGTCTTTAAAATTAAACTTGATGAACAATAAAAGAATGTTAAGTGAATTTATTTAGGATTTCTTATGTTGTATTAACATAGTCTTTTGTGTTAAATAAATCATTTCACTTTGTTAATTGATTGACTTTTCCGTTTTGATGTAATACTTGATTGGTGTAATATTCCTTTTTACTTTTTCAGTAGTAATGCAATAAATCTTATAGTCAATGTTTCTTTTTTTGGTGGCTCAATTATAACTTGATTGTCTTCAACATTTAAGTTAATTTTTTAATGCTATATTTGAGCTTGAATTTGTTTTTCCTTTTTTTGATAGTAGTTGATTTACTAATGGGCAATTAAGTAAATTTATAGGGGGACATCATAGCTCCCCACTTCCCTTATACTAGCTTCATATGTACGCGATGCGTGCGTTAATTTCAAAACATGTTATTCTATTATATACTACATTTGTACTATATTTATGATTAAACTTATAATGCAAAAGATTAATAAATAGATGAATTTAGATATATTAATTCGCTAATGTAAAAAACTAATAAAGGTTGTGAGTTATTTTTAATATTAATCTTTTGTGAATGAATTTTGAATAGAACATAAATAATGAGTTGGTTTGACAGAATTAAAGAGTATCAAAGATAGTGAGTATTTCAGACTTTTGAGGTGGACATCATATATACCATCTTCTCTTTAAAAAAAAGGTCAAGATATTTTGTCCATTTAATTTTTTGATTGAAGTATTTGATGCATATACCATTTTTAACTTGTTTAGAATGGCAAGTTGAGATGAGAAAAGGGTTCTTTAATTGTTTTCTTTTAATATTTTTTTTCATTTCATTAATTAGATCATTAAGGGTAATTTAGTATTTTCAGATGGGGACACCATTTTCCTCCCCCCTTCCCTTATATAATAGAGATAATAAAGATGCATAACATAATTGCCCAAACAATTGATTCAGATCCCGTAACTCGATTTTAGCCAAAACCGAAAATGATCCATTTGATTGAAAGAATTTAAAGATTGTGTAGTGTGTATGTGTATCAACTACCAACTTGTCATAAGTAAATTAACAAAAAAACTTAAGCATGACTGGAATTGAATCTATTGTAACCTAATCCAAATTTGAACCAAATCGTTCAAACCTAATTATACTATTAGTTAGGTCAATCTCCCAGTTAATTAATACTCACGCTGTCCCATAATATAGTGCTTACTTCTTTCTTTTTTCACGGGAATTAAGGAGAATGGAGGGAGTAGTAGGATTCTCCAAAAAAAAAATATAATGAGGTACTTTTTTGGTAATTTTTTCTTGGAACTACTTCTTTAGTTTTGTTTTCCTATAAAAAAAATCGAAAAGCAATAAATGTTCATTGGAATAGTATAAAGTAATAAATTGAGGCACACATTTTAAAAGAAAAGTATGGGTATTTTGAAAATTTTGTGTGAAAATTAAGGATAATTTAGTCCAAACAAATTGATAAAAATAAAGTAGGCACAACATTTTGGGACACCCAAACAGGAATGTAAGTACTATATTATGGGACGGAGTGTTAAGATGCAAATATTGATAGGAGAAAACGAACGGCTCAACCTTTCATTAAACACAGCTGAAAATATATATACAACCTAAAAGCTCCTTTCCTAATCACAATAGGAAACTATCAATACAAGATATACTTTGCCTCGACAAAGCCCACGCTTGGGCGCACAAACCCGCGGGCGCATGCAGAACCTGCGGGCTGGCAGGAAGAAGTGCTGGTTGTCCAGCCAGCACTGCGGGCACGGGTTCACCTATTATACAAAAGGCCAAGATAGAAAAGACTTCCTAATACGCAGGGAGTATAAAAAAGATTATACTATATACTATAGTACAGCAGCAGATGATAGCCTAGTGGTGTTGACATCACCTCCGATCCCAGAGACGATCCTGGGACCGATTCTCACCCCTTGCAAGGAGGGATCCCCAATTTTCCCCCTACTCACGAGGGACTTCATCTTACCTTATAAGCCTATGAGTTTATTCTATGCTATTGCATTCAACTCTCATAGAATAACCTTACTTTAGTCACTTTGAAACAACCAAGCAGATAAGCCATTGGTAGTAATTTTACTGGTAAAGAAAACGTTGTGCCCAAGAGTTTTCCTCATCATTGGCAGATAAGCCAGGAAAATATTCCCCCTGATATTGAGAAACCTTCGTCTACTCCAGATCATGAACCCACTTCGTCCGCCGACAATGTTGGAACTCAGGATTCCTCCAGCATACTCAGCCTTCATAGATTACCCAACCCAGGGACCATCGATGATATCAGTTCATCCCCTGGCGCACAAAGTGGAAATTCAAGTGGATTCGTTCCTTCCTCCAGAACACAATCCTCCGAATTTATTGGCAACAATATAACTCCCTATGGAGTTAGTCCATCCAATGAATGCCCTCCGGGATGCATTCATGGAAATTCTGCCTAACGTTCCTTTGAACGTGTATGACAGGTACCCCTCCTTTCATAACTTTAATATGTCGATCAGAATTATGATGTGGAATGTCCAAGGAGCGGGAAGTCAGTCTTTTTTGACTATTATTTGGGAGTTGATTCGAATAAATAATCCCACGTTCTGGTGCTTGTGGAAACTCATATTAGTGGTGACATTGCTACTCGTATTTGCAATCGCATTGGCTTTGATGGTCAAATTCGTGTGGATGCAGTTGGCTTTAGTGGAGGGATATGGTTATTTTGGCGTCGCAATTTGGTTACCGTAAACACAGTTGCAATTCATAATCAACATATTTCAGTGGAAATTGCTAAAGTGGGAGAAACTCCATGGCTTTTCTCTGCTATCTATGCCAGCCCGAATTCTACTCTCAGAAGGGAGCTATGGACCGAGCTTGAGAATGTTAAGCAAAATTTCTCAGGCCCATGGTTACTTGGGAGAGATTTCAATGACACGCTATCGCTTATTGAAAGACATGGTAATGGGGGCTCTGAGATGCAACGAAGATGCAGACTCTTTTCTGAATGGATTAATGCTAATGGTCTACTGGACTTAGGCTTTTCAGGTTCTAATCACACTTGGTTTCGAGGTGAGTCCCCTGCAACATTCAAATCTGCCAGGTTTGATCGTTTCCTTGCTAATGAAGATTGGAGACTTAAATTTGGGGAAGGTTCTGTTAAACACCTTCCCAAGAGTAAGTCTGACCATTGCTCGATCATTCTTAGTACTTGTGGCTTTGCACCAATTCCATCGGCCACAAAACCGTTCCGTTTTCAGGCGGCTTGGCTGAGCCATGACAAATTTGATGACTTTATTTCCACAAATTGGAATAAGTCGGCCCCTTTGATTCCTTTTTCAAACTTTGTTGGCTACAAAGCTAAACAAGTAGAACAAGGAAGTATTTCATAATATTTTCAGGAAAAATTAAAATCAGAACTTTGGGCGCGGATTGAAGGTACTCAGAAAACCCTCTCTCTTCAATACTCTAGAGGCTTGATTAAACTTGAGGCCAAGTTGAGACGTGAGCTGGAGGAGGTATTACATCAGGAGGAATTGTTGTGGTTTCAAAAATCGCGCATGGAAGCTATTAGAGATGGAGATCGTAACACCAAACTCTTTCACCTCTCTACTATCATAAGGCGCAAACACAATAAAATTGAAATGTTACAAGATCAAACAGGGACCTGGATTTCAGATGCGGAGGATGTTAAAGGTCTTGTTGTTCAGTACTGGAAGAACTTATTTACAGAAGAACCAGCCTCTGGTATTATCCATTGTATTGCTCCTGGGAGATTTCCTATTATTGAAACCAGTGACTTACAGTTGCTATCCCGTGAGTATTCTATGTGTGAGGTCACTGTAGGGATGGCAATGGGTAGGGTCTGGGTAGGGTAAGGCTAGACCCTTACCCATACCCTAACTTTTGGATGTAGACCCATACCCTACCCATTCCCATAGGGTAATTTTTTTTTGGACCCTTACCCGTACCCGTAGGGTCCGATAGGGTCTGGGTAGGGTCTAGGGTCTAAAATGGGTCCAACACAATAATAAATCCGCTTACATTTTCACATGTATATATAATCGTTAAGCAGAATTTCATATATTAATTTTGCAATTAGCACACATAATATCACGTACATTCCCGACCAATAAATATTTTTTGCACATCCCAAAAGTCTCATACATCAAAATATAAATAATTATATTTTTACATGATTGCGATTTGCGGCTAGGGTTCCTAACTTACGGAGGGTTTTAGTTTTATTGGATGTCTGCTGGAAGGATATGTTTATATATATATTTTTATTTTAATTTTAAAAAATAAAAATATATATTTTAGTTTAGATGGGTCTATGGGTAGGGTTTGGGTAGGGTATGGGTATTTGAGGAGCGGACCCTTACCCTACCCTTACCCGATAGGACCAAGACCCATACCCTACCCTTACCCATAGGGTCCAAAAAATTAAGACCCATACCCTAATTTTAGGGTAGGGTCTGGGTGGGTCTGGTTAGGGTCCTGGACCCATTGCCATCTCTAGGTCACTGCAGCTATTAAGGAAATGCAATCTTTTAAGGCTCCGGGGCCTGATGGCTTTCAACCTCTTTTCTACCAGCGTTACTGGGATATTGTTTATCCAAGTGTGGTTAGGACAGTGTTGAACATTCTGAAAGGTGGTGACTTCCCTGATCACTTGAACGATGCTTTTCTGGTGCTTATTCCGATAGTGGATAATCCGGCTTTAGTGACTCAATTCCGTCCAATTGGGCTGTGTAATACAATCTACAAGGCGGTAACTAAAGTCATTGTCAACAGATTGAAACCTATCTTACCTTCTCTAATCTCTCCCACGCAATGTAGCTTCGTGCCACGTCGCCAAATAACGGATAATGTCATCATAGTTCAGGAAATGCTTCACAGCATGCGCAAGAAACAAGGAAAGCTTGGTTGTATGGCCATAAAAATAGACTTTGAAAAAGCTTACGACCGTTTGCGGTGGAAGTTTATCAAAGAATCCCTCATGGAACTTCGGATTCCGCAGATCATGGTGGATGTTATAATGCAATGTGTGACCTCTACTTCTCTGCAGATATTATGGAATGGGGAACCAACGGAACAGTTTACTCCTTCTCGTGGTATAAGACAGGGGGACCCCTTGTCTCCCTATCTGTATGTGATCTGTATGGAGCGTCTTTCCCACTTAATTGAAGCTGCTCTCGAATTGCAAGCTTGGCGTCCGTTGAAAGCAAGCCGTAATGGACCTTCTATTTCCCATTTGGCTTTCGCGGATGATTTGATATTATTTGGTGAAGCCACTTTTGACCAGGCCAAAATAATGACAGCTTGCCTGGATAACTACTGTGATGCATCAGGTAGCAAAGTGAGCTGTGCTAAGTCCCGTGTTTTTTTCTCAAAAAATACAGACCCGTTGTTGCGCATTGAGATTTGTAAGGAGCTTCGAATGGAGGAAACATATGATCTTGGTACCTATCTGGGGGTTCCTACGATCAATGGTAGAACTTCAAAAAGAGACTATCAATATATTGTGGATCGGATCAATGGAAAATTAGCTGGGTGGAAATCAAAAATTATTTCTCTAGCGGGTCGAGCTACTTTGGTTCAATCCTCTATAAGTTCCATGCCCTACTATGCTATGCAGACTACTAAACTTCCACGCACAACTTGTGATAATATTGATCGTATATCTCGACGATTTTTGTGGGGAGGTACGCCTGAGCAACACAAAATTCATCTTGTGTCCTGGGACACAGTAACCAAGCTAAAGGATGCTGGTGGCTTGGGCATCAGATCCATGCGCCAAGCAAATGCTGCATTTCTTAGTAAGCTTGCTTGGAGGGTGTTAGCCGGACCAGATACCCTCTGGTCTCGAGTTATCCGGCATAAATATTGTGAAGGGCGATGCGACTTAGATATGTTCCAGCATAAAGGTAATTCCTCTAATGCTTGGAAAGGGATGGTAGATAACATTGACATTCTTCGTCGTGGAGTTGGTATGGCTGTGGGAAACGAAAAGAGAACGTTCTTCTGGCAGCATAGATGGGCGTCAAAAGAGACCTTATTGGAGATGGCTAACATTGATCCTCCCTTGGAATATCAAGACTACACTGTTCAAGATATGTGGGATTCTCAACATGGATGGAAATGGGACCTTTTTGCGGATTATCTCCCACCCAAAGCCCTTCAAATGATTGATTCTTTTGAGTTACAGGAGGATGAGGAAACTGTAGACAAAGTGTTCTGGAATGGCTCGAGTTCTGGGGGCTTTTCAATCAAGTCAGCCCTGCATATTATTAGAGGTGAGGAGCAAATGGGTGTTCATGAATATTGGAGCAGCATCTGGAAACTCCCCATCCCTCAACGCACAAGATAGATTGATGAGCAGTGCAAACAGGTTTATACGAAAATTGACTACTGATCAAAGTTGCTTAATTTGCGGTGCTGCTGAAGAAAATATTGAGCATATCCTTCGTACTTGCCCCTCGGCAGTTACAGTTTGGAGAAAATTCCCAAGTATGAATGATGATGAACTATTCGGGAGGAATCTGAAACAATGGTTAGTGAATAATCTCTTTCTCATATCTGATACTAGGGATGAAAATTGGCCAATTGTGTTTGCTACCACTCTTTGGTGGTTATGGAAGTGGAGAAACAATCGATGTTTTGGGCGGGAAATTGACATCCCGATGGATCAAATTGGTTTTATTATGGCTAGGGTAGGCTTGATCAAAAGAGCTATGCTAAGAGAAGATAAGATTAGTGGCAACTCTCATCGACAGGAAATTCAGGTGAGGCGGTTATATCCCAATGAAGGGTGAGTTAGATTGAACACGGATGGTGCTTCGCGGGGCAACCCGGGTTTGGCTGGTGCTGGGGGAATAATTAGAGGGTACAGGGGTGAGCTGCACGAGATGTTTGCTGCAAAGTGTGGCTATTGTTCATGCACCAAAGCTGAGCTATTAGCGGTTATGCGTGGTTTAGCCTTGGCCTGGAATTCTGGGCATAGAAAAGTCCAACTTACAGTGGACTCTGAGGTTGTTTCACGTATCCTCATGGAGGATTCTATCCCCTCCTCTCCTTATTTTCATATCATCAATAAATGCAAGTCTCTTCTTGCTAAACCAGAATGGCAGGTTTCTATTCACCATTGTTATAGGGAAGCAAACCGAGATGCGGATTGGCTAGCCAACTATGGGGTGAACTTAGTTCCGAATCTGGTTATCTTGGAGGCGGCCCCAGTGGGTCTTCGTGCTGTTTTATTGGAGGACTGGAGTGGTGTAGCTTTAACAAGGAAAGCTTCAGCTGTTGCTGCTTGATGTTCTAGCGAAGTTTTTAGTCTTGTGTCTGTGTCTGTGTCTGTGTCTGTGTCTGTTTTCTTTTCTTAAGTTTATGTAATCCCCCATAATTTTAAAGGATTTTATAAATATATTTTATCATTTATATATTTATATTCTAGTTCAAATGATTTTTATTATTTAAGTAGGTTGACTATTTTTGAAAGTCAAATGAAATTATTTTAAGGATTTAAGGAAGTTGGAAATATTTTAATTAATCATGCTTTGAAAAAGGTTTGAAATATGAATTTGATTTAGAAAAGAAGTCTAATGGACTTGAGGAATCCAAATTCTAAGTAAATTGGGAAAGAGGAGTTATATTGATACTAGGAGTCCTTATTCATCAATCCTAGTTATCATCGAATCCTATTTAAACTTAAATTCCTTTTTCCTAAGCCCAAAAGAAAACCCTAACTATAAATACCCTAAGCCCAATTATTTTACCCTACACAAATTATTTTTCTTCACTCCTTCTCTCAAAATTTCGGCTCTCTCTCTCTCTCCTCTTCCACGTAATTTTTCTTTTCTTCTTCCTCTCAAACTTTTGTTTCTTCTTCTTCAAGTAACGATTTCTTCTTCGCTAAGAAACGTCACCGCCGCCGCCGTTGACCACCGTTGACCGCCGCTGCTGCCACCAAGACCCTTCCTTGGCCGGCGCATCATCACTTGCATCTTGTGTTGGTTTAATTCTTTTCCTTTCCTCAAGTTTTCCATTAAAGACTATATTTTTATGCTTTATTTTAATGTTAATCATGATTATCAATGTTAATTTACTGTTTTAATGAATAATCTTGATTCATATATATATTATATTATAAGAATAAAAATTCAGATTTGTTTATTATTGTTAGATTTAAGTTTTAATAATTAAAGCATGGATTTTTAGGGTGTTAATTATTAGAAAACCATAGTAGCATATTATATACTATGAGATTAATTTAATTTATGATTTTAAACATGTTTAAGAGGGTTTAACGAAGGTTTTATGATTTTATAAGTTGCTGGAATTTCAGAAAGTATTTTATTTAGGGAGTTTTAAGAATTTTAATTACTAGTATGGTAGTACTATGCTAGGAATTAAAAGTAATGGAGGTTTTGATAGAAAAATCAACTTTTGAATATGTTTAAAGGGGGTTTTAAATATTTTAAAGTTGCTGTCTTTTTATTTAAGAGTATTGATTTTAGTTTTATTTGATTTCTAGGCGGAGAGTATTCCGTAGGAGACTTTTAAAGGTTTAAAAGTGGCCAGTCGACTAGTTTACACAAGGTACGTACATGCCTATGTGATGATTGAGATAGCATCATGATTTTATGAAGGAGAATTATGTAGTATCATGTATAGGAACTTGGTTGAGTTCATTATGATATTTATTATGTTGGATTTTGCATGTTTTATGCCTGTGTGCAAACATGTTAATTATAATATTTGATTATGAGTAGAATATCATGGTTGTATGGAATATTGATGCAAGCATGTTAATTGGATTGGGAACCTTATTTATTAATTCACATGGGGGAATTAATATATCTATTAGTATTGGATCATGTTTGATCATTGTTCCCTTTTTGTATTTCACTACTTTATGAGGACTGTGGGCCTTATTTGGTAAGTTGACAAGTGTGCCTTTGAAAGGTAAGATTGATTGTTGGCTAGGTCCAACAAAGTAAGAAAGGTTGGAATTAAAGAAAGTAATCTTGGATTGTAAGTCGTGTGATCACTTATTTAATCCTAAGATAAAAGAGGTTCGATTGTGAATGTTGAATTATATTCTGTGTTGCTTGTATGTGTGTCATAACAAGTAATAATTGTAAATCACGTAAAGTGTAACTTGGATAGTAATAAGCTTTAGACTGGTGCACGTCTGAAGTTGGACAATCAGGAGTTGGGGTACATGGTGAGCGGGCCATGGCTTTTTCTGGGAATTGGATTGATCACCATTCCTCTTTTTATTTAAAGGTCCCTCGATATCGCGAGTCATTATGGAATACGGAGTCGCGCCCGTATTTCGTCTTCCTAGGTGAAGGCCGGTTTTTAGTTAGACAACTCGGTCCAATAACTATTCCATTTAATATAATAAAAGTTGATTAAAGTTTAGTTCAAGTAGAAGTCATCGCGAGAATGTTATATGGTTGTATTACTTATTTATCTCTGTTTACTATTTCTTAGTATCATGATTAGGATTGTTTTATGCATTGATATGTAGTACTCAGCTTTGCTGATTACGTGCTTTGTTGTGTGTGTTGATCATGGCTTTGCTTTATTGATCCTGTGATGACCCAATTTTGGTGAGCAGCATTTCTAGAGCATTGACATTTACAGGTTCGCAGATGTAGCATCATTGGGAATCTGGGAATGGAGAGCTTGTGTAAATTTAGTTTTATTTTGTTCTGCATTAGTCAGAGAATGTTATTATAAGTTGGTTTGATAGACTTTCATAAAGTGGTTTGTTTTTGAAGTACTTAATTTATTATTTATAAAGTTTAGTTTGATGTTTTCCGCTGCAAAATTCTGAATAAGCCGATACGTTATCACACGGGCGATAATACTTGGGTAATTCTCTAAGTTTTATATTATAAAGGTATTTCTGAAAAGAGAGAATTATCGGGGTGTCACAGTTTATGTGTCTGTTTGTTTTTCTCTAGTTGGGTCTCTGGGTTTGCTTTGTTTTTGTTCGAGTCTGTTTCCTCTTTTCTTGGGGCTTTGCCCCTCTATTGCACAAAAAAAAAAAAACAACCAAGCAGACACTTTGGCGTCTCATGACGCATCACTGATGTGTATCTAGTAGATTATAAGTATTTCTAAATTATTTTTTTGGTGAAATAATTATTTCTAAATTATAGTAACTAGTTTTGAAGCCCGTGCGTTGCACGAGTTGTTGTTTATTTTTATTTTTGCAAATTTTTTGTTAGCATTGTTGATTTTTTGTTGGTGTGAAATTAGATTTTTAAACATCATTGTATTTATATACTTCCTCCATTCTTTTTCTAGTGCACCAATTACTACTTTAGGTTGTCTAATCTATTGGAACCATTCTGCTTTAAGTAAAAAAAGCAACTATAGTGGACACCATCGCCTTTACTTTATGTTAATAAAACCATCATTAATTACTCAAATTGCCTCATAAAGTTGCATTTACTTTATTTACGATTAATCCCCTACTCTAGTTAACCCCTCTATGCTAAACTACCCATTTTTTTTATTTTCTTAAGAACCATGCCCAAACTAAACCCATTGTTGCAGTAGAAAAAGACAGAAATTATTTGTCATTATACATTAATTTCTATATTTGTTATTGTGATATATAAATTTTATATTTTTAATGTTCAATTGAATATTGTAGCTAAGTCTATTATTAAATAGTATCCCAATAATTGGTATGACTAACAATAGCTAACACAGTTTTAACATGGAAAATACCCGAATGGTACTTTAAGAAAGTAGAGGGTAATAATTTAATAGATGCAAGACAGAAATAATAGAGAAAAAATCTGAGTGTCAGCCACAACTTCAACTTTTAATATAGCACATAAACACTAACGCATATAGAATAGAAGATGGAAAAGCCAAAAAGAAGATCATGATGATGGTATCATGAATAAAATAAATTAAATATAAAACTAATCTCTATTAATAATCGAAAATACTATTTAAGAGAAAAAAATCTCTTCATCAATCATGACCATATCAAGACTTATCAAACTTCCCCTTTTTTATAATGATCTGCGACCTCAAATAGTCTAGAAACTCGAACCTTGATTTCCCAATTAGTTTTGGTAGAATTAAGTTTAATGAGAAAAGAATAAGATTTGACATATAGAAATATGAAAAGAAAAACATAAATAATTATGTATACAATAAATATTCTAGGAATAAAATAATTAGTCAATTGCATAATACCTCTGCAATGTCGTTGACAAACTTTCATTTGATTCTTCATATAATGTCATCATGGTATGCTATAAGTTCATAACTATATGTATGTATTTTTTTATCTTTATATAACTCAATTTTTTAAAGTATGATTTTGCAAGATATAATTGCTATTGTTACATATAATACGCTATTTTTATAGTTGTTTTTATATGTATTTAAAATAAAGAATAAATAATACGTTATTGTTCATCTAAATAATATATATTTTCATAAGTTGTAAAACTATATTGTTTATGGAACTTATTTCGAAACATATTTCGAGCACTCTCCGATGGTAAAAAAATTATAATATTGTGAATTATGTAGCAAAAGTTATATTCAATTTACATAGTTGAATAATTTAGATTGTTTATTTAAAATCAGAGTGTAATATTATTCACTTATTAAAAACACCTTATATGTATTTATATCTATGTTAAACACTATTTTTTTTTAAAAAAAAAATTAAAAAGAATGACATGTCATGCTTAGGTGGAGCTCTCTATAATGTTTAAAGGTTGTTTTTCAAAATTATACTCTAATTTTTTCATCCTCCAAAACTCTAATATATATACAACTTTATCGCTATAGATTTGAATTTTTGTTGTAACAACAAAGTTTCCTTAATAAATTTTATTGCAATACTAAATTGCTTTGATTTAGTTGAGTAAGGCTGGTTTGGATCCTCTAGAGTTCTAAAAGAACTCTACAATGTAGAGCTTGAGCAATATCAACCATTGAATTAAAAATCAATGGCTCATATATTATATTTCCAAAACCCCCTCTATTTATTCTCATTAAAATCCACCCCCTTATCTCCCCCCTTCCATTAATATGAGTCCTTGATTTTTAAAATGTATGGTTCATATACAACTCTACCTTGTAGAATCTTATTAAAACTCTAGAGGATCCGGACTCGTAAGGCTGGGGTTTTGAAAGATAATATGTTTAATCATGTAAATTGGACCTATGATAAAATGCTATTGTCACATATAATACACTATAGTTATAGCTATTATTATATTTATCTAAAAGAAAGACTAAATAATGCCTTACCCTTCATCTAATTAAATATATATTCATGAGTTGTAAAACTGTAACACCCCTAGGTGTGCAGGAGCCTAATAGTAGATATTGTCCTTTATGAGCCCTAGCCCGCAAGGTTTTGCTTTGGTCCACCTTTATATAAAGAAGGCTTCGTTCTACTCAACTTCCGATGTGGGATAGCCAAGATCTTTGGCACTCCCCTCCTTTAAGGAGCCTGCGTCCCCGTAGGCACTACAAGACACCGGAATGGGCCCTTACTCTGATACCATTTGTAACACCCCTAGGTGTGCAGGAGTCCACTAGTAGATATTGTCCTCTTTGGGCCCTAGCCCGCAAGGATTTGTTTTAGTGCAGAACCGAAGTCCTACCCATAAGGTCTCTACTAGGTTGAGTGACAAGTGACATTTATATCACTTTTAGGGGTAGTTTTTAGATTATTTTCGTTGTTTATTTTCATTTATTTCTATCTATTTTAGCCTTTATTTATTCTTTTTATATTTTATAGCTAATTAAATGATTAGTTTTGTTTACTAGTTTTTAGCTCTTAGTTTCATAGTTTATTTATTTCCTTTGCTTTATTAATTTTAGATGGATTAGTTTCGTATTTGTAATTTTTTTTTCTAATTTTATTTCCTTTTTAGTTATTATTGTTTTCTTTATTTATTTCCATTTTATTATTTTATATGTATAGTTTCTCCTCTCGTGTTTGGTTTTCTATGTAGGTAAGCGTTTTGGAGTTACATGTTCGAGTTTCAAAGTTGGAGAAGTGGCTTGATTTAGTGCTATAATATAGAGCTTATCCTACACCACACCTCCTACCTAAACTCCACCACATCACCAACACCACCACCACAAGAAGGCCAAACTCATCCTCCATCATCCGTACAGCAGCCCCTAATGCCCCAAACACTGCACCACCACACCAAACACCACCTCTGATCAGCAAGAATCTGCCTCAAAACAAGGAAGAGCGGGCGCTCCTCTGTACAACGGAGCGGGCGCTCCTCTGTACAACGGAGCGGGCGCTCCGTTCTAATTTACCACCAAAACAGAACATAGGCGGAGAGTTTGAGCGACCATGGAGTGACCATGGAGCGACCACGGAGCGAGAGCTCAATTAAAACGTGCTTCAATAATCATTAAATAGACCAACGGCTGTGATTCACTGAGGAAAATCCATGGTTTATGGGTGATGTTGAATTATATTGTGGTGCGGCGAACCAGGGGAACACAACCCCCCTTTGTAAGTGGAGCAGCGAAGAACAGAAGAATTTTTTTGTGGGGGGGGGGGGTTTATTTTCATTTTATCCTTTTCTTTTCTCTTTTTCTTTCTTTTTCCTTTTACCCTTTGTTACTGCACTTCGTTGTTTTTCTTCTTTTTCATTTTTATACATTTTTCATTTTCTTTCTCCTTTTTCTTTTACCTCCCTTTATTTATCCTTTTTCTATTTTCTTTTCCATTTCTTTATTCTCTTTTTATTAGAGTAGTATAAATACCCTTAATTCTATTTTTAGGGGTCAAGTTTTTTTAGCCAAGTATTATTTTACTCACCTCTCTTAGTTTTAGAATAATGTTAGGGTTTTAAGGAGGATTAGCCTCCATAGCTTAGTTTAGGAAAAAAAGGGAGAAAACTCAAAGAGGGATTGAAGATTTGGAGATTCAAAGGTGACAACTTGTGTTAAAGATTCAACAATTTATCAATGAGCATTTCCTACTCTCTCTCTCTTCTTTTATTGCTTTATTTTAATTGTTTTTCTTAGATTAATTGTTAATTGCCTAGTTTAATTATTTGTGATTTATTTTGTTTAGTTTAATGTTAGATTAATGTTTAGTATCATGTTATTAGTTAGTAATTTCTCTAAATTTCTCCTCTTTATGTTTATGGAGTAGTTAGTGAGTTAGGGTTTGGGTGAAAACTCAACCATGATTGAATTGGGCATTTGAGATTGGATTTGGAGATTTGCGTGATTAAATTATTGTTTGTCTAGCTTTTCTAATCTATATTGCATTCTCTTTGATCACTTGAATGTTGTATTGGATTGGAGTAGATTGATTTAGGTTGGCATGAGAGTGTGACCTATTGATTTCTATTATTGACTTGGGCTTATTTGAACCTCGCGATATGTTAGTAATGGATGGGAGTCCTTATTTGATGTCTTTGAGAATTTCTTCGCCTATGAGAGTAGGATGAGAGTTTTATGTTGGGTCAATAGCTAATTCAAGTAGTGTTCATGCATTATCTCTATTTTTGATATTCTTATGCCTATTTCATGATTAGTTGGTGTTTAGTCCCATCTCCTAACTTTAGTTATTTTTGATATTTAGTTATTTTCGTAGTTCTTAGTTGGTTATTGACAATTTTCGACTTGATTCCGGCTTAGCTTATTGTTTTATCGATACATTTCGGTATTCCTTAGTCCTTGTGGAAGAATGACCCTTGCTTACCACTTTACTTAGTTTAATGGTCTAGTTAGGTTGTTTAACCTTAGGTGTTTTGTCCAACGACCAAAATTCCCTATGTCATTGAGGTGTCCACATTTATATAAAGAAGACTTCATTCTCCTCAACTTTCGATGTGGGATAGCCAAGATTTTAGGCACCTTAAAGCAAAATCTTGCGGGCTAGGGCCCATAGAGGACAATATCTACTAGCTAGTGGGCTCTTGCACACCTAAGGGTGTTACAAAAACTATATTGTAAATGGATCTTAAATGGTAAAAAATTATAATGTTTTGAATTAGGTAGTAAAAGTTATATTCAATTTACATAATATAATAATTTAGGTTGTTTATTCAAAACGAAACTCTAATTTTCCGTTATCCAAAACTCCTTTTATGTATTTTAATCACTAGTGGAAAAAACGATATATGTCACAACACAACCGCTGCGGTCATTAAGAGAATCGTAGCGGTAAATCCTCGAAATTTTGGGTGGAAAAATTGGGAACATAAACCGCTCCGGTTCCCAGAAAACTGCAGCGGTTAACAAAAAACCGTTGCGGTTCTCTGTTAATTGTTTCGGTTCGGTTAACCGTTTTGGTTCAATGAACCGCAGCGGTTAATCAGCCTCAAAACGGGGAGCCCAAAAATTGCTTGGCCCAAACATTTTCCCTTGGCCCATTATTCATTTAGGCGCCAGCCATCAACGCACACCCCAAACCTAAGTTCTTTCGCTCTTCTTCCCTATCCGGTTGTCTCTCATCCTCCTCCCTCCTTCCCTATTACCCAGCCACCAACGAACAATATCCACCAAACCCTCCTCCCTACTCCCTGTTCCAACAACGATCCACCACCATCATCGACAACGATGCCCACAAAAATGAATCAGCACCGTCATCGACAGCAACGCGCACAACAACGAACCACCATTATCACCTCCCTAATCGCTCCACAACAACGAACCAACACCGTCTCCACCGTCTCCTAACGAGTCAACTGCATCAATAGAAAGAAGAAGAACCAACACACAAACCAACGGCAGCAACAAGAACAAGACGGACTCACCACAATTCACCGCCGTCGCCAAAAAAGAGCGATTATTTTCTTCAAGTTTCTCTCTCCTCCGCATTTCCGGCGCAAACGAAAACTCGCCGGTAAGGTTTCTCTCTCCTACTTCTTATTTCTATATATCAATTGAAATCGATGTGAAATGCCATGAAAAATGTCGTGATTTGACAATTAGGTTTTGTTATTTGATTGAATTTTTTTGGTTCAATTGGAAATTAGGAGATGTTGAGGGCGACATTATTGCAACTCCTACTTAACCCGTTACCCGATCGGAAAGTTCTAGCGCATTTTCACTTCGATTCAAAAGCTAATTTTTCCTCCTCCAATGGCGGATATCATCTCCATCTCTTTCCTAAGGCTATTTATCAGCTTGTATGTTTCTTCGCTCTTCTTTATTCTCTCCTTTCAAATGACATTTTTCTTTTGGTCTTTTCTAGGTTTTCAGAGATATAATCATAGCTTCAACTTAATTATTCTGTTGCATAGTGTTTGATTCTGAAAAAATATGATTTATGAACTTAATTGATGTTTAATGTCCCCAGTTGTTGTATGATTGCATCTGTTTGTATATATAGATGAAGTTTGGTGATTATTATTAGCTAGTACTGTAATGCTGGTTGTGAAATTATCGAAAATTATTCTAAGTTTATCGATTGAATTTAGTAACCTTTCTATTGATAAGATCACTTAAACTCATTACAATTAGCTTAGCTGTGCTATATGCTAAAGATTGTCTATTTGGAAAACATCCAATCGCCAATTGACGCCGAGAGGGTCGTTTACTTGTTCATTGTTTAAGGGTTGATTCACTTTTCATGTTTGGGATGGCTAATGTGTTTGTTTCCAAATCTGTTCTTTTATAATGTGAACAGAAATTCATCAAATATGTGAAGTTATTTGTATACCCGATTTATAACGTGTTTCTTGGTTCTATACATCATATACACAACTCCGTTAAAAGCACGTCCTTTGAAAAAGAACAAAAAACCCTCCACTTCCCATTTGCTGTCAAATTCCATTCTTTCTGCTTCTGTTGATCAAGCTTGAATTAGTTTGTAGTGGGTATGTTGTAAAACAAGCATCTTTTGTAGTTTGCTGTGTGTTCC
>CANSZD010000799.1:85000-130004 GCA_947648045.1 Beta corolliflora
CATCTTGCACGCGCCGAGAGAGGAGTAAGAAGAGGAAAAGGCAAGTGAATTCTTTAAGGCAAAATTTATTATTGCCTGGGCTCAACTACTCTACCCCCAAGAATTCAATTCTTCATCCAGGTAATTATCTTCTCAACCCCCTTCTTTATGAAAGCCGAGTGTTTTACTCAAATACCCTTCACAATCTGTCCTTGAACAAGGACTCTACGGTATTTTACCCGGCGAATGACATATTTTTCAAAGATAGGGCTGACATAATCTGGAAAAAAAATCCTTCTGATACTTATTCTCATGAAAAGCCTTCTTAACAATTTCCCTTAACTCTCACTTCGTTTAATGAACTCAAGCTATTCCAACCACCTTCTCCTCTACTTAAGACACCTTCCATCGGAAAAGAGATATTCTCATCTTCATCATTTCAACCCCACTTCTAGTAATATTCCACTAATGGCGTTTAACCCACTTTCACTTCTTTCAGAAAAAGTCAACAAAAAAAGTTTAGTGTACCCTATGGATAATGCTGACTGGGAGGAAGAAGGGTTTGAAGCTTCGAACGAGGTCAACCTCGCCAACCTTTTCAACAACGTGAACATCAATGGTAATAGATTTTACTTCCCCTCTGACCCTTTTACAGACCCGTTTATCCTATATGGGTCCATTAATTATCTGGAAGTGAACAACATTTTTAGTGAAACAAATTCTCCTTTTTTCCAAAGCCCAATGTTAGCAAGCCCAAACACTATCCAAACCCAATCACAAAACACTGCAGAGATGGGCCAAGCGTTCAGCCCAGTTGACCCTTTACTGTTACCAAATGAAAAGCCCTACTACCCAACTAATCCAAGTAACGACAACCTCCAGTTTGAAGATTATTGGGATGAATTGGGCCAAGTTGTCAAACATTTCTTAGCCCAAAACTCTAACTCTCAAGCCCAAGAAGAAATTTTACTCAATTCCACAAATTCATCAGCCCAAATTGGGCGCACTCCTAAAATAAAACAACCCTTCAATCTCACAAAAACCCTTCCCAATTCACCACCCCCTCCTGCATCACCTGATTCGCTCAACTCCTTTGCTTCTGCATACTCAAACTTCCAAGAGGATCGGCCAAATCGTTGGGCATTTAAGAGGATTTGAATAAAGTCCCAATTCAAGAAATCAAGCCTCTAATTAAATTCAAGGTTTCGGAAGATCCTTACAACAAATACTTCCCCAGAGCAAATATGAAGAAAAGAAGGGCAGAGTATGAGAGAATAAAAGATTGGGCTCCAGTAGGGTTCCTAGCTTTGAACATGGTTAAACAGGAGAAAAGTCTCTCAGACTAAGCAACAGTCAAAATCCCAGATCTGAACTACTCTGTTTCTGATTCCGAATCAATTCTGTCTCTGTCTTCCAACAAGAGGATGAAAATTCAGAAATATTGCAAAGGAAAGAACAAACTTGTTTTCGGAATAAATCAGAATGATGAAGGAGAAAAGTCTTCAACAACTACTTCAGGCTTAATATTTTACTCAGCTGGAACTGTAGGGGGTTGAGTTCAAATTCCTCCCCCTACACTCTTTTATGTGGAATTTGGCTAATAAGTGTAAGCTAGATTTTATCTTTTTATCAGAAACAAAGTGTAGTGTTGATGTTCTTGAACCTTTCTTTAGTAGGCTGGGATATTCTAACTGTACGGGGTTTAACTCAGAGGGCAACAAGGGTGGGTTGTTTTTTGTGCTGGCCCAAGAGTTTAGTAGTGTCTCTTATTTCCGCTTCTAAAAATGTAATAGTTTGTAATGTCAATCTCCCTAATGGCAATGAAAACTACCTAAGATTTGTCTACAGTTCCCCTGTCATTATTGGTAGAAGAAATGTGTGGGAGGAATTATCTACCTTGATTATCTCTCACCGAGGCAACTGGGCACTAATTAGAGACTTCAATCAAGTAGAGCATCAAAAAGAAAAGTTAGGGGGGGGAATAATAAGCTTAGTGGAGCAAATGATTTCTCAAAATGGAAAACGAATCATAAGCTTTTAAACATTCCCTTTCATGGAGTTTCTTATACCTAGACAAACAATAGAGAGGGAATATACCTGATTCTCGAAAGACTAGACAAAGGGTTCTGCAATTCAAACTGGAAAAACTCTTTTCCTGATTCCTCAATAACAAATTTTCCAATTTTGCTTTCGGATCACAGTCCTATACTACTACAAATAAATCCCCCAATACAAAAGAAGATCAGACCGTATAGGCTAGAAAGCTGGTGCCTTACTGATTCGAGTATTAAAAACATGTACCTAGATATATGGAGCAAGAACATTCAAGGTTCCCCAGCTTTCAAACTACAGAGAAAATTAGAATTCTTCTTAAATGAAGCCAAAGACTGGTGCCTGAGAAAGAAGAAAGATCAAGGCCTGAATTGGCAGAAAATACAAGAAGAAGAATCTTTTGAAGTTCAGAACAACATCTCAAATCTTGATCAAGCCATGGACAAAATGAGTTCAATGAATGATATAAAAAATAAGGCAGAGTTACAATGAAAATATTGGAGGCAAAGATCTAAATCAAGGTGGGATATGTTCGGGGACTAAACAACAACATACTTCTTCAGAAGTGTCAAAACTCGAGCAGCAAGAAATGAAATTAGACTAATAAAGAACAAAGAAGGGAACTGGACTCAAGACCAAAATTAGATCAAACTCTTATTCCTGGATCACTTTCAGGAACTCTACACCACAAATGAGAATTCTAGCATAATTCATATTGAGGATCCTATCTTCAAAAATCTCCCGACCTTGGAGGAACATCATCTCCTCCTTCTCAACAAAGATTTTACAGATGAAGAAATTATGCTAGCCACCTTCAATGCCAAACCACTGAAATCTCCAGGCCTGGGTGGCTTTCCACCCATCTTCTTTCAAGAAAATTGGGAATCAGTTAAAAACGATGTGCTGGGAACAGTCCACCATTTTCTCAACTCTGGTCATTTGTTGAAGGAGCAAAACAAAACATACATAGCTTTTATCCCAAAGACGGAACGTCCAGAGAATGTCAACAACTTCAGGCCAACCAACCTCTGTAATTCTTCGTATAAAATCATCTCCAAAACTTTGGTAAGTAGATTAAAGCTAATTCTTGGTGATATGGTAAGTGAGTTCCAAAATGCCTTCGTTCAGGGAGACAAATGACAGACAATTGTCTGATTGCTCATGAAGTAATAAATTGGGTAAAGAGCAGAAAGAAAGGAACCCTTTATGCTGGTATAATGAAAGTGGATCTAAGTAAAGCATACGATAGGATAGGATGGGATTTTGTAGAGGCAGTCCTAAAAAAGTTGAATCTCCCATCTATTTGGATCAATTGGATTCTCCAATGCATCACTAAAGTTTCTTATTCAGTTCTTGTGAATGGAGAGCCAACAAAATTCTTCAATCCAAAAGCGGGTCTAAGACAAGGAGATCCTCTTTCCTCATATATCTTTATCCTTTGTATGAAAGTTCTCTCCCGAAATCTCTCCCAAGTTCAACAAGAAAAAACAATTCATGGCATAAAAATAGTAAGAACCGTTCCCTCTTTATCACACATGTTCTTCGCTGATGACGCTCTTTTTTTCTTCAAAGGCATCCCAAGAGTTTGCTGGAAACTCAAAGAAATCTTGGCAGAATTTTGTGACTATTCAGGAGAACTCATTAACACTGAAAAATCATTAGTGCTTTTCAGCCCTAACACACCAAGGAGATTTTGTTCTCTAATGAGAAAACCCCTGGGTATGAAAAGTACAAGATGATTTGGTAATTATCTAGGGTGCCCTATAGAACTTGATGCTAGGAAAACTACAGCTTTCAATCCTATTATCTCCAAAATTAAAGATAAAATCCACTCTTGGAAGTTCATTCACCTTTCTCCCAGCTCAAAGGTAATCCTTATTAATGCTATCCTTACTACCATGGCCTCTCATATTCTCTCCATATATATTTTACCAAAAAAAGTGTCAAAGGAAATCAACTCCATTCTTCTAAGGTTCTGGTGGAGCTCTTCAAAAGACATTAAGCCCATATACTGAAGGAAGCGTTTGCTTTTGGAAAAACATAAAGAAGATGGAGGCTTAAGGTTCACGAATATGGAATTTAGCAACAAAGCTCTTCTTGTCAAGCAGGCTTGGAGAATCTATAACTCCAAAGGCTCCTTAATCAATAGAATCTATAAGGCAAAATACAAGAAGGACCCCCTTACTTCAGGTTTAAAAGGTTTGATTCCTAAAAGTTGTTCATATGCTTACAGAAGCATGACCAAAGCTTCTCTTGAGGTCAACTCCTGGTTTAAGAAACGAATAGGAGATGGTAAAGACACAAATATTTCAGCAGACTGGTGGGTGGGAAATAGCAAGATCAACATCTCAGAAAACGCGCTTAATCGCACATTCCAAAACTCAAAAGTGTCAGACCTTATTACTAACAGTCAATGGAATTCTTCCATCATTTGGAGCAACTTCAACAGAGAAGATGCAAAAAAAATCATGGCTACTCCTTTGCCCGGTCATAGTAAAGAGGATCTGTTTGAATGGAGTCTGGATAGTAACGGTAAATACTCTAGAAAATCAGGCTATTGGGCAATACGGAAAAAAAAAAAATAATTTGGAGTTGATCAAGGATAAAATCTGGAAGAAAATTTGGAACCTCAACATCTTTCCAAAATGGAAGATTTTCATTTGGAAAATCATCAACAATGCCATACCAGTAGCCAACAATCTAAGGAAAAGAAACATCCAGGTTGACAAAAAGTGCAAACTTTGCAACTCTGGTACTAAAACCATGGAGCATCTCTTCAGAGATTGTAACCTTATCAAGATTTGGTTAACTACGCTTGGTATCAAACAATCACGAGTAACATCATCCCAATAGGGGATTGGATAAAAAAATTTCTTAATTTGCTTTGCAAAAGGGAGAATGATGATAACCAACAATACACAAGTGATGAGGACCCATTCATTAGCACTCTTTGGGCTATTTGGTTACATAGGAATGAAATCATCTTTAGGAATGCCACTCCTAATCCTGTCAAAGCCATGCATGGAAATCTTTCAAGAAATGAATGGTAGACTAGTCATATTCAGACAGAGAAATAACAACAACAAAGATACCAAAGAACAAGGGAAGCAAGCCTGTTCCTGGAGTAGAGGAACAACCAGTAGTAGCTCAATTACATGTGTTCAAGTGGATGGGTCATGGAAAAAGAAGAACCGAAAGAAGAATGAAGATTCAGCAGATTGGGAAGCTGTGATTGCTTGGATGGAAAAGGGTAGCAGAAACAATGGAGAAGTAATAAAAGTTTTGGCTCATACAACTATACAGACGGAAGCTCTAGCTATATACCATTGCATAAGAAACTGGAAAGAGAAAATCAGAATGCTAGCTATAAAATCGGACTGCAGGGAAGTGGTAATTGCCCTACAAGATGGGAATAAAGCTCCAAAAGAAATTAAGCAGATATTGGAAGACATTCGTTAATTAGCCTTAGATATGGAGTACATTAGCTGTGTTCATGTTAAGAGAAATGAAGTCTCTAGAGCTCATGACCTTGCTGTTTAAACAAGGAAAGAGTAAGAGAGTTCTATTAGTCACCTCTTGTCAAAAAAAAAATCTTGCACATACTTTTTTCAGTTTTTTTAATATGTCAAGTGCTGCTTCAATGGCCACATGTCCGATGCTAATTGGTCGATGAAGCTATCTTTATTTTTCATAACAACTCCCTCCAGTGCTCTTGGTTGCTGTTGCTCTTCCTCCTTTCGAATTAAATAATTTCTTTTTGTTGTTCTCGTTTGGATATATTCTATGACCTAAGAGTAACACTCCTGCATTTTGAAATTTATAATTTTCTAACATTTCTACTAACATACAAATTAAAATATTATCATGTGAGATTATGCATGCGTTGATGTTGAACCCCATATTTATTGTGCACATGTGAGTTGTCCCACATTGGAGAAAGAGGAGAGAAAGTACCACCTTATAAAGCTAGATGAGCTACTCCTACTATTGCCAATTGGTTTTAGTATGGAACCTCCTTTGGGCGTGTAAGTGGACCGAACTCTCCTCCTCCTTATTGGGTTGCTTAAGCCCATTTTCAGTTCTATCAAATTTATCATGGTATCACAGGACACTCACATGTGAGGGGTAGGGATGACAATTGGGCGGGGCGGGTGCGTAGGATGGTACATCCACACCCGCACCCGCATAAAATTCCCATCCCCGCCCCACCATCCGTTGTGGGGAAAAATTCTTGACCCATCTCCGCCCCAACAGGTACGGATTTAAACCCATCCGGGCCCCATCACCCACATGGGTACACGCACCCGCTTCGTACCCACCACCCGCATGGGTACCTGCACCCGCTTTGTACCCGCTTCATACCCATATATTTATATTTTGCAAGATAAAATTATTAATAATATAAGTATATGAATAGAATTTTAATAATAGATATGTGGGGATGGGCGGGCATAGAGCGGGGAGGGCGGGGATGAGGCGGGTATAACATAAAATCCACACCCGCTCCACCACCCATTGCGGGTATGATTTTACTCCCCATTCCCGCCCCATCCCCGCCAAACCTAGACCCATCCCCGCCCCACTTGGGAGGGGATGGGGTGGGTCTTCTACTTGACCCGCCCTACTGCCATCCCTAGTGAGGGGGAGTGTTGGACCCCATATTTGTTGTGCACATGTGAGTTGTCCCACATTGGAAAAAGAGGAGAGAAAGTACCACCTTATAAATAAAGCTAGAGGAGCTAGTCCTACTATTGCCAATTGGTTAACCTCCTTTGTGCTTATAAGTGGACCGAACTCCCCTCCCCTTATTGGGTTGCCTGATCCCATTTTCAGCTCTATCAAATTTATCAGTTGAATTGGTGCAACTTATATTATCAAAATATTTTTTATATCATAATTTTTAATTAGACAAATTTAAGTAAAGATATTGTACATCCTACCATAAAAAGCAGGGATCATATACTATAGTATTTATGAACATAGGAAGCAAGCTAAGTAACAAATAAGCATTTTATCATATACATATATCCATGCATACTAATACCAAGTAGTATTAAATGGTTATTGTAATAAAGTACAATCATCTCGTAAGGTACCTACATACAATACATCCTATTCCACCCCTCTCCCAAGTGAGCTTCGAACTTGAAAATAGAGTACCCCCTCGCTCGATAATATAATATATTATGATACATATCCCCAACTTTATTCATTACAACGTAGTAAAGTACATATAATAGTAGCTAATGTAATATACAAATGAAGCACTCAATATAAATTCTTTGGGGACCAAATATGAGTCGTCATATATAGATCGAAAATCAAGCTAAGTAGTTAATTAAGTAGATTAAGAAAGTTGAATGGAAGTTTGAAAGGTAAGACCAGCTTTCCAATAAGTTGGGATGAGTTTGGAAGCTACAAACCATTTTCCTTCAATGCTGCCACCACTGCAAGCGTAGAACCTCACAGTAAGCTCCCCTTTCGGAGGATTCTCCATGTCCCAAACGGCACCGTATGCTCTTCTACATGGCTTCCATTCTTGGCTTGCATCCTATATGGATCGGATCGGAGTATATATATACATATTCAAGTATTCAACCAAAAATAGCTATATTTATAAGATATAGTTACGTAATTAAATATGCTGAGTTTTACTAGGAATTTTTGAGATGTGTTATAGCTAGCCATGATTATTAATTGACTACTGAACCTATATTTAGTCAACTTATGTATTATATTCACAAACGTACGTAGTATATATCTAATTAAAATGTTATTATGTATATTGATATACTAATCATTATTATTATCTTATGATCGGATATGATGATGATGATGGTAATGATAATGATGATTTAGTTGATGACGACAACAATAATTCGGATAAAATTCATAACATAGGGATATGACCCATGTAAGAACCATTCGTACCTCAAAGTTAACCACTAATTTAGATCTCATATCTTCAATAACAAAAATTTTATGTTAGATGAATTTATATATATATTTATTATCTACATGCAATTAAATTAATTTTTTTTAAAAAAGATGGGATAATATATATTGTGATCATTTACTCATGCAATTGAAAATTAACATATATAAAAGAAGATAAAAAACACGAATTTTATATATTTGTGATTCTCACTAGACTTTATCAGTTATATTAATTCTCATAGACGTACCTCATATATCTCAACCGCGGTGATATCATACATCCCACCTTGGTATAAGAGTACCAAAGCTAAGTAATGTGGGTAGTAACTATGTTCATGGACCTTAACCATGACATTTTTTCCAGGGAAATTGCAAGGAATTCTTTGATACTCTACATGCACATATTCACAATCGAGCATTTCCACCTCTTTTCCCGGTTTAGCCATTTTGGAATATACTTTAGCACTTAAGATGAAATCTGCATCGAACGTAAATGCATGGTCAGTAGCAACGACTTTCACTCCCTCCTCGCTGCATTCTGATGCCTTGCATTTTATCTGCATGAAATTAGATGAAATACGTTCACTATAATGTTCACTAAGCATATATAATGTTAATGTACCTTTATTTTGGGCCCCTTTCGGGAACCCGTGGTAAGATGAATTTCCTCTGGGCTGCCCTCACACAGGGCTACTCACCCAGAGGCCCAACAAGCCCCAAATCCCCTCCCCCCCAACAATATTGAAATTTTGCTTCCACCAAGATTTGAACCTTGGTCTCCCATGTGGGAGATAGGAAGCCATACCATTGGACCCAAGGGTCCTTGGTATATATAATGTACTTGTAGTGTAATAAAATTTATATTTTCAAATTGTAAAATCGAAGATGGAATACGAAACTTTCATAGCTAACTAGGGAACATCCCGTAAAAAAAAAAAGGGAAAACGGGTTTAATATTATTTGATATAGTCCAAGTACACTCAATTTGTTTTTTAATTAAAAGCGTTTGATTCATATGATTCTGGTATGAGGTATGAGTTTAGAATGAGCAAAACCCATACCTAGTGTCTATTTAGTAAATTAGATAGATTAAAAACCCATACCTCAAACCCATAAGGTATGGGGTTTAGAAACCTATGGGGGAAGGTGGCATGGCTCATACCAATACCTCTAAGTATGAAACAAGAGAAAAAAATTCATTCCCAAATAAAACCAAACACGTGGTATTAAGTATCAAGTTCCAAACCTATATTATCTTGGTTTGATTCTTGATTCCAAACCCATACCACTATATGAACCAAACACTAGTGGGATAATTTAGTGTGCCTACTATGCTAGTAGCTTTTGGTGCAATATGTCTATCTTGTATTGTGTATAGTTGCAACATCTTCGATTTAATCTCATGCACGCTTCCTAGCACATGCTAGTTTAGTTTGACAAACATAGCTCAATGTATATAGTCAAAATATCAACACATTACTTTAGTTTGACCATTATATATACTTCCTCTGTTTAGTTTAAATTTGCCAAATAAGTGGATAAATGGAACTAATTTTCTTCTTTTTCCTTTTTTTCTTAAAATTTGTGCAAAATTCGAATAATGCAATTAAGAAACACAGTGGAAGTATAAACCGAAGCCTTTCGGCTTTTAAAACAAGGGGTTCTTGGGCGTAGATTTTGAATTTCGTAGAGCTAAAGATTTGCATTTCCGACCAAATACTTTTAGTTTTCATTAATCACATACATTACTTTGACCATACTTTAAAACTAATATAGAAAAATAAATTTGCTATAATATAAAATATTATTGGATGAATCTTGATCCATCTATGTTTTGTAACTATCAGCTTACTAAAATTTTAAGTAATAAGCATTTTAAGATATTAATGGTAATCGTAAAAGTAAGAAATGTTTAAGTTTTTATAGAATGGAGGAAACATATATACTCTCTGCATATATATATAATAAGGCACGCGCATTCCGGAAATTTTCTTTGACCATAAATTATCTCATGATATGACAAATAAAAATTGCGCTATTATATTTGTCATTGACAATAAAGACTAGTTACATTTGAAGTTTACTCTTAAATATTATCGTGTGTGCCTTATAAAAAGAGACGGAAGGAGTAATTAATATGATGCGCGAGAATACTTACTAAGATCAAAGTACATCTCAAAAGATTATTCTACTAGGATTCGAGAGAGTAACTATTGATAACAACTACTTCCTCCGCTCCAATTTTATTGCAACACTTCCAATTTTGTCACTATTCACAATCACTCATGTAACTCGCTTTTGTGTTTCATATGTATGGAAAAATATAGTCATGTGAGATCTTGTTGTATTCGTCTCAATGTGTACTTTATTAATATCTAATGTTTATAATTTTTACCAGTACATAAATATAAATCATATAATTGGTAAGCGTGAAACCGAAAGTGTTGCAATTGTATAGGAGTGGAGAAAGTATTATTCAAACAGAGTAAGTTTTGAAAAGATCATAGTTACCTGATAACAAGCACCACAACCAGTTCCATTCGTATAGAGTTTAGAAACTGCTGCTACATAGCCTTCATTTGCAGTGTTACCGTAGAGACCATATCCACATACTCCTACTATATTTGGACATATAAATGATATTTCATATTACCAAAATAGAAATGATATTGAATATAAACTGTCCAGCCAAATAAATTATCGTGATAGTAATTTGAACTTATAAGAGTGACAACTAAATCTACGAAAATTATATTTTACTCTGCGGTTAAGAATATTATTATATATTTCCTTCATTTTTTAAAGAATCTAACATTTTGACTCATACCATTAGTCCATTACATGCTTGTCAACGCGTAACTTTAACCATCAATATTTTTGATTATCTATTAGATTGGAGTGCGTCTTGGATGTGACATGTTACTTCATAACTTATTGTGTAATATGCATAATGACATAGACTTCAACAAGAATGACATGGACTATACAAAAAATGACATGGATCTCATATCATTTTGCCATTTATTTTATGTCATTTGATTTTTTTTCTTACAAAAGCAGCGGTGGTTTGTGGGCTGTTACACCACAAATTATGGTGTAACAGTTACACCCAAGAATTTGTGATTAGATTGTAGAAAATTGATATCATGTAAATATGAATTGATCAACAATATATTTTACCTTTTTAATTTTGTTGTATATATTTGACAAAGATTTTCAATCAAAGTTGATCCATATACAGGCCCGGCCCTGGGGGTTGTTTTAAGGGGCAACCGCCCAGGGCCCAATAATATTAGGGGCCCAGTTTTGATTTAAAACTTGTAATAAAGGTAAGAAACAACAACCATAGTAAACAAAATGAAGTTTGGCTTGGTGGTTTGCTTTGCACTTGTTAGTCTAGAAGACAAGGGTTCAAATCCCATAAGGATAAAAAGTTTGCTTTTCTATTTTTTTGTGCAATGGTTTGCTTTTCTATATTAAACTTCTTTTTACATTTTTTATCTACATTTTTTCTTTTTCTATTTTTTTTGCAATGGTTTGCTTTTGTACATTTTTTATCCCACAATATTTTTTTTACACTTTTTATTTTTATTAGTCATACTTACCCTTTGCAATTTTATTTTTGGATACAACCCATTGTTATTTTAATCTTTTTTTTCCTCAACAAACATGAACCACCATTCTCTCTTCTCCAAGTAAAATAACCACTTTGCTATCTCTCATATCTACCTAACTACCTTTACTTTAATAAAATAACAATTGATACTAATCCTTTGAAGTTATGTATCTTAATAGTTGTAAGAAGTGATTTTAGACGAAGGAAGTAATTCATTTTACAAGTTCCCATTATTCATTTTAACATCTTTCCCATTTTGACTTTAATACTATTTAGATATGACTTTCACTATTTATTTTGATGTGTGCGTAAGAAAAAACATAGTGTACTTATTTTGTCGTGTAATTGTCAGATGAAGTACTAATTAGTCGCGAAAATTTTGTCTGCCACCATATTTAAGAGGCCTTGAGATTTAGTTTCGCCCCGGGCCTATAAAATGTCAGGAACGGCCCTGTCCATATATATATATATGGTGTAAAAGTCAAAATGTTGTTTTAAAAAACAAAAGAAATAACTTACATCGAAACCCTTTACAATACGGGCTGCCGTAGTAAGTTGCTATCGACATTTCATATTCTGTTGAGGAGTGACATAATGTCGATAAGACTGCCATAACTAGTAAAAGGGCATAATTTTGGTTTACGCTGATGGCCATTAACTTTTCTATATATTACAATGAAAATAGCCCAAGCAAATGAAAAAATATTAAGTGTAAAGAAATTTGGGAGGCAATGCAATATTACTTAGTCGAACCAAGGAATAAGTTTGTTGAATGAAAATAAGTTTATAGCTAAAATTGAAATATTTATAAGGGACTTGAAGATTATGAAATGCAACCTTTTTTATCCACTAACGAAATAGGAAGGCAATGGTGTGCCACTAAGTTTCAAGATTAGCTACATGTATTGATGGAGAGGCTGACAAGTAACGCTTTATGGAGTAATTAATAAGTTAATTTTACCTTTAGCCAAACTAATGCTATATAGTTGTTAGTATTGGGTTGTGGGGAGATGGTAAGTATGAATAGAAGTCGTAAGGTTGCACTAGCTTGGGTTGATTATTTAACCGAAGCACTTGACAAGTAGCACATGGAGTTTTTTCCACTAGTGACTATAGTTTGGGGTTACATGTGGCAAGAAGGAAAAATGAATCCTGGTAAAATGGCCGATCCTGACGGACTATTGAAAGCCCAATGTGTTCGGTCACTTCGGTCGGACGGTTTACCGAACTGGGATTGTAACTTTTTTTTAACATCGGAGAAGCGTACAAGAACTAGATAGCAAGAAAAGGTACACAATGTTGGCCACAAGTGGTTGCTAGGTCATGCACGTACCGAACTTGGTCTCTGGAGATTTTCATTACCTGACACCAGATTAATGATGTTGCAGCTTGCCGGATTATTCCGGATAGCCTGGATGGTCCACTTGATTGTGATGTCCTGTGTATGGGGGAGCGTAGATAATTAACCAAAAGTGTAGAATCCGTCCTTAGAGTGATGCTTGAATACCCTTGTTATGTGTGGCCCAACAGTAGCTAGGAGACATGCATTGACTTTCGTTGTGAGGGCAGAAGTTGCATGTTGACATTGTACGTGGAACCAACTAGATCTCTTTATTGATGCTTATATTTGCCCTTGTATAAATACATATTCTTAGGCTAATTGAGAAAACAACTATCATATTATATTAGTGAGTTGTGACAATCTAAGAGAGAGATTCGAGTGTTTATGAGCATTAAACATAGTTAGGATCACATTAGATACTCTATAGAGATGAAAAGCGCCTTGTATTATCATTTCATACGTCGTTTAAAGTCCTAGAACAAACTATATGATATTTCTTTCCGCTCTCGAGTGTTCGCATTCAGTCTTCTTAATTATATTATTGTTGTTGTTATTTCTCGTTTGCTTTACTTTGCATTATTGTATTGTACTGTTGAACAATTTGTGAGCCTTTGATCCTTACAACTAAGGGGGCGTTTGGTTGGAAGTGGAGAAAGGGAAAGGAATCAAGTAAGGGTTAGGAAAGGAAAGGAACCCCAAACCCCCCAATTTACCCATGTGTTTGGTTAGACAAGAGAAAGGGTAACAACAGTTGACCCTTTACCTCCCTCCCCCTCCATCCCCCCATCTCTTTCTCTCACTTATGCCGGCACCGGCGTCGCCGCGCGACCAACGGCATCTGGGGTTGCGTTTTCGCCGGGTGGGGTGGTGTTTCGGCGGGTGGGGTGGGGTTTTCGGCGGGTGGGGTGGTATTTTCGAGGGTTGGGCTAGGGTTTTCGGCGGGTGGGTGGTGTTTTTGAGGGTCAATTTGGGGTTTTCGGCGGCCGGGTTGGTGTTTTCGAGGGTGGGTGGGGTTTTCGACTGCTGTGGTGGTGTTTTCAAGGGTCGGGGTGGTGTTTTCGGTGGGTGGGGTGGTGTTTGGCGGGTGGGGTGGGGTTTTCGGCGGTGTTTCGGCGGGTGGGGTGGGGTTTTCGGCGGGTGGGGTGGGGTTTTCGGCGGGTTGCGGGGTTGGCGACTCGGGTGGAGGGTGGTGGCGGCGGCTCAAATGGTCGTGGTGGTGGTCGGTGGGTCGCCTTGGTGGTCGTGGTGGTGGTGGGGTGGTGGTCGGTTGTGTTATGGTGTAGAGGGATTTGGGGTTATCCAAAACCTTAGGGGGGGGCTGGGTAATGGATCTACAGGGTAAGGGGGTAATTCTAAACTGAAAAATGGGTAAAGGGAAAGGAAAAAATCATCAATCAAACATCAAGTAAGGGAAACAAAAGTTTGAAAATCCTTTCCCTTTCTTCACACCCCTCAACCAAACCCCCCCTAATAGTTTAAATTACCCACTACATAATACACCATGCTACAACTAGATACTGACCTGCCCAACACGACAAAAAAAGGCGCGATGGTGGGACGTGGTTAATTTCCGTTCACAAACATTATTTTCGAAGTTCAACACGAGCACAACATACCGACCTCACTTGCATCCTGGTCATTTATAACCAAAAAAGAAAACAAAAAGTTTTGTGCCCAAAATAATTATGGGGTCGTTTAACATGCATGAATCGCCATAAGAAATTATTTTTGCGTTGGCAATTAAAACCACAATTCTCAGTATAATAGAGTAAACAAAGAAATAATAAATGAAAGGAAAAGTGAAAGTGAGGAAAGTTAGACAAGAGAAAACATAAGAAACTAAGAAGATTTCCAATAAGATGTAAAGAGCAAACCAAAATAGGAGATAGAAATATAAAATTCCAGAGAGTTTTATAGAAGAGCAAGGATGTAAAAAATGAAAACCACTTTTGTTAGGATTTAAAAATAAAATATGAGAAAGTTTTATGAAAGAGGGTAAAGTAAAAAATAAGCGTGAAGAAAATCAAATGGTAATGTTTGAGAAAACCTTAAAAGGAGAATAAATGTAATGTTTTAGGAGAATAGGAGTAAAATATAAGAAATAATTTTTTTTATAAAATTAAGTTGTGTTAGTAGCATAAAAAATCCTAAGTAGAATCATATCACTCTCAAACATCTTTATCTAAGTTTTCTTAGGTCTTCCCTTATCCCTAAAAAACCCATCAATTTGCCACTCTTCAGGCCTCCTAAATCCTAACTGGTGCATCACTTGGTCTATGTTTGACATGTCTAAACTACCTCTTGTTTACAATAAATGTAATCCAACTCCTACTTTCTTTTTGATTAATTTATTTAATTCTTAGCCCATCTTTTCAAGTTCAGAATCCTTTAGAGTTCTAGGCGAACTCTACATGGCAGAGTTAGGCTAATCTAAGCCATCCATCTACATTTACACATATCAACGGTTCAGATCTTATCTTTTAAAAAAAAAGCTAGAACTATATCTTCATTTTTTGGGGTTTCTTATTCACCGCCCGCAATTACTTACTAACGCCCTAAAGACGGTATATTTTATACCGTATTTGTATACTTACATTTCTTCTATCTTTCTCCACTTCCCTCACTTCCCCTTCCCCTTCCCCTTCCACACCACCACACCACTACCGTCACACCACAACTTACGTCGCCGCCGCCGTACCGCCACCACCATCACGCCCCACCATTAAATGAAAGAGTGTAGACTGAACTTTTTTTATCCATTTTTCCCCACCATCACTCCCCACCATCACTTCCTTTTTATTAAAAAAATCTATTCCATTTCTCCCCACCATCACTCCCCACCATCAAAAGGAAATTCCGTCTCTAAAAATCTATTCCTTCTATATATTTCTATCCCCTTCCCTCACTTCCCCTTCTATCCCTTCTATCCATTTCTCCACCATTAAATGAAAGAGTGTAGACTGGTTTTTTTTTTCCTAAAAATATGGATAAGCGTCCACCATAGACGCCCCACCACCGGTGGAGGCGTCCATGGCAGGCGCCTCACCCTGTGGTGGAGCGCCTGCCAGGGACGCCTCCACTAGTGGTGGGGCGTCCATGGTGGACGCCTCTTTTTTTTTTGATTTTTTTTGGAAGAAATGGATAGAAGGGGGAAAACAGAGAGAAGAAGGGTGTGGTGTGATAATGGTGGTGGCGGTACGGCGGCGGCGCCAATAGCAATGTGGCGGTGGTGGTGTGGTGGTGGTGGTGTGCCGGCGCCAGTGCCCAGTGGTGATGTGGAAGAAGATGGGGAGGGAAAGTGAAGAAGGAAGGGGAGAAAATGAGAAAAGAGATGAAAAATATACAAATACAATATTTTATACGTATTTAGAGTGTAACTAGGAAATTCTAAAGCGTCATTTCTCCCTTAAAGATTGTCAAGCTGTAAAGTTCACCAATATCACAATTTGGGTTCAATAAAGCATTCTCCAATTCATCTCCTACGACGCGAGCAATATGAGCACCAAAATTATAGATGCAACAATGGTGGAATTCCTTAAATAAATAACAACCTGGAAAAACACATCTGTCGGTGTCGCTCCTTCCAAAAACACATCGCTATCTCCATTGAAGCTCCTCAAAACCTGGAAAATTCAAACTGTTGTCGAAGACGAGAGATGGCTATGATTAGAGAATTGAGTATTCAATGATTTGCTGATCGAATTGAAAAATTTGAAGTCCTGAATTAAATTTGTTATTATTTTAGTATCATAATCATTTAGGTAGATTTAATTATTTATTTACACAATAAAAATAGATAGTCATTTCCATATGAAGAACACAATCTGGAAATCTGTATTATGGTTCCATTCATTAAGTTTGGCAGGAAAACAATGAATTAGGAGTTAGTCTTGCGTGCACCTGGTCCACAATAATATTATTGTGAACCAAAGCCACTTATCTAACATAGTAACTCTTTTTTTTCCATATAGTAACCTTTTAAAATATTAAGTTACGCTATACAGTTACTATCTATCATAGTGATTGTTTTTTTTAATATAGTCACTCTTTCTCACATTAGTTTATTATGATGAAATTTTCACTTTGTGACATAGTAACCTTTTTTTCACATAGTCAAACTTCACAATCTATAGCTACTCATCTTTTATATCTATTTTTTTTATATAGTGACCCTTTTTTTTCATAAATCACATGAATTAGCATTAGGTCTACACTAATCTAGTGTGGACCAAGTCCATATAAGTTTTTTACATGAATTAGATGTGCAATTTTGATCAATTTCATATTTTTTTCTTTCTTTGAATAAAAATTATCTAGTTTTGAACACAAATAATTTCATATCTTTTTTTTCCTTTTTTCTATAAATAAAAATTAACTTATTTGGAAGGACTAAATTAGGGTGTTAATGAGCCTAGCTGGCTCGCAAACTATTCGAGCTCGGCTTGAAATTTTTTAGAGCCTAGCGTAGCAAAGTTCGATTCGAAAAGTTCGTGAACAGGCTCAAAATACTACCTCCGTATTTTTTTAGTTGCACCATTTACTTTTTGGCACTATTCATCAACCAACTTTGTTAAGCTATCTCGCACCATTATATAAGAAAAAAATAGTCAAGTGGGGTCTTGTTAGATTCATCTCAATGCGAGGATTCCAAATATCAAATTTTTATAAGTTTTACTTATACCCAAAAAGAGATATTAACATTTAAAGAAACGTCTCGGCAAATAGCAAATGGTGCAACTAAAAAAATACAGAAGTAGTATGTTTTAGCTATATAATTGTTCATATTATATAAATTAAATGAAAAGTTGTAATTAAAATGTGCACAATACTTGTGAAAAATTCAAAATAAGTAGTCTAAACCTACTCATAGAATATATGGTGAATTTTTATCATACATCCGGATGTACCATGAGTAGGGTACACCCAAGCATTGTTGTTAAAATCCCGATCCGGATCTTGCGATCCTACGATTCTACGATCCGGAATGACCTTTTCGATCCTGATCCTACATAGAATCTTAATTTAATAAGATCTTTTGATCCTACCCAACTACCAAAATTCACATGGTAGGGTCATAACACGATTTTACGATCCTGCGATTCTACGATCCGATTCTATCATAAAATTTCACAAAATAATTCCTAATATTATCTTTCTCCTATTAGCTGTTGGTCACATGTTACTTCAATCTTAGAGTATTGAACTACTATCACTATTTGGGAATGAAAAACATTATTATTAATGTGTGTAAAGTTCTAACATGAGTCTTTTGACTACATAGCATAATTATCACTAATTTACCCTATATTGTAGGATCTTGCGATCCTACGATTCGATGCTGCCGATTCGATCCTACCAACCCTTACGATTCAAAGTAGGATCCCAATCCTGATAACATTGCACCCAAGGCTTTTTTTTTCTCATTTGCTCATTTTGAGCTCCCACTATTCTCATTTGGAGGTACCAAATGAGCAAGAAATAGTCTTGGGTCCGGGGTCTACCACGCCAATGGTTCGCGGGTGTATGATGAATGCACTCGAATATATGTAATATAACTTTTTTTTTAACTCAAGATGAGTTTTAAGGTAAATTGAACCAGAAAATCAAGCTCAAAAAAGCCGGGGACTCGGCTAGAGTTCGAGTAAAAGTGTTACGAGCCGAGTCAAGGATCCCCAGGCTCGATCTCGGTTCGGCTCGTTAACATTCCTTGACTAAATCATTGGTTTAGATGGATAGCTGAGATTAACTTAACTCAACCATGTAGAATTTCCCTAGAACTCTAGAAAACTCAGGTTCCATCTTTTCTTATATGTCCACCCATCCAACATACCATACTCATCTCAGCCACATGTGATAAATTAACAATAACCTTTCAACCAAAAAAGAAAAAGAATGTAAAATTCTTGAAGGAGACACATCGATAAAGCACATGGGAGTTACTTGTGGTATACCAGCTATTTAACACCAGTGCAGCATTAGAGAAGCTAATGTCACAACTCATGAGTCTCATGACATCTATAGGGTAATCATTTCACATGTAATTGTTTCATATAAATTATCCAAAATCTACCAAAAAGAACCGATCAGTACTCAACACAAAAGAGAATTAAGGTTCAAGCACGATTTTAGGAGTAATCACTAATAAAACTTTTATTAATCAACATAATTGTAATACAAGTACACGATCCAAATCTTATTCAATCACTAGATAATATAGAATAAAAAGGCCATGACAATTATGAAAATGGGGTCATACAATATAATATATAGTTGAGCTATGAATAATAATTAGAGTGTAACAGCAACTTCATAAGTAGTTCCTGAGTTCCAAAAAGCAGTTATCAAAGTGGGTGATTCGACCCATGTGCCATCATCAACGTTGCCGGTGGCACTAAGTAGGAACCTTACACGAAGGTCAGCCCTTGGTGGATTTTCCATGTCCCAAACTGCTCCAAAAGGCTTTCTCATGGGCCTCCATGCTTTGCAGTCTTCCTGTAATTTTTGCCAACAATGAGCTTAAATTGGTATAAGGAGCCCAACTTTGAGCCAAGTAAACAACTTTCTTGTGGAAATGTGTGATTATGTCACTTACATACTTTACATTAAGTCGTTTATCCTGTTTAGTCGCTGTTAAATTATACTTCTACGTGAAAGAATCATAATCAGAAGAGGATTAATGTTTCAGGATGTTATCTATCTCTTGTCGTTGTGTATAACGTGTTGATTTATCGTAGGTCTCGACTCTTGACCATAAAAAAATGTGATGTCTAGGATTCCATGCTCATACTTATATGAAACTCATGGATCACCATTGTTACCAACTTTTAGTCCCAGAACCGACTTTATATTTATTTAAGTGGCTCTTTAAATGTTATGTTTAATTTAGGGTATGTTTCGTTCAATTAATTGATTTACCTTTTATTTTTTTACAGTGATGTAAACGGAATCCAATTACATGTTTTCAGTATTATCCTTAAAGATTTTTATCATTCGAACTACTTGACAACTTCTCTAAGTAAATGTATAATTCAAAATTGGCAAAAGCTAAATTGGAAATTTTAATTAAAATAAACATTAATGATGACATCAATCGACGCGTGATTTTGACATGCATCCCAAAGTTAATACCATTTTAGAAAATATATTGGATGTTAATTTAACGCCTCAAGGGCGTTCGTTAGCACGATGGTTCAAAATTTTGTGAAAATGGGTTGGAAAGGTGGGAATATATAGTACAAACCTGCCAAATTTGAGCACCAACAACATCATAGACACCAGGAGGGTAGATGATAGTAAGAGCAAAGTAGTGAGGATAGTTGGTGCGCTCATGTACACTGAATATGAGGTTGGACCCACGAAAGGTGCAAGGGACTCTACGATATTGGATATCAACGACGCCGTATGCGAGGAGATGGGCTTCAAAACCAGGTCGAGCCATCTTCACGTAGGCCTTGGCTGGAAAAAGGAAATCAGTCCAATCACCAACCCCAAAATCTGTTGCCACTACTACCACTCCTTCTTTTGTACATTCTCCTGTGGTGCACCATACCTAATTTCCATCCAAAAATAATCAAGATTAATATTGAATCAAGGGAAGTTTGAATTTTATTTTATTTTAATTAATGTAACTTTAGAATGGCGTCAAATTTGTTTTTTAAAGTATATATACCTTAGATTAGTGACATTTTTCTTTTGAAACATTTAATATTAAGTAGCAGTTGGGTTAGTTAAATAAAATATAAAATTATCTTTTTCACTCTCAAAAACTATTTCAACACTAAAAATTGCTTCTTTTATTTAGTTTTTTTTTGTAAGGCATTAGCTCTACGTTAAAAAAAGTTAACTCAAAACCTCATTATCCGGAGACTAGTTTTCCGTCTTAGTAAAGTTGATACTCGATCAACATTGTAGTTTGTAAAATTTTCTGACGAACAAGCTGAGGTCTAAACAATCACCACATATACCTTTGATTAGAATTAGTTGCTTTTGATTTTCTTCTTCTTCTTTTTATGAGGAGAAGATTAGACTGGCTCCTCTTACAGATCAACCAATTCAGTCTAATAGGTTAGACTCATCGGAAGTAAAATTAGTTACCCATGAGATAAAGTTTTTCAGGAAAGTAAGATTATGGTATTAGGTCTTAAATATACGTTATAGTTGGCTAATTCATATATTATTCTACTTTTAAATAGAGATAGAATAAGGACAGTACACATTAAACTAGGAGCATTATACTACCTGATAGCAACCACCACATCCAGTTCCATTCCTGTATGGCCTGTGGACTCCAGCTACATATCCATCATTCACAGTTCTCCCATATTCCCCATATCCACATGATCCGGCTGAAAGTCCAAAAGATTAAGACATATAATTATGTTATCAATTAGGCACTCACTTAAGTATAGTAAACTAAGAGAAAATATGTATAGCTTACCATAAGCATACAATTAGATGTTTTTTTTTTTTCAATTAATTATAGTGATTATAAGCTATCATTTTGCAGGCTTACATTTCTAATAACAACCATACAAATAAAGGGGTAGCTTATTCTCCAGCAAGGGAATAAACAAAGTTATACTACTACCTCTGTTTTCTATTAGATGCAACATTTGATCATTTCAATCCACCCATCAAAAAGACAAATGTTGCATCTAAAGAAAACAAAGGTAGTATATTGCTGTGGGACTCGCACCACGTGGATTTGTCAAATCACGTACCCTTCCTAACTTGTTCATTATAGAATCATTATTCTTCAGAGTTCAGACTCATAATAGAAGATTGAATCATACTATTCTTCATCCGACAAAAACGCATATTGAAGATCATTAAGTATTTGACATGAGCTTTAAGATATTTATAGCTTTATAAGGTAAACTAGCTTATAGGAGAACATTCATAATATACATTTGAATAAATAGCTTGTTACTAACTTTATTCCCCATAAGGCCATAACACAAACAAGTAACATAATAAATATAACGTGATCATTACTTTTAATTGCACATAGTTAGTTAAGGAAAAGTACTTCAAATTGATTGTACATCCATAACATTATTTTCAGAAAAGTACACCAAAGTACTAGCTAATAATAAGATCCTTTATTTAGATACAATTTTAGTAAAAAGTATAATGTTTAGTATGTTTAAAGTTAGGCAACATAATTATATTATACTTGCTTTGTGCTATAATTTTTTCTTAAAAAAATAAGATAATTTTAAAACTATAACAGTGTTCGACAAATAAAAGACACTTTACTTTTAACAGTATATATACTTCATCAGTTCAGATATATTTGCACCATTTCATGTTTTTACGCTTTGCCAATGCGTGATTTCAAACATTAATATCTTTAGTTAATTAGAAGTAAAAGTTATAAAAAGTTGATAACATAATTGAAACAAATCTAACAAGATCACATATGACTATGTTTTTTCCTAAATATAAATCACCAAAGACAATTAAAGTACAAGATGTGAATAGTAAACACTATGCAAATGGTGCAACTATATCTAAACAAAGGGAATATATGAATAAAAGTAGACGTACTTGGATTTCCTAAGCAATCAGGGCTACCATAATAGGTGGCTCTAGAGCAAATATAGTCTTGACTATAGCCCAGTACAACCAATAGTATCATTATCAATAGAAGCATACTAATTTTGTGATTAAGTGAGAACCCCATTTTTCTTTGAGTTTTACTGCAAGAGAAGCTAATTAGAGAGAATCAATTAATAAGAAGCTAAAGTGATAAATTGAGATGGTGAGAAATGAAGCTTCAAGCCTTGGATATTTATAGAAATCTAAGTTTTGAATAGTAACATATAAGAGTACTACCTTTAGCCTCCACTAGTATGACAGGGACAGAAAATTCAAGTCCTTAATTAAGAGCTAAGATTATGTACATTTTACTTAACAATGAGCCAATTGCAAATAAAATAAGTCTTCATCAAATTAAATTATCTTTTTATGTGTGTAACTACTTACTTTTTTAGTGCATGCCCATGCCCAATAAAATTAAGGAAGATGTTGATGAAATTCCCTACATTAAACAAGTAGAACAACACTTTTCTTTTAATACTCAAGTGTTCAATTTTGTCACATCTGAGTTTGACACATGCTATAAAAGATCGATCATTATATTTTATTATGACAATTCACTAATAGTGTTATAGATTTGTAGCGAATTCTTACCAACTTTGAGTTTTTGCTAAGCTCGCTCACTTTATATTCAATTATTTCGGAAGATATTATTTATGTAAAATTGGCCTCAAGCCCTCAACACCCTAAACTATAGCGCGGGTACATCAAACAGCCCCAACTACGGCTTATAGCCAGAACACCCCAAAGTACGGATTTGGGTGCAGTCTATACCATAAATGAGGTTGGTGCCCGAAATTCTCACCGGATTCTCCCCCTTTCTTACATTCTTCTTTTTTAACCCTAATTTTTTTACTTAAACAAAAAAAAGGCACGTGCCTCCATTTTCTCCTTCCTCAACTGAAGACAAAGACTTTCTTCCCCAAATTCCCTCTTACTTCCCCAAATTCCCTCTTTCTTCCCGAATGAACCCTAAACTCTGAAAGAGTGAAATCTGCATAACAACAATGAGCTCAACTTCATCTTCAAGTTTCAAGACAAATGCAAATACCAGTTTAGATAATGGTAGGGTATACTGTCGACATCAATTGCCTGTAGTAGTCCAAACTACTTGGAACTTCAACCACAATAAAAGAAAACGCTTCTATGGCTGCCCAATATCTAACACTCGACTTATAGCCCGTGAGAATTCCGGTCACGACCTCATTTATGGTATGGACTGCACCCAGGTCTGTACTTTGGGGTGTTCTGGCTATAAGTCTTAGTTGGGGCTGTTTGGTGCACCCGCGCTATAGTTCTGGCTATAAGTCAAGTTTAGGCCTAAGTAGTTCAGATAAGTTAGGTTTAAGATCAATTTGGGATACAATTACTGTGGAAAATATAATAGACTTCTTTTTATTTTATTTTAATGTTCAAGGTTTAGGGTTTTAATTAAATAAAAGATTTAGGCCACTAAAAACTAATAGCTCACTCTTTTATTAGTACTCCCTCATCCAACAAAGATAATATTTAAACGCGCATTAACAAGAATCTAGCAAAATTCTATTTATATAATAGTTTAATGCACATTGATGTAGAATCTAAAGTACCACCGTATTCAACTATTGTTTTTGTTGTAAACTAAAACCAATACGTACAATTAGCTCCAGGTCTTTGCTACGGTTACCATATTCATTTTATTTTAATGTTCAAGGTTTAGGGTTTTTTGTAACTTTTCTGAAAAGATATCCCCTCTATTTCCCCTTCTTAGGCCTCAAAAAGATTTTTGGATAGCCTGTTAAATTTTAGAGGATTTCAAAATGGTACTGTGGTGCCTAAGGAGTAAGAATGTTGGTGTGTAGAGATTACTCTTATATACATTTAGTTTTAGTTTTAGTTTAGGTTGATAACTGATCAAAAAGTGACAAAATAGATTGAAGGGAAAAAGGTTGGAATTATTATATATTAACCAAAGTGTATATTTATAGTATATCATATAAAACCTAACTTAAGTAGAACTAGGAAAATATATCCTAAATTAAATATAATACTACTAATAAATATTATCTCTAAATAAACACTTTTAGATAGATAGATATAGGAAATACTTCCTAAAACTATCCTAACAAAAAGTAAAGTGGGGAACATGCACAACTACACATGCCCTCCACTAATAATTTGCATGTCGACAGAAAGTTCACATCATTAACGATTTCCAAAACCATATATGGCCATTCTTTTGAAGCTTATTTGGCTGAACCGAACTGAACTTATTTTATTTTTGCTGAACTGAAATTATTTTTGCTGAACTGAACTTATTTTTACTTATTTTTGCTGAACTGAACTTATTTTTGCTAAATAATAATAATAATAATAAATAATAATAATAATAATAAATAATAAATAATAAATAATAAATAATAAATAATAAATAATAAATAATAAATAATAAATAATAAATAATAAATAATAAATAATAAATAATAAATAATAAATAATAAATAATAAATAATAAATAATAAATAATAAATAATAAATAATAAATAATAAATAATAAATAATAAATAATAAATAGTAAATAATAAATAGTAAATAATAAATAATAAATAATAATAATAATAATAATAAATAATAAATAATAAATAATAAATAATAAATAATAAATAATAAATAATAAATAATAAATAATAAATAATAAATAATAAATAATAAATAATAAATAATAAATAATAAATAATAAATAATAAATAATAAATAATAAATAATAAATAATAAATAATAAATAATAAATAATAAATAATAAATAATAAATAAATAATAATAATAATAATAATAATAATAAATAATAATAACAAATAGTAATATTAATAAATAATAATAAATAATAATAATAAATATTAATAATAATAAATAATAAATAATAAATAATAAATAATAAATAATAAATAATAAATAATAATAATAAATAATAAAGAATAATAATAATAATAATAATAATCAATAATAAATAATAATAAATAATAATAATAAATACTAATAAATAAAAAATAATAAATAATAAATAATAATAATAAATAGTAATATTAATAAATAATAATAAATAATAATAATAAATATTAATAATAATAATTAATAAATAATAAATAATAAATAATAATTAATAATTAATAATTAATAAATAATAAATAATAAATAATAAATAATAAATAATAAATAATAAATAATAAATAATAAATAATAAATAATAAATAATAAATAATAAATAATAAATAATAAATAATAAATAATAAATAATAAATAATAAATAATAAATAATAAATAATAAATAATAAATAATAAATAATAAATAATAAATAATAAATAATAATAATAATAATAAATAATAATAATAATAATAAATAATAAATAATAATAATAATAAAAATAATAAATAATAAATAAATAATAAATAATACATAATAATAAATAATACATAATAAAAAATAAATAATAAATAATAAATATTAAATAATAAATAATAAATAATAAATAATAAATAATAAATAATAAATAATAAATAATAAATAATAAATAATAAATAATAATAATAATAATTAATAATAATAAATAATAATAATAAATAATAAATAATAAATAATAAATAATAAATAATAAATAATAAATGATAAATAATAAATAATTAATAATTAATAATTATAATAAATAATAAATAATAAATAATAAATAATAAATAATAAATAATAAATAATAAATAATAAATAATAAATGATAAATAATACATAATAATAATAATAATAAATAATTAATAGTAATAATAATAAATAATAAATAATAAATAATAATTATTTAGTCCTCTTGTCCAACAAGTAAGCTGCAGATTGAGCTTTCTTGTCTAGCAAGTAAACTAGTATCCCTTAGATGTTCTTCCTTGGAGACTTGTGCAACAAATGTCTGAATCAACCTAATCCAAGCTCGAGCTTCACTCCCGAACACGCAAAAAGGGACCCACCCCGAGCTTTGGGTGGTGGTTCCTCCTCCGAAGTTTAAGTCGGATATCGGGAGTTGTAAGAGAAAGTAGAGATAGAGAAAGAAAGTGAGAGAGTAGTTGTACGAGTAACTTTGCCTTGTTTGCATTGAATGATCTTTCTCCGATTTCGGGGTATTTATAGTGATAGCAAGATGACAGCTATCCTTAAAATCTGACCTAGAATGGTGGCTCCTGATTGGCTGGGGAATCAGAACATGACACGTGGCGAGGCCATGATTTGTGAAGATTTATTAACCATCTCTCCTGCAGCCACCTTACGGTCTTTGGGTTACGTTGTTGGGCGGGAAAACAAACCTTTTAACCCAATTGAGTATAGCCTAGAGATTAAGTCTTCTTTCTATATTAACTTGGGGAGGATACGTGTACGGCCCGAGATGAGACCAAGTGTCTTCAAAGGGACCGTAGATTATAGGCTACAACATTTGCCCCTAAAAAGGGCTTTCCCTTTGTTGGCCCATCGACGGTTAAGGCTCTTTTACCCAAGGTAGCTTCAATAGGCCCTTCGACGGTTAAGGCCCTTTTACCCAAGGCGACTTTATTTGAAATGAAGGAAATGACGCGCCTTTTCCTGGGTTTTACCGGTCATAATCGACCGTTTTAGCCTTATTTCGGTCATCCTTGGCCTGCTCTACAGGTTTCTTACCCCGCCTATAAATAACATTGGGGTAAGAACATTAAATCATTTCACACCTTGAGCGAATTTTTCTAGAGAGAGAAGCTCGCTAATTTTTATAGAGAGAGAGTGATTGCCAGTCCTCGGCTTTCTTCCCAGGCTCGTCCGGGCGCTTTAACATGTATCTTTTCTTTGTTCTCTTTACTCTTCTTTATTCTTTATTCTTTCTTAGAAAATTAATAAAATGGAATCATCTTCATCAAATAATCCTGGCCATCCAAGAGCTTGTCTTGACCCTAGAACCGATACTTCTTCTTCGGGCGCATTCTAGAGTTGGGCCTCTTTTGGCCAAGTATATATTTTTTTATGGTTTTGGCCGAGAAAGTCAGACGACCCAGTCTTTACCTGTGCAGGGTAATCTGGCGCGCGTCAAGCAAACGGGCCGTCTAAGATGAAAGGTAATAATCCCGTCAAATAGTTCGGATATGGAGGAATCTCTTGGACGAGTTCCGGATGAGACGAGGGAGGTCCAAAGTCTTTGGGCCTTTAGGCGGCCCCTTTCCCGTAGCCGCGGCTTTGAGGAGTCCCAAATAAACCATGAAGCCGGTCCTTAAGTAGGGACACGAGATGGAGGAAGCGGTGAAGACGATAACGGCGGGGATTACAGTGCTTTGCCTAGATGAGTCGGACGAAGCTTCCACTACTTCGTACGAAATTAGAAAACGATTAGGCCCCCTCTCGGACCCCGCATTTATTTTAGCCAATCGCAAATGGTTAGAGAAAATAGGGGTCGGACCCTAGCTATTTATCCAACTTCATGCCCATGCCGGGCTTTTCCTTCGTCATTTCTAATAAGGAGGCCACTATTTTGAGCACTCCCAAAAATTATTTTCTTGTCTACAAGGCGGCTCGGACGCGGGGTTAAGATTCCCCCTCCATGAGTTTATAGAGCAAGTGCTTCGTTATTACAACATCGGCCACAACCAAGCGGCTCCCAACGCCCGGCACAACGTCTTGACGTTCATAGCCGTCTGCGAGTTGCGCGGCCTGGCCCTCTCTATTCAAGCCTTTACCCACATTCATTATGCGGCCAAAATTCCTGGTGCCGTGGATGGAACATGGCTCAGCATCTGCAACCGCCCTGGCTTTCTAACAGCCTGGGGCAAACCGTCAAAGATGCATGAATGGAAGGCCGACTTTATATATCTAAGGGCGGCCAACGACTCGGCCACGGAGAGCTACCGTTTCTATAACCGAGCCGTCACAAATACTGGACGAAAGCAATCCTGGTTGGAAGCTGGAGGACAAGTATGACGAGGAGGTAGTGGAGTACTTTAGAATAAAGAAGTACTCCCGGGGCCGAGAGAAGTCCTTTAAAGGGCCAGCTAACTGGATACCCTTTAAGGAAATGTTTTATAATGACGACTTCTTGGTTGCCGCCGGCTTGCGGTTAGCCGATGATAAAGGTAGCCATTCAAATCCCCAAGTAAAACTCTTCGTCCATAATTCATTAGACTAACCAATTTTTTGTCTTTTTGCCGCAGACTCGGCCAGAACACGTCTCAAGGCTTCTTGGACGGGAGACATAAGCATGTCTAAATTCACAGACAATCTATGGAAGGAATATGCCAAAAGCAGTGCCGAAAAGAGGGCTGAGACGCTGGTAAATTATAAATAAATATATATATATTTTTTATTTTTTTTATTTTTTTATTTTTTTTAAGGCGAGGATCATTCTAGCTCGTCCGAAATTGGCATCCAATCTTTGGACGAGAATTACCCAAAGAAGGAAAACGTCCAAGCATGGACGTTCACCTTGGGGACATTCTCGTCTGAGATTCTTAAAATCTTTGGACGAGTACTATTCGGACTCGTCCAAGTAATCATAACTTTCTCTGGACGAGGATAGCCCGAAGAAGGAAAGCGTCCATGATAGGACGGTCACCTTCATGGGGTCCCACTCGTCTGAGATTTATAAAGTCTTTGGACGAGTACCATTCGGACTCGTCCAAGTAATCATAACTTTCTCTGGACGAGGATAGCCCGAAGAAGGAAAGCGTCCATACTAGGACGGCTACCTTCTTGGGGCCATACTCGTCTGAGAGGTTTTGCAGTCTTTGGACGAGTACCGTTTTGGACTCGTCTAAGTTATAGGACCTTTTCCTGGACGAGGATGGCAGGAAGGAAAGCGTCCATGCTAGGACGGCCACCTTCTTGGGGCCATATTCGTCCGAGAGGTTTTGAGTTCGAAGTTGGATGAAAAGTCGATTCCCTATCCTTGGATGGGGTCATGTTAGTCCGTCCAATTTTGGGACGGCTTCCTTCTTTGCATCAACTTCGTCTGTATTCAGAATTTTGTTCGGACGAGGTTCCCTTAGGAGAGGTGTTCATTTTAAGACGCCTTCCTTCTTTGGGTGATTTTCGTCTGAAGCTTTGCAATTTAATTTTGATTTTTATCTGTGGACGTCAGTCTTTTTAACTTGATTGTTTGTTTGCAGAAAAATGCTCCTACAAACAAACTCCCTCCTGGGAAGTCATCTTCGTCCAAGAAGAGGCCTACAACGGCCACGGACCAGCCTCAAGCCAAAAAGCCTAAGGGCTTTGTAAGAAAGAAGACGAGAGAAGGCTACTCCGAGTGGTGGAGTGGAAACAAAGACCATGTCTCCCCCTAAAGATAAAGCTCTTAAGGAGGGGCCTTCTGCTTGCGCTCGAGTGGTGGAGTGGAAGAAAATTCGACCTTTGTTGGTCGGGTTGGACGCTTTGCCTTCTGACTCGGCCAACGTCGGACCGGACTTGGTCGAAGTCGGACCGAGTCCGCCTTGGCTTTGGTGGTGCCGAAGGCGAGGAGGCAGTTGTCGAGAACTATCCAAGGCTTCCCGGCTCGGTAGCAAAGCTGGTCTCTCGAGATGCCCCCTTCTTTGTTAGGACGAGCATCCATCTCGTCTGGTGAGTCGTTTTACTCAAATAGAGTTAGGACGGTGCGGGTCGGTGGACAGTCTATGAGTCCGTCCAATAGACAAGCCATCGTCTTTCCCATCCAGATAACTGACTCTCCCCCTCTTTCAGATAAGGGCAAAGGCCCAGCTTTACCCTCAGCTCCTCCCACTTTAGACTCGGACGAGGAGTCTTCTCCTGCTTTTGCCAAAATGTCAAAGGCAGAAAAAGAACGGCTTAAGCAGGAACTCTTCAAGTTTTACCCTGAATCCTATATCAAAGGATTAAGGGGAGCATCGGCCGGGCATGTGGGCTACATGTCTCAACTGGCTGCTGAGGTATAACTTACTGCCGCTTTTGTTTAATAGTGTATTTCTTTTTGAAACTCGTCTAATGATTTGTTTTACTTTCATTGCCCCAGCTTTTTGCTCGCAGCATGCTTCCCGAAGAATGGGCGAGAGAGCTTCGAAAAGAGAACAAGAAGCTCGTCCACCTTGCTACAATGGCAGGCGACAAGGCCATCCATGACATTGAGATGGTTAATACCCTTCATCGTCAATCCCTGGATGCTTTGGAGAAGAGGTCAGCTAACTTGGAGTCCGAGAACAAGAACTATCTTGTTACCATCCAAGACCTATACAAGGAGCTGGACCATTTGAATATGGTTATAGATCTTTGTTTCTCTACGACTGAAGGGTGAAAGAGATGTTGCTCTCCTTGCGTTGTTGAATTGAGAAGGGAGAACATTCTCCTAAGGGCGAAGCGCCGATGCCTGGAAAGGGAGCGGCTCGGGCTTTTGACGATGCCAAGGAAGGATTGGCTCGAGTTGTTGAAACGTCTAAAGGCCGGGCCGTCAAGGCCTTTGAGATGTTGGCGGAAGGCGATGAGGTCCCCGGCTTTCGTGTCGTCGTGGAGTATCGGCGGAGCGTCCATCGTGCTATGGTTTGTGCTGAGGAACCTCCGGAGTTTTTGGAGTCGGAGCGACGAAGGCTGCGGTGAGGAGGGAGAACCCGAAGACGACCAAGAAACTCGTCTTGAAGACGAAGCCTAATTTTAGGTTTATTTTCATGTTTCTTGGCTTGTTTGCCGTTGTTGAATTGAGAAGGGAGAACATTCTCCTAAGGGCGAAGAGCGCCGTCTCGGAAAGGGAGGCGGCTCGGGCTTTTGACGATGCCAAGGAAGGATTGGCTCAAGTTGTTGAAATGTCTAAAAGCCGGGCCGTCGAGGCCTTTGAGATCTTTGGCGGAAGGCGATGAGGTCCCGGCCGTACGTCGTCTGGAGTATCGGCGGAGCGTCCATCGTGCTATGGTTTGTGCTGAGGAACCTCCAGGAGTTTTGGAGTCGGACGACGAAGGCTGCGGGCGAGGGGGGAGAACCCGGAAGACGACCAAGAAACTCGTCCGAAGACGAAGCCTAATTTTAGGTTTATTTTCATGTTTCTTGGCTTGTTTGCTTGTACCTTTAACTCTTGAGCTCTTAGGTTGTAATTCTTGATCAATCATATATGAAGGAGAATTTTTGTCAATTGCTTGTCTTTTATCTTTCTGAATTCCAATTTGACTAAGTATTGAATGAGCTTCGTCCTGAAATAACAACGTGCTTGCCTTTAGACGACCGAAAATGCATCCAAAAGAAGTGACTCGTCCTGAACTTTTTTGGACGGTCTACGATATTTAATTGAACTGCGCATGCCACTTCTGATCCTTGCCCTTGGACGATTACAAATTTCTCAAAAAGTGCCCAAGTGCTTATAGAGGATCGTCCTGGAACTTTAGATGATCTTCTCCTTTTAAACGAGCCACACTTTAGCCGTTTTTCTTGAGTTAGTAACACTCGTCTGTAGTATCAAAATATCTCAAAGGCATTTTCGATTTGTCTGGTTTTTTAGACGACCTTCTCTCTTTAGCTCGTCCTATAGGCTGTCTCATCCCCCCTTCTTGGGCTAAGCTCAACCATATATGATGGACGAGCCATAGTCTAAGAAGGAGAGCGGCCAACTTTGGTCAAGCCCTGCTGAAATTGCCAAGGACGAGCTTTAGAGACATGGTCAAACAATTTTCTAGCCGCCTTCCTTGAGTGAGCAACACTCGTCCGAAAGTAGCGATCCCTTACTAGGGTCTTTACTACTTAGCTGCCCGTATATTTGAAAATAAGTATCCTTTACCAAGGGCTTATTTCTGGTCAGCTTTCTCTTAGAGACTTTGACGTTTCTCTTACTAGAGATTTTGTCAAATTGATTGCCAATGTATGTTATCAACCTTTAGGTCGTTATACTTTTGGCCGGTCTCTTCGAGGGAGTGATGTTAGTTCGGCATAGAAATGAGTATTTTTGTTCCAAGTTATTGTCACTTTTAGACTAATAACTGATTTAATGCCCCAAAGTGAACCAACTTGGTGAAAATAAACATGAAAATACAGACGGTAAGATAGTAGGAATTGTATTATATGAATTTTGCTTGACTAAGTGCCAAGATACATGTATACAATTCTTTTTTCTAGTCTGTGCCGTGGCACTTTGGACTTACTACAACTTTCAGCTGGAATCCTGATGACGATTGAGTTAAACGTGGTACTTCTTCAAATTATCTGAATTCCAAGTACGTTGTATAGGTTGTCCATCTAGATCTTGGAGACGAAAAGTCCCAGCTGCGCGACTCTTGGATAATCGAGATAAGGTCCTTCCCAGGTTTGGTGTTAGCTTCCCTAGCTCCTTAGCTCGTCCAACCGCCTCCATTTTTCTTAGAACAAGATCCCCCACCTTGAGTGGTCGTCTAACAACTCTTTTGTTAAACTCCCGAGCCATTCTCAACTTGTACAATTGCATTCTCAGTAAGGCATTGCCCCTGACTTCTGGTACTTGGTCCAAAGCCGTGCTTAATGCAGCCCAGTTGGCATCTTCAGTGTACAACATGACTCGCAGGGTGGGTTCATCAATCTCAATGGGCAAGACGGCTTCAAGTGCCATGGACTAACATGAAAGGCGTCTCGCCCGTTAAATTCTTAGCGGTTGTTCTAATGGACCATAACACTAATTGCGGCTCTTAACCCATTGCCCCTTGGCGTTTTCCGGCTTCCTCTTGATTCCATTTGATAGAATCTTGTTGAAGGACTCGACTTGCCCATTGGCTTGTGGGTGGGCGACTGCCGCAAAGTGAGCTTTGATTTCTCTTTCTGACAATCAATCTTTCAGCTTAGGCGTTTCGAACAGTGGACCATTATCAAAGACGATGGACTGAGGCATGCCAAAACGAGTTATAATGTTTTTCCAGATGAAGCCCTTGACGTCGTTTGTTGTTATTCCTCGCATGGCTTCAGCCTCTATCCATTTAGTGAAATAGTCCACTGCTACTATCACAAACTTCTTTTGCCCAGCTGCCACTGGGAAAGGTCCTAATACGTCCATGCCCCATTTGGCAAAAGGCAGGGGGAACAAAATGGGGCTTAAGTAGTTGGACGGCTTCTGATGCAGGTTTCCATGTTTCTGGCAACTATCGCACTTTTTTGCATAGACGAGGGCGTCTTCCTTCAAGGTAGTCCAGTAGTACCCCGTCCTTAAAGCCTTTTCTCCTAATGCTCTTCCCCCAATGTGCGATGCACAAGCTCCCTCATGGAGTTCTTTCAAAACCTCTAGGCCATCTTCTCTGGTGATGCACTTGAGGAGAGGACGGTTGAATGATTTCTTGTAAAGGGTATCATCCCATAGTTCGAACCACTTGTCTCTAGCCTTCACATACTTAGCCTCTACAGGGTCAGAAGGCAATCGCCCCGTCTTCTTGTATTCTATGATCGGCTCCATCCAGACTGCTCCTCGACTAAGAAACATAATCTGCTCTTGGTCAATGCTCTTTTTGGGTTTGACTTTCCAAAAAACTATTCTTGGCACATCTCCTTCAGTCGAGCTGGCCAATTTAGAGAGAGCATCTGCTTGATGATTTTCTGACCTTGGCACTTGGTCGAGAACAAATCGTTTTAATGGCTCAATCTCATCTTTGATCAGTCGCATGTATTTGCTCATTGATGCTTCTTTGCATTCAAAATCTCCATTGACCTGACTGACGACTAAGAGAGAGTCCGATTTGGCCTCAATCTCTACGGCTCAGTTTGCCTTGCACATTTTGATTCCAGCTAAGAGTGCTTCATATTCAGCTTCGTTATTGGACGCTTTGAATTGGAATCTTAATGCATATTCAAACTTGTCCCCTTCGGGAGATTGACAAATGATTCCTGCCCCACATCCATTGACTGTGGACGATCCATCGACCATGAGCGTCCAATGCTTCCTTCCTTTAGCTGGATCAGATATTGGCTCTATAGTTAGCCGAGTAAGCTCAACTATAAAATCTGCCAAGGTTTGCCCCTTAATGGCTTTTCTTGGTTCAAATGATATATCAAACATGTTGAGCTCAACTGCCCATTTTAGCATTCGCCCAGCGGCTTCCATCTTCTGCAGAACTTGCTTCAAAGGTTGATCAGTGTAGACGATTATACTGTGTGCCAAGAAGTAAGGCCTTAATTTTCTGCTGGCCATGACGAGGGCCAATCCAAACTTCTCAACTGGAGTGTACCTATTTTCCGCGTCTTTGAGTACTTGACTGACGAAATATATTGGGACTTGCACGGATTCTCTTTCAGCCAGCAGAACGGCACTCACAACCTGAGTGGACACGGCCAAATATACAAACAGCTTCTCCCCCTCGGCTGGCTGGCCCAACCTAGGCAGCTGCCGAAGGTGGTCCTTGACCTGCTGTAGTGCTTGCTCCGCCTCATCTGTCCACTCAAACTTGGCCTTTTTCTTAATAGTGGCGAAGAAGTGATGGCACTTATCGCCTGACTTAGACAAGAAACGTCCAAGGGCAGCCAAGCAACCCGTCAGTCTCTGCACTTCCTTTATTTTTGACGGAGATTTCATATCTAGAATAGCTTGGATCTTCTCGAGATTAGCTTCTATTCCCCTCTGGTCTACCAAAAAACCTAAGAACTTCCTGACAAGACCCCAAAAAACACATTTCTTTGGGGTTCGGCTTTAACTTGTATTTTCGAGAGTTTCAAAAGTTTCTCTCAAATCACCCAACTATGACTTTCTTCTTGGCGGCTCTTGACTATCATATCATCAATATACGCTTCCATGTTCCTTCCCAACTGCGGCTGAGAAACAGCATTGATCAATCTTTGGAATGTGGCCGGAGCATTACGCAGACCAAATGGCATTCTCAACCAACCATACAGTCCTTTTTCAGTAATGAAGGACGTTTTGTCCTGATCCTCTGGCCACATGGGAATTTGATGGAAACCTGAATAGGCGTCCATGAAGCTTAGTAAAGCGTGGCCGACTGTGGAGTCCACTAGACGATCCAACTTAGGCAGCGGGAAGCTGTCCTTGGGACAAGCCTTGTTGAGATCAGTATAGTCTACACACATCCTCCAGGTGCCATTGGGCTTTGGCACCATGACCACATTTGCTATCCATTATGGATAATAGGTTTCTTTGATGAATTTGGACTCCAACAACTTCTGAACTTCCTGGTCGACCGCTTGATTCCTAGCCGGTCCCAAATGTCTTTTCTTTTGACGAACTGGCTTTAATTTTGGATCAACATTTAGCCGGTGGACGGCTACCTCTGGATCAATTCCAGGCATTTCTTCAACACAGTAAGCAAACACGTCTTGAAATTCTTTCAGCAAGCTGATTAAGAGGCTCCTCAAGCCCAAAGAGAGCGAAGAACCAATTTTCAAAGTTCGTTACGGGACGAGCCTCATCCAGGACGGGACATCTTCGGGGCCTCGACCGGTTACGGGCCGCCTATTGCTAGTCCCATGATGGCCATCACTTCTTCAGGCAAGGGAGGCTCTTCCTTGATGATTTTATATTTTCTCTTCTTGCTGGGAAGATGCTCAGACGCCTTCCTTGAGGGAGCGAGAGGCGTCTGAGGGCTCTCAATGGTCATCTTCAATGAGGCCACTTGGTCCTTGACTATCCCGGACGTTTTCCTCTCGCTAACCACCTTCGTCTTATCTTTCTCTATTTCAGACGCTTTCCTTTCACCAGCAACCTTCGTCTGATCTTCATTGCATATCTTCCATGATGACGGCTTGAGGGTAGTCAGATAACACTCCCTAGCCACCTGCTGGTCCCCATATAATGAGCCAATCTGGCCATCATCACACTCATACTTCATCAACATCAGGTGAGTTACTATTACGGCTTTGACATGATTCAGAGTTGGTCGTCCAAGAATGACGTTGTAGACTGTCAAATCTCGGACCACCAAGAACTAGATAAACAGAGTTCTAGCGGCATCCTTTTCTCCTACTCGAACGGGAAAAGTAACAGTTCCCATTGGATGGATGACTCCTCCCCCAAACCCTATGATGGGATGGTGAACGGGAACCAAGTTCTTCTCATCAAACTTTAGTCTGGACAAGCAATCAGCACTAATGATATCTGTCGAGCTTCCGGTGTCGATCAGAATCCTTCTTACTCTCAAGTTTGCTATTTTCATTTCTACAACCAGAGGATCATCATGGGGAGTCCTCAACCTGCCCCGATCTTGCTCACTGACTACCACCCTTGGGAAGGGCTCAGCCTTCGTCTGATCAGCTAACAAAACTTGGCCAAGCTCCCTAAGGTAGTTTTTGTGTCCTCTATTGGTTGGTCCTCCGGCAGCAAACCCTCCTGAGATTACTAGAACAACATCTTCGTCTGTGCTTGCACTCTCCTTCTTCTTAGTTTGCCAATCATCTTTCCTCTGAAACTTCCTTCTCCCTTGAGGCATATAGGAGTTCATCTTTCCCTTTCGAGCTAGCTCCTCCAAAGCCTTCTTAAGGTGCTTACATTCATTAGTTTCGTGACCGCAATCCTTGTGGAAGTGGCAATACTTGCTCTTATCTCTATTTCTATTAGGGGTTTTCATCTCAGCTGGCGCCTTCAACTGATATTGATCCTTAATCTCCATGAGAATGGAGTATTGGTCCTTGTTAAATTCAATAGGATTGGATGAGGATGGCTCAGCCTCTTTTCTCTTGCTCCTTCTGGACGAAGTGGTGGTGGAGGTTATAGCCCAAGTCTCGGCCTTCTTGGGGTTGCTCTTCTTTGGCTGAGCAACCTCTTCGAGCTTCTTAGACTCGGGATGCTTTGCCTCAAGCACACACTTCGGTAGCGTGAATAAACGCCTTCGCCTTCCCTTAAGGCTTCGGCAAGAGTGGAGATTTTCTTTTTAACAAGATCAAACTTAAAGCTTCCTGGCCTTAGACCCCTAATGAAGGTGTCAAAGGCCACTCCAGCATTAAGATCTTGGATCTGAAGGGCTTCTAGGTTGAATCTCTTAACGAAACTTCTAAGAGCCTCCTTAGGTCCCTGGACGACCTTGCCTAGGTGCATGCTTGTTTTTTTGTTCTTGCTTGTTGGCAACAAAGTGACTAGTGAATAAAAAACCGAGTTCGAGAAAATTGTTGACTGAATTGGGGGGAAGATTGTTAAACCATTTCTGAGCAACTCCCTTCAAGGTTGCTGGGAAGTTCTTGCACCAAGTAGCATCATCTACTCCTTGGACGTACATCTGATGTTTGTACGCAGATAAGTGATCATCGGGATCTGTTGTTCCATCAAAAGGTTCTATAGTAGGGAGTTTAACCTTTGGGAAGGGGGGCACCTCCATTATCCTTGCCGAGAATGGAGTGGGCCAGTTAATCCGGAGGGCTCCCACCTGTCCCTCAATGGGTATGTACTCCTTACGATATTCCTTTAACACCGGATCAGACGACGTGTTTGCAGGCACTGGACGCCTATAGACCATGGGCTGAGCCACCGTCCTCTCCTGTCGTGGATGAACAAGAGAGTGACTTAAACTTCGTCCCTCCCCTCTGGACGACAACCTCAAAGGAGGGTCTCTCAGGTATGATGTAGAACATGTCGCTGATCGTTGTATTGCAGCAGCTTTCTTTGCTTCTAGATATTCTCTGGCATCTGTTTCCATTCGGTGCCCGTTTGGACGAACATGGTCCTGTGTCCTTACCACCAGGTTCCAGTCCATCTTTCTTCGCTGATCATTATCTTCTGGCTGCTTTCTTCTTGCCGTCCTCCTAGAGAGTTCCTGACGAACAGTCGACTAGGGCCCTGGACGATCTTCTTGGGAACGTCCCCTAGGGAAGGTGGATTGTTAGCAATCGGCTCGGGGTTAAGCCGAAAAACTAAGATATTGCTCTTGATGCGTTCTCGGACGACCATGATCATCTTTGCCTGGAAATCATTCAAGGCGTTCTCTAGATGGGCGGCGAGCCATCGGACGTTCAAGATTCTCTTGAATGAATGGGTTCTTGGCTTGGTCCCGAAGACTTGGACGATGGACGGGGGTATATCCCTTCCTCGAGGCGGTCTCTCGTGTTCTACTGTGTCTTCGACATTAACCTGAAGACTTCGGTTTCTGGCAAGGTTGGACGATTGACAATCAGTCATTGTTGCGTCTCCCCAATGTTTAGTCCTCTTGTCCAACAAGTAAGCCGCAGATTGAGCTTTCTTGTCTAGCAAGTAAACTAGTATCCCTTAGATGTTCTTCCTTGGAGACTTCTGCAACAAATGTCTGAATCAACCTAATCCAAGCTCCGAGCTTCACTCCCGAACCTGCAAAAAGGGACCCACCCTGGAGCTTTGGGTGGTGGTTCCCCCTCCGAAGCTTAAGTCAGATATCAAGAGTTGTAAGAGAAAGTAGAGATAGAGAGAGAAAGTGAGAGAGTAGTTAGTTGTACAGAAAAACTTTGCACTGTTTGCATTGAATGATCTTTCTCCTGATTTCAGGGGTATTTATAGTGATAGCAAGATGACAGCTATCCTTAAAATCTGACCTAGAATGGTGGCTCCTGATTGGCTGGGGAATCAGAACATGACACGTGGCAGGCCATGATTTGTGAAGATTTATTAACCACTCTCCCTGCAGCCCACCTTTGAGTCTTGGTTCCTGATCAGGGCCGTAAAACAAACCTTTTAACCCAACCGAGTATAGCACGTAGAGATTAAGTCTTCTTTCTATATTAACTGGGGGGAGGACACGTGTACGGCCCGGATGAGCCCAATTGTCTTCAAAGGGACCGTAGATTATAGGCTACAACAATAATAATAAATAATTAATAATAATAAATAGTAATAATAAGAAATAATAAATAATAATAAATAATAAATAATAATAAATAATAAATAATAATAATAAATAATAATAATAATAATAAATAATAAATAGTAAATATTAAATAATAAATAATAAATAATAAATAATATATAATAAATAATAAATAGTAATAATTAACTAATAAATAATAAATAATAATAATAAATAATAATAATAAATAATAAATAATAAATAATAAATAATAATAATAATAATAATAATAATTTAATGAAGAAGCATCGAAATACATAAGGCTCGAGAAAAATATTAAAATAAAAAAAATAAAAAAAATACAAAAATACAAAAAAAATATAAAAAATATAAAAAATAAAAAATTATAAAAATATAAAAAATAAAAATATAAAAAAAATAAAAAATAAAAAATTTAAAATAAATTACAAATTCATCGTTATTATAATTATAATATTTATAATAATAACAATATTAATAGTAATATTGAAAACAAAAATAATAATTACAACATTATAGTATACTGAACTTATTTTTGCTGAACTGGACTTATTTTTACTTATTTTTACTGAACTGAACTTATTTTTACTTATTTTTGGCTGAATCGAACTTATTTTCGCTCGAATCAACTTATTTTTACTTATTTTTGCCAAAATAAGTCCAAAAAAAAATGCGCCATAGTTGAAAGATTGATGATTGCTTCCACGGTTCCCCTTATACGTAAGTCGGATGTTTACAGGCTAACTAGCTAAGTTTAGTAAGCAAGTTCCTTTTCTTCCCTTGGGGGGATCGGGGGATGGGACCGGGGTTGGGGTTGTGTAGGGAAAAGAAATTAAGAGACTTTCGGTTTAGTTATGTATTCACTTCTTAATGAATGGTCTATAATTGAACGTCATTTAATTTAGTTGGTAAAGTTTTATATGAATAGTGACACAAAATTTGGGATCAAGTTTTTTTACAACACCAACACTTAGTCACTCTCTAACACAAAAAAAGCACAACACCATTTAACAATGATATTGGTTTATAAAATGGGGCCGTAGACAAAAAAATGTAAAGCCTCGTGACTCAAATATTACATGCAAGTCAATTACACATTTGATTTGAGTGTATCTAAAATATATATCTAATGATTTCTAAGCGTTATATTTGTGGCAGGTACGGGGTACCAGTATGTAAACGACACGAGATTTAATGAGGGTTCTACACATGCTAGCTTGCTACTTGGGCTATGTACGCCTAACACCTATGCGTATAGTAGAGGCAACTATGTAGTTATGTTTCCATATGATGTCTCCCAGAAAATAAAATTTCCTCCTCTCCAAAATTGTTATCCAAGTACTGCATTAAGGCTCCTTTTGGTTGGTTGTAAGAAACATTTTCAAATGTAAAATGATTTTCATGGAAAACAATTTACAATGGAAAACACAATTCCAAAATTAGTTTTCCGTTATTTGGTTGCATGTAAGAAAATTGATTGAAACGAAAGGAAAATGAAAGGGAAAGAAGTAAGGAGGTAGTGAGAGGAGTGTACAAGAGAGATAAGGAAATGAAGGAAAACAATTTTCCTTCATTTTGAAGGGAAAATGGTTTTCCATCATTGGGAAAGAATTCTTACTCAGGGAAAATGGGTTTTCATCTCTTTTGCAAACCAAACAATGTAAAATTGAAAATAGAGGAAAACGGTTTTCAGGAAAACGTTTATCTTTCTACCAAATGGAGCCCAAGATAGAGTTAAGACTAACATCCAAAAAGTGGTCTTTTTTGAAGTTATTGACATTTTAAAAACAAAATGTCCCAAAATAAAGGGGGAGTTTATTAATTTTGTACCCACAGAAAGCCACCGAAGTAATACGACGTTTATATGGTCGATTATACCTTATAACTTTCCTAATAATTCTGAAAAACGTTATTAACATCCTCAAAAATAATATAAGTTGACCACAAAAAAGTGCACCAAATGAGTGAGTGACTGGAAGGTCTTATCTAGGGCTGGCAATCAGGTCGGGTTGGGTCAGTTTCAGGTTGACCTGATTTATATTTCAGGTTACTTACCCCTAACCCAAACCCGACCTGATTCTAATTTCAGTCGAAAATCATAACCCAAACCCGACCTTATCGATATCGGGTTCACCCAAAATCAACCCATATTGACACCGAAATGAAATTATACTATACACGCTAAGTTATGAAAGTATGAGTTAATGACTCGAAATGAAATTTAGGTGATCCAAGAAATGGACTTGGCCCAATACAAATAAGAATAACAAAAAGATAGGTTGTATAAGTTATGAAAGTTTGGGTTAATTTTAGGTTGACCCGGACTCAAAATAATGTGACTTCTAAATCAGGTTATTCGGGTTATTTTCGGGTTCAAAAGGTCAACCCCAACCTAACCCATTATGTTTCAGTCGGGTTGGGTCGACCCATTTTTTATTTCGTGTCGGAAATCTCAACCCAAACCCGGAATTTTCAGGTCAGTTTCAGATCGGGTTATTGGGTTGTGTCAACTTTTGCCAGCCCTAGTCTTATCAAGTCAGAATTGGTTAGGTACAGATCAACCTTGGATAGCCATCTGGAAATGTAAATTGACCAATCTCCTTTTAGGGAAAAAAGAAAGTGTACGTAAAATTGCTCAAAACGCTAAATTCCAAAGCTGTTCGGTGGTGAACAAAACAAATGAAAAGACGATTGTCTTTAGCTAGGTCTGCTGGTTGGATGATTCTTGGTGATCATACCAAAATTATGACCACCGGAAGTCAACGGAAGTCAAAGGGCTATGCACCACACACTTTGCCAACTCAAGCAAGCCATTTTCTTTTTCATTTCTTTTACTAAAATCGAAATATATATGATAAATACTTAAAATAATTTTGTAAGAAAATCCTAAAAATTTAATATTTTATTTTTCTGAAATTAATTATTTTGACCAAAAAAAAATTTACCCATCTTTTTTTCTCTCTCCTCTTTTTCCCCGAACCCCGATGAACTACTTCCTTCCCCGCGTTCTCTCTCCACCCATCTCATCTCCTTCCTCGACCATTTTCGATCAATTAATCGCTCATTTGTTACTCTACTCTTCACGCATAAGTGAAGAGTCTTCACGCAAACACCAAGGGTGGAAGTGTGCTTTTAGGGAAAGCTCGATTTCGATCTTCTTTACATATCTAGGGTTTTGGTTTTGGTTTTGGGGGAAAGTTCGATTTCAGTTGTCTTGATTTGTTTTGATTTAGGTCTATACTCCATTTTGCATGAATCAAAACCCCCATGTTCTTCAATCTCGATTTCCGTTTAATCGATTTGGGGTTCTTTCAGTTGTTTTATCGTATTCAATGAGCCTGACTGCTATCGTTTCAATTTTAGGGGGGTTCTTGGGTGATGACCCAACTATAAGGCTTTTCGGTGATGACCCAACTATGGGGATTTGGGTGATGAACCCAACTATGGGGATTTGGGTGATGACCCAACTTTATGTATTTGGGTGATGACCTTATTTATTTGTTATTATCTCCACTAAACCTATTATTTGATTTCCACGTTATCTCATTCAAAGTAGTGGTTAGAGGGTTTCCGTCCCTTGTACCAAATATGCCCAAGATACAGAGAGTCGGAGGGTTTATTGATCGATCGTTTGTCTTAATTGTTCTCTTCGAATAAATCATTCCAAGACATACAATAACGTCATCCCTCGTACCTTATCGGCTTATTATCCCATGGTGAGCCCGTAACACCCGTAATTTTCACCCTTTATTTTTGGTGTTAGTTTATTTTAAAATGATATTTTTCGTAAAAATAAATAATTTATTATTTAGATTATTTTGGAACGTGTTGTGAAAATGTGTATATATATTTATATGTTGTGATATATTTATATATATATTTATTTTAAGTTGTTAGTTATTTATTTTAAAGGTTATATTAATTTCGTTATTTGTTTAGGCGTTTAGGATCTTTGCTTTGTCGCGTAGCGCTTTTGTAACGTTGTTGGACCGACTTGGGTGATGAAATGTTGCATCGCATGTGGCGTGCTAATGTGTTTATTATATTTATATTTATAATATAATTTATTAGAATTATTTTCATTATTAAGTATTTTCAAGGTTTAGGCGCGATTTAGGAATTAACCGTTTTATCGCCAGATCGGCTTTCTTGAGCATGGATCGTTGTTGAATTTGGGCCGAAAGTTTTGTGTGGGTTTTAGTCTTGGGGCAGCCGGCCAAGTGAAGTAATAGGAGAGCCTTCTCCTTTTCTTTTCTCTTTTGTTTTCCTTAAGACTCTTTGATGCCTTATAACCCCATAACCCCCTCTTAATTGTTTCTTTAATTAAAACCTCATTAAACCTCTTAATTCACTTCAAATTCTGATTAGAAAATCCGAATCCTTTGGCTGCCATCCTCCAATATTTTCGTCCATCATCATCATCATCATCACCATTTTCATTCTCTCAAATTTTCTTCATTTCTTCTCTTTGATAATTGTTCGTGAATTGTTTTTGTGGCTTTTTCCTTATACTTTGGTGCTTGGAATTTGAAGAAGAAGAGGGTCACACGCCTATTGTGGGGATTTCCCAGAATTTTTCAGCTCGCCTCCGACGATCCAGGTAACTAGTTGTTATCCTAGAATCTTAGTGATTAGAGTAGTATTCGTAGGGGATTAGATTAATACGCTAGGGGAATTACTCTAAAATACTTTTTGAACGATATTTTTGACGAAATTTTACATGAACATACGTGACACATGCTATGTGAATACTCGTAGGGAAAATAATTTTTGCATGATTTTTAATATTTATTTGATTTAATTAGTATCTTGTACGCTTTTGGCTAAATTTCATAATAATTATTGAACGACTGTTAAAATTGATGAAATCATTTTTCTTAGATCATGTTACATGCGTATAATGTATTCCATGCCTTAGCATAATTTTTATCTACTGGTTACTGTTTTAATTTAATTGATATATCTGTTTTTGTAATTTCTATTCTGTCAGTATATAATTCATGAAAATTATTTATAGAGGAATAAAATTGATTTATTTGAATAATATGTATTTCCGTGAGTTTTTACATGTTATGTAAATTTTTGGTAATTTTTAAGCGTCTGTTTATATTTTTAATTATTATTATGGCTTATTTTGAGGAATCTGTATATTAACTGTTAAAATACGTTTTGAGTCCGAAAAATTATAAATAAAAATTGTACCATGTCAGTAGGGCCATTAGGGTCGTATATTAATTTTTGTGTGATTTTACTGCTCGAATTTGTTAGTTTCATAATTATTATGGTGTTTTTGTGATGAAATTGAGGATACACTTTAAATTGTTTGAAGGCTTGTAAATCAGATATAATTTATAATTTAATATATTCTGGGTTTCTGATTTTCAGTAGTATATAGTATGCATCATTTCGGTAACCACATGTTTAGGTTTGATTTATGGAATAAAATGATTTAATTGTTATTACTCTTTAATGAATATGATTTAGAGTTAATTGGTGATGTATTTGTGATTGAGTGTGGTTGCTGTAAAACCAGTATATTATCATTGATGATGTTTGAGATGTCTAAGTGTTATTATGAAAGATATTTGTTGAAAATTTTGAGGAATTATGAAGAACCTCCTTTTTGATGAACTATACATGTATAAGGCCTGGATAACATCCCTTTTTGACTGAATATTTTAGATGAACTGATACTTGGATTGTATGCAGCTGATGCATTTTGAGATAAGAATATCTGGTGGGACAGATGTAGTCCCCGTGAAGAACATGCCAACCA
>CANSZD010000800.1:0-325242 GCA_947648045.1 Beta corolliflora
CCCACGGCAGGAGCTTCGTTAGAACATAGGAGCATTTGGCTGATGTTAATGGTAAACCTAACTGTTTCATAGCTCCTCTAACAATTAGGATACAGCAGCAACATATTTAGAAAGGACATCATCAATTGCTCACAATTTCACAAAATAGAAGGCTGCCCAAAAGGCACCACTCACATATAATTTGCCGCCCGCCATTTAGAAAAGAGCAAGCCAACAACATTTTGCTCGCTAGCACCAATTACTCCACAATCAGATGTTAATAACAATTGATTATTTGACTCAACAAAATCTTTGGTTAGTAAACCAACCTCAGCCTCCAATCATATACCAGTATATCACAACAAAAAATGTCATCAACCATACAAATTCCATCATCCTCCATCACAAAACATCATAAAGAACATTTATTCAATCTTTAAAACCCATGATATACACCTAATACCTAAAAACCCTAATTCTAGTAATTCGAAAAATTCAAAAACCCTAATTTCAGTGAGATAGTAGTAATTAACTTACATGTATTTTGCCGCGAGTTCATGGTCAGAACCAAGCTTGATCTTAATGCGCTCATCGAGGGTAGGCCGAAATCGAAGAAAAGAGGAGAAAGAAGAAGAACACGGGGAAATCAACTAAGGAAGAGGTAATCGCCTCTTTTAATCGCGCAACAACAACAACAATAAAAGCACGAAACATTAAATTGAAGAGCGAAAAAGAAGCAGGAAATCGAAGAAGAAACGAGGGTTAGAGTTTCAACGAGGAGAGAGAATAGAGGAGATAGATGAGGGGACCCGAGGCTTGCGGTGCTTGGTGTTCAGCATGATAGCGCATTGGCACGGTGGTGCGAGATGAGGCCCAAAAAATGAGGAGAGAAGGAGAGATGAGAGGCGGAACTTGGAACTCGGAAGAGAGGAGATAGAGAGAAAGGGCTCGGGTAACGGGTAATACAAAGGGAAAAGAGAGGGAGTTTAGGGCAAATAGAGTCTTTACGGCCCAAGGGATCATGGTTAGCCTAAAAACGCAAGTGGTAAAAGGCTTCGGTTTTTGGGCTAAATGCGATCCTTTAGTTAAGGGTTGCGGTTACTGTTAAAACCGACCACTTTTTAGCGATACTTGAAGTTTTTTTTCTCTAGTATACGCCGTCTACTAGCGTCATACTCCCGTCGGACAATCGGGTCAAGGCACTTGATATCTTTGGCTAGGCTATGTGGGCTACGAAAATTGGCTAAGTGTGGGAACACAAGCGAGATACTTATGAAAGAATGCTTTATTGCTTACAAGTAGATTACAAGTGATGAGCTCTCTATGATGCTTTGTACAAATGAATTGGGATGCCTATTTATAGGTCTCCATCCTACCCTTCCCTAATTCTATAGTCTTCCACAACCTCCTCAATTGGAGACTTCTATGTAAAGGTTGCCCTAGAATGTTCTCTTTTCAAGGCTTCTCCAGAAGCTTCCCATGCACCACCGAAAATGCTCATGCACCATCATATGATTTAAGGCATAATCTAGCTCGACCATTGTCTTCATTGGCTCAAAATATGACGGGCCCCCAAGTTTGAGCCTAATTGAAGCCCTTTAGGGCCACCGGATGCCTTATGGCAAAGAAGGCCGTTGCTAGGCCATCGCAAATCGCCCGCCCATCGTTGTTTGCCTAGCGGTGCCGTTGGGAATTTTAGTGATTGAGTCTTGACATCGCGCTTGCTATACGTTGCACACTTAGGCTATGTTCTTTTTTAGAAAAATAAGTTCGAGATAAGATAAGATAAAAATCGGGATAAGATAAAACAAGATAAGATAAGTTCGAGATAAGATAAAATAAGACAAGATAGGATCGAGATGATATACAATAAGTTGAATAAAAACGGAATAACTATATTGGAACAACACAATAAACTAGAATATAAGTTCGGATAAGATAGATAAAATATGTTCAGATAAGATAAGTTCAGATAAGATAAGATAAAATAATTTTAGATAATTTAAAGTAAGTTGAATCAAACAGAGGCTTAAAAGGAAAAAAAAAAATTGTAGGGCAATTATTCACCAACACGAAAGTCACAAACTCACAATCAAGGGCGCAACAAACATCCCATTACCAAAATATCTCCATTCCCGGGGATTCACCAGCTCAAAAACTAGTTTGTAAACCACAAACTTTGCTACCTCTAGGCTTTATGTGCTTGTCATTTTTTATTATTATAAGGGACGTGCTTGTCATTTCAATTTTATATGAATATGAAGAAGTATATTGTTGTTCGTTTTCATGATTTCCTTGCTAATCTTGAAGTTTCTTTGTTTTATGATCTTAATCATATTCACAAAATTGAGAGAACTAATTGGGCTCAAAACGTCGGTCTGGATTGGAGAAGATATGATGATTTTAATACTAAATATTTCCATATTCTTGGTAAGACAAAAAAACTAGAGGTAAAATTGAAGCCCTCCTTGATAATCATGGTGCTCTCATTTCGGATAAGTCCACTTTAAAATGCGTGGGTCATGATTATTTTAGCTCTCTTTTTACAACCTCTCTTGCTCAATCCCCTCTTACCTTTTCCTCTAATCCTGCTACTATTCTTTCTGTTATTGACTGCCTCCCTCTCCTCTCCCCTTTCTTTAGATGAGATTAAAGCTACCCTATTTTCCATGGCTCCCTTAAAGTACCCGGGTCCGAATGGGATTCAAGCCCTTTTTTTGAAAGCCTGCTAGGATGATCTTCATCCCTCTATTCACTCCTTTGTTCTTGATTGCTTTTGCAATAGCTTCATTCCCTCCTCCATTAACGCGTCCTATCTTTCCTTAATCCATAAAAAGGCTTCCCCTCAAATGTTCAAGGATTATTTTCGTCCCATGGGTCTTTGTAACACTATTTATAAATTGAATCTGAAATGATTGCTCATAGGATCCGACCCTTTCTTGGCACTCTTATTAGTCCCCTTCAATCTAGCTTTATTCTTAATCAGGCTATTGAAGATAATATCATTGTCATTAAGGAAGTTGCTCACCTTTTCAAGAAGGCTAAGGTAGGTCGTAACATCATGGCTCTTAAAATTGATTTAACTAAGGCTCTTGATTGTTTAGAGTGGAGTTTTATTAAGGAAACTTTGATTTGGTTTAATTTCCCTTCCTCTCTAGTCAATCTTATTATGTCTTGTCTCACTTCCACTTCCATTGATGTGCTCTGGAATGGCGAAATCACTCTTACCTTCACCCCTTCTAGAGGTATAATTAGGCACGGAGATCCTCTCTCTCCCAATATTTTTGTTCTTTGTTTTGAGCATTTATCTCTTATGATTGAGCATGAAGTCCAAGTCCTGGCTTCCTCTTAAGATTGCTAAGAACATTCATCTCTCCTATCTTCTCTATATGCTGATGATTTCTTCCTTGTTGGGAAAGCTTCAACTTCCAATATCTCTTGTACGATGGAGGTGATGCATAAATTTGGTTCCATGTCTAGCCTTTTTATGAATTTATGAAAGTCTAGGATTATCGTCCCTCATAAAATGCATGGGACTATTCGTAATTCCATTTCTAATTTTACGGTGATAAAGAGCTCCATTAGCTTTGGTACCTATCTTGAAGTTAAGGTTAGCCCTAATAAACTTTCCAAACGAGATTATTTTGATCTTTTGGACAAAACGAAAGATCATATTGGCAAGCCAAGCTTCTTAACCTTGCTGGCAGATGTACTCTCATCAAATCTGTCCTTAATTCTTACCGTCTTTATGCTACGCAAACTAATCTCTTACCTGCTTCCATTATTTCCGATTTGGAGAAGAATTGTAGGTAATTTCTTTAGAATAAAGTGGACCAATATCGGTATGTTTCTCGTACTTCTTGGTCTGTTGTCTGTAACCCAATTAATGCTGGGGGGTTTGGGGAATCATAATCTTAGACTTTGGAACTTAGCCTTTATGGCCAAACTTGGGTGGAAATTATTGAACAATCCCACCAAACTTTGGGCTCGCATTTTTGCGGAGAAATATCTTAAACATGTTGATTTCATGCATTGCCCTCGTTCCCGTTCTGCTTCTCCTCTCTGGAGAGATATCCTTAGAGGTCGCCCTATTGATCTCTCTTGTGGCCTCACTGCTACCATTGGTAATGGTCTTTCTACTTCCCTTTGGTATCATAGCTGGGTAGCCTGGGTTGGTGTTTGCCCTTTAGCTGAAGTTGTCACTCACCCTATTCCTCCTTCCCTTAATCATTGGTTTATTGCTCACATCATCAACTCTAGTCAATGGTCTATAGAGGCTATTTCTTATCTTCTTCCTTCCTTTATCCATTCCCTTATAACAGCTACTCTCCTTCCTCGGTTTCATTCCTCTCCTGATCGTATTCATTGGAGTCTTATTGTTGATGGTAATTTCACCATTACAAGTGCTTATAATTGCATTGCTCCTCCTCTTCACCCCTCCCTCCATTATTCTGCTACTTTCATTTGAAAGAAGCTATGGAAAACTCCCACTCCCTTTAAATATCGAATGTTGGCCTAGAACATTTGTCTTGCCATTTTACCTGTTGGTTCTATTCTTTCCACTAAAATGTCTAATTTCAACCCTATTTGCATTAATTCTGGCTATAGAATATCATCTTCATGTTTTCCGTGATTGCCCTAGTTCTTCTATTTTGTGGGAAATGATTTTTTGAGAAAGATTTATTTCCTTCGCCTAAACTTGATCTTCAAATTTTATGAATTCAAATTGGGATACTTGGTCACATTATAATTTGTCTGTTGATACCTCTTGGACTCAATTTTTTTAGTTGGGCTTTTGGATATTTGGATTTACCGTAATAAAGCGGTTTTTGACAAGAAAATGTCGTCCTCCTCTTTTCTTGTCAACAAGTCTTATGTTGATTTAAAGTTGACTAACTCCGCCTTCCCCAAGGTGGTTGTGGTTCTTCATCTCGTAGTTGTCCAGGTGTTTGGTGCCTCCCTCAAAAGGGGTTCATGAAGCTTCACCGACGGTATAGTTGGAAGGGTCCTGACAAAGCTGGTGGTGGTGGTATCATCAAGAGAGATAATGGGCATTGGTATATTGGGTTTTCTTCCAAATTTACAGTCTCAACCCCCTTGCTGTTGTGCTCGCTACCTTGCATGATGGCTTACTTCTAGCTAAGGAATTCAAGGTTTCTCACCTTGAAGTGGAAACAGATGCCCAAGCTTTGAAAATCATGCTCTCTAATTCCAAGGACTTCATCAATCATGAGCTATTGATATTGCTCCAGGATGTCATCACCTTGTTGGGGGCATAGTTGGACTATTGTCCTCAACCATGTCAAGCGTGAGGGTAATCAAGTAGCCCATAGGCTGGCGTACATTGCTCACCAAATGGATTAGCAAAAAAAATACCATTTTGTGGTTCCTATGGAGGCTTTCATTGCCTATGATAAATATATCAAACTCTCTGCAGCTTCCACTGCTAATTGATGATCTTTTCTTCATGGCTTGTATTGTTGTTTCGGCTTGGCTTTCTTTTGGGCTTTAGCCTCCTTTTGGCTATCTTCTCTTGCTTGTAACTGCACTTATGGGACTTTATGCCTTTATTAATCTATCCTTTTCCCTTCTTGCGTTAAATTTTTTTTATATGAATATGAAACCAACGGATGTTTTCTGATCTGAGCTCAAAAGAGTAACAACTTTGGTAGGGAATGTGACATGTAGTCCTCACATACGCCACCAACAATTGAGACATTTTATATTGAAAAGATATGATACTTCCTCCATTTCTGAACTATTGAAACATAGAGAAAGTGGAGAGAAAATCAAAGAACCTAGAAAGTTGGGACCACAACAAAATATGGTAAGTAAAGGATGAACCAAAAAAGTAGTGGTTTCCTCTTGTTTTTATAGTGGCATATTTAAAATAAATTGAAAAAGTTTTACCATTTCCAACTTGGTGTCACTTATTGTGACATTTCCATGCATATAGGAGAAATGTGTCACTTATTGAGAAACAGATAAGGTATATTAAATATTTTTGCTGTATCTAGCATATGTGCTTTATAAGTAATTGGGTCTAATTTTAATTTTTTTGATAACAAAGGTTTATTTAGGCCTAATTGAAAAAAAACCTAAATTTGAAATATGGATTAGATTAGACTGGATTCGAACTTAAGTGAAATTAATATTACTAACCTAAATTAAACTTATAAAAAATTTGGATTGGATGAATACTCAAACTTTGAGCCCAAATTGTTTTGGATTGGAGGTGGTCTTTGTTAGACTTTGATAAAGTCCGCTCCTTCCAAAACAAAAACAGTCCACTTCAATCTATTCTATCTAAGTTACACCTCTGCTACTTTCAACAATTGTAGGATAGTCAAAGTCTATACTTTCTTTTCACTTGAAAATCTATTGTCTAACTCGGTCTTCTAATCACTTTTTTTTTTTTTTTTACTTACAAGCCTTCGTATGAACTTGGTCACTTTCCCGTCAAAAAAAAAAAAAAAAAACTTGGTCACTTTTTCTAAAAGCTTATCAAAACTCTTTGCACTTGTAAATTAAACTTGGATATTGCTTGACACTTAAGTAAAAGCTGGCCTTAAAGCATTAGGCCAGAACACGGGTTGCAAGAAAGCCCAAAGTTTAATGTCTTGCAAGCAAAATGTATAAATGTGTAAAGTCTTCGAAACTATCAGAATTCATGATGATAACGCAGCAGAAATGAATTCAAGTGGTAATAAGGAGAAAGAAAACGACAACATTCAATTTCTACCATTAAAATTGATATTTAGGTTTCCTGATCAACTTACTGCAGGGAGATTGTTGCTACATATGCCAAGCAAATTGGCGCCCTTAACACTCAAATATTGAGCCTAATATGTAATATCTCAAGGACTTGGTTTACACACAGACTTAATATAGCAGAGTTTAGACCCTACATACACAGCACAAGCAAACTACTTGTTTGGACCCCTGATCTGGTCCAATGGCATTATGCACAGCCCATCTAAAGGATCTGATCTGTATGCTCCCAAGGAGCCCATCAGCCTTTTTAGATGAAGCAACTTTGCCATAAAAGGGGGACACCTTTCCTACATACATGGAGGTTCCCCAATAGGGTTTCCTGTCTGGGGAATCCCCAACATTATAAAAAGCAAGTCCAATCAATGAACGGGTATTGAATTCTCACCTAACAAAACCAAGAGCATCTCTCTCTAGAACTGTTCACTTTCTCTCTCTACCTCAATCTCAACTGACTTGAGCGTCGGAGGGGCTTTCCCGGGAACACCCCTGGGCTAGGTTTCTTTATTTTGCAGGACCTCGGTTGACAAGACTCGGGATTATACTCCAACTCGGGATTTTAACCTCTCTAAACACACTAACTCTTTTGACTAGTTTCTAGGCGAAACAGGTTTGGCACCGTACGTGGGGAAGACACATCTCAAAGCTACGTATCGAGAGTAACATGGCCCCCGAAGGAAAACAACCCGAGCCTCAGCACCTTCACAACCGACCCGATTCGATCCCAAAGCAACCCAACGTGTCTTGGTCGAGTCACTTGCCATCGACGATGAGGGATCAACTCCTCGTAACGAAGAGCAAACCGGACCCCGGGAGCAATACCATGCTAATCAAACCCCCATCACCATGGCAGACATAGAAAGAATAGCTCAGCAGTTGAATGCAAACATGCAACGCAGCTTGCAGGAGCTCGTAGCGGGAATCCCCCAACTAAACCAGGGGATACCTCGAGAGTTGACCCAAGGAGAGCCGCACCCGGGGGTGATCCAAACACTCACGTCCCTAACAGGGACGGGCAACGCAGTGGGAGGGGAAAGGCCCCGACGAGGACAACTCCCGTAGGACACCCAACTCGGATGCCCGGCGAATCATCGAAGAGAGTCGTAGGCGTCGGGTGGAGCGGGACGCTCGGAACTTACTTAATGACAAAAGGAGAGCCAACCGGGAGAAGACTCGCCGGGAAGAGCAAGCTCAATCCTAGGACTCCTAGACGGGGGAGGAAGTGTCCCCCCTCGGGTCCAAGAAGACCCGGGACGGAAGGGGAAGGAGACTCGGGACCTCCACGAAACAAAAGTCCCATCTTGATCAACAGGGGGGTATTGAACTTCATGACGCCCTTCAGTCGGGAGATCATGGAAGTCCCTAACCCCAGTAAAGTCAAGGTCCCTCAGATTGAGCAGTACTCGGGAAATAGCGACCCCGACGATCACATGGCTGCCTATAAGGCCCAGATGAGTGTACAAACAGGGTGTGAAGCAGCGTGGTGCCGTTACTTCCCGACTACCCTCAAGGGCCTAGCACTCAGCTGGTTTTCGGGGCTCTCCCCTGGCATTATCACGAACTTTTTTCGTGTTGGAAGCGTTATTCCACCAACATTTCATTGCTAGGGCGTCGGCACAAAAGACAAGCATCCACCGATGTCAATCAAGCGGCGGGAACATGAAAGCCCGGCCGACTACATCAAGCGCTTCAATGAGGAATCCCTCAAGATCTCGACCTTCAAGATGGGGTAGCCTTCACCGCCTTGATGTCGGGACTACGGCCAGCAAGTTCGGATGGTCCCTGGCCGAGAATGAAGTCACCACATTCACTGAGGCCATGAGTCGGGCCCAGAAATTCATTCAGGCCTCGGATATTTGCAAGCCTGTTGTGGAGAAGTCGAGGAAAAGAAAGGAAGAAACCCCCTACCGGGAATCCAACAAAAGCACTAAAAGCAACCAGCAACTCCTTCCGAGAACTACGGATAATGGGAATGACCCCCGCTTCAACAGAAATCGGCGTGAGATCTACCTAGATCTGAAACACAAGTCGGTATTGCCCATCCCTCCCCCTATAAGGACCTCAAAGGAAAGAAGGGATCAGCGACTGTGGTGTGAATATCACCGAGAATGTGGGCACACCACTAAGGATTGTCGGGAATTGAAGAAGGCCTTGGATCACTTGGCTGATCAAGGAAAGTTGAACAGATACATCAAGCACTCTCGGGAAGAGAAAGGAAAGGAGAAGGAAGGAAAAAATGACAGTGACAACACCGACGGGTATGTCGGGGTAATAGCAGGGGGGCATGCCTCGGGTGGCCTAACCGGTCGAGCCCGCAAAGCTCACCTGCACGCAATAAAGCAACAAGTCTTGGAAATTGAGCCCACGAAGGCGGGATGCCCCGTTATGACGTTTGGGGAGCCTGACCGGCACTTGCACACCCCCCATGACGACCCTCTCGTCATAGAAATGAAAATTGCCAACTCTAGGGTCAAGAGGATATTGGTCGACAGTGGTTCTTCAGCGGACATCATCACGCTAGAATGCTTACGAAGGCCGAAATATACCGAGAAGGACGTAACCCCAGACCGGTCGCCCGTGATAGGCTTCGGGGGAGCATCCGTGTACCCCCTCGGGTTCGTAAAGTTGGCTGTGAGACTCGGGGAAAGAGGCAAGGGAAGAAGCCTACCCGGTCGACTTTACGGTAGTCGATACCCCACTTCCTTATAACGCCATCATGGGCGGGCCCACTATGAACAAGATAAAGGCGGCCATCTCGGTATACCAACTACTCTTGCAATATGAGGCGACGAGGGTCAAGTCGGGAAGATATATGGAGATCAACGAGACGGCCAGGAGTGTTACACAAACAGTTTTAAAACACCAACTTCGGAAGAAAGACCAAGGAAGAGAAAGAGGGAAGACCCCGCGTAAAAACCCCGAGCGGCCTCGGGGTCTACCTATCGAAAACCCAAAACTATACGAACGACCCCAACCAGTCGAAGAAGATGAAGAAGTAATGCTTGACGAAGGCCTCGGGAAAGGGGTAAGGATCGGCAAAAACCTTAGTCCCGAGGTCAGGGAAAAACTCATCAACACCTTGCGTGAGTACAAGGACGTGTTTGCCTACTCCGCCTCGGACATGCAGGGGCTGGATCCCAAGTTCGCATCACATGAGCTAAACATTAAGGAGGGATTCCGCCCAATCAAGCGAAGCTCGGACATCAAGGACCCGAGAGAAACGCGCGGCAGCCAGCGAAGAGGTCAAGAAGCTGCTAGGCGGGTATCATTGAAGAATGCCAATACACGGAGTGGTTGACAATGTTGTTCTAGTTAAAAAAGCTAATGGAGCTTGGCGCATGTGCGTCGACTTCACCGATCCGAACAAGGCATGTCCTAAAGATAATCACCCGCTGCCAAAGATTGATAGGTTGGGTCGATTCAACGGCCGGTCCACGAGTTGCTCGGCTTCATGGATGCCAACGTGGGATATCACCGGATCCCGATGGCGGAAAAGGACCGAATACATACGCATTCGTTACGGCCCAAGGCGTATCTTGCTACAAGATGATGCCCTTTGGGCTAAAGAACGCAGGGCTACTTATCAACGAACAATCAACAAGGTCTTTGAGGAGCAACTCGGGAAGAACATTGAGGTCTACGTAGACGATATGATCGTCAAGAGCAAAAAACGATTGATCACGTCGGGGATTTGGCGTAAACGCTAAACACCCTACGACGCCATGGCATGAAGTTAAATCCCAAGATGTGTGTATTCGGGGGTCGAGGGGGGAAATGCCTCGGGTTCTTGGTAGATGAAAGAGGAATTGAGGCTAACCCCGACAAGATCAACGCAAGTGTTAAACATGTCCTCACCAAGGAATGTGAGAGAAGTTCAAAGGCTAACGGGGTGCCTAGCGTATTGGGGCCGCTTCTTGTCTCGCTCGGGCGACAAGAGCTTGTTATTCTTCGAGCGCCGAAAAGGAAGGAGTTTGATTGGGACAACGAGGCCGAACGAGGCATTCCAACGGCTAAAAAACAACACCTAGCAACGTTGCCCAAACTCATATCACCCTCTTAGGGAGAAGCACTCTACATATACCTCTCGGTATCGAGTACGCCCTCGGTGCGGTACTCGTAGCGAAAGAGAGGGAACTCGGCACCCGTGTACTTCATCGCCCATGCTTATAGAGGAGCGAAGCAAGATACGGCCCGGATTGAGAAGATGGTTTTCGCGGCTGGTCATGGCGAGTAGGAAGTTGAAGCCATATTTTCGGGCGCATCCCATCAAGGTCCTAACAGGACAACCCATCGAAAAGTAATTGAAAGCGAAATCATTCAACTCGGATGGCCAGAGTGGGCGAACCCGATTGGCGGACTTCGGATTGGAATATGAGCCCCGAAGGGCAATCAAGGCACAAGCGCCGGCCGACTTCATCGGTGAATGCGGCTCCCACCCCGGACTGGAAGAAAGGGAGTCGTGGGAGTTGCGAGTGGATGGGTCGGCTTCGAAAGTCGGCGGCGGAGCCGGGCTTGTGATCATTCCTTCGATCGGGGATAAGATGGAGTACGCGGTGAAGTTCGACTTTTTGGCCTCCAATAACGAGGCCGAATACGAAGCTCGATCTTAGGCCTCCAAATCTCGCATCAATGCGGGAGCCCAGGAGTCACGGCAAAATCGGATTCACAACTCATAGTTGGACGGGTCTCGGGGAGTACGAGGCCAAGGAGGACAACATGAGGATGTACCTCCATAAAACCCGGGAGCTCATCAAGAAGCCGTCCGCATTCAAAATACAACACCTCCCGAGGAGTCGAGAACCAAGAAGCCGATGCCTTGGCCCGCATGGCAAGCTCGGCGAAGGGTTGACTCCTCGAACCATCATATGGGAGGTCCTAAACCAACCAAGCATCAACTCGTTGCGAGATACACACCATCAACGGGACGGACACGTGGATGGAAGAGATTATCGGGTACCTAAAGGACGGGTTATTACCTTTGGATGAGAAAGAGGGTCGATAGCCTAAAAAGGAAGGCGGGGTGGTTCATCGGCGGGAGGGCCACTTGTACAAAAAAATCTTATACCCACCCCCTACTCAAGTGCGTAACTCCTTTTGAAGGGAACTACATCCTCCAAGAGATTCATGAAGGAGCTGCAGCAGCCACCAAGGGGCCGGACTATAGCCGGAAAGCTTTAAGGGCCGGATACCTACGGCCCTCTTTGAAGCATGACGTTGGCGAACCGGTAAAGAAATGCCCCAACTGCCAAATTCATGGGGACATCCCTCGGGCTCCTACTAACCCCTTAACCACCATTCAAGCTGTCTTACCCTTCGACAAATGGGGGATGGACCTTATAGGCCCGTTCCCAGCAGCCTCGGGGCAGAGAAGGTTCCTCCTAGTAGCCATCGACTACTTCACCAAATGGGTCGAGGCTGAACCGCTAGCTTCAATAACAGACAAGCAGGTGCAGAACTTTATCTGGAGGAACATCATCACCCGTTTCGGGATCCTAAGAACGCTCATATCAGACAACGGGAGACAATTCAACAGCCGGGCCAACCCGGGATTATTGTTCCAGATTCGGGATTGAAACACGGTTTTCGGCCGTCTCCCGACCCCAGCACCAACGGCCAAGCCGAGGCAGCGAAACAAAGTGGTCGTTGAATGGGATTAAGAAGTCACTTTGGAAGGAGCAAAAGGGTCATGGGTCGATGATCTCCGGGTGTGCTACGGTCGCAAGAACAACGGTGAAAGAAGCAACAGCAACTCGCCCTTCGGCTTAGTCTATGGAAGTGGACGTTTGTTCTTCCGGTCGAGGTCGGGATACCTTCTCCAAGGATGACCTTCTACGAGCATGACAAGAACGAAGAAGAGAAGAAAGTCGAGCTAGACCTACTACCTGAATCTCGGGGTAATGCGCTACTCAAGTCAATCCGCAACAAGCAAAGGGTAACCAGGCAATTCAACCTCAGGGTGAAAGCTAGGCCAATTCATGTAGGTGATTGGGTGGTTAGGAAGGTCGAAGCCACAGGGTTGACACACCTGAAAGGCAAGCTAGGGCCTAAGTGGGATGGGCCTTACAAGGTTACGGAAGTAATCAAGCCGGGAATATACCGCCTCGAGTCATCCAGAAGGCACCCCACTGGCCCGACCTTGGAATGCGACAATCGAAGAAATATTACATTTAAAACTATGCCACTAGAGATTCATTTTGTAAACCACAACTCGGGGCAACCATTTGTACCCTATTAGAGTTGGCGGAATTTTGGGAACTTGGCCACACTTGAGCCTACAGTTCATTTGGTAGACCACAACTCGGGGCAACCATTTATACCCTATTAGAGTTGGCGGGATTTTGGGAACTTGGCCACATTTGTCTACGAGTTCATTTTGTTAACACACAACTCGGGCGTAAGTTGTACCCCATAGTTGATAATCTCGAGAATGCGAATGAAAGAAACCAAGGGGTTCATAACAGTTGCATCTAACAAAATTGAACTCGGGAAATTGAAAAGATTCGTATATACTCAGAAATGCTACAAACACAGTCACTTCATTTCATCAAGTTAAAATAGTACAACCTAAAGACCCCGGGAACATAACTCCCAAGAGTCCTAAAATTCAGAAACTTAAATGCGTAAACAGAGATAAAACTAAGCCGCCAAAGTCTTGTCAGGAGAGCTGTCGGTACTACCAGCACCATCCCCATCTGAATCCTTGCCGGAACAGAGACCCTCGGGGTCAACAGGTGTCGACGGCGGGATCCACGAGCTCGGGGTAACCTCGGCGGTCGTAGAAGCTCGAGCAATAACTTAGTGGGCGAGAAGCGGCGGGGGGTTATTTCACGGGGTGCCTCCTGTTCCTCAGCAATACGACGGTCGAACTCAGCCTCGACGTCATCCCAGTTTAGAGAAGAGTCCGGACCAACGAGAATTCCCGTAAGACGCTCCTTCGTTTCTCGAACAACCAGGCGGTAGGAGTTGGTGGCCATCTTCCCCAGAAAGGCCAAACCCTCGGGGGACCTCTTCCACTCCTGCAAAAACTCGGTTTGCACCTTCTCGAGCTTAGAACGAGCCTTCTGCAGTTTATGCTTCGAGCTCTTAGCTTTCTTTGCCGCCTCGGCCAACTGCAGTTGAAGGTCCTCGACGCTCTTTTGAGCGGTGTTACGCTCGATGGTGACAGCCTCGAGGTCAGCCTTGACCTGCTTGTTGTTCTCCTTTAGTGTGGTCATCTCGTTTACCGCTTTTAGAGCCTGCTCGAAGGTGTCTTTCTGCCCCTCAAGCTCGGTATTGAGCTTAACAATCTCGGCCTCTTGATCCGAGACCTTCTTGGTCAGAACCTCCACCTCCTTGTTCAATGCGCTGATGCCCTCCTCAAACTGGGCTCGGCGGTTGATAACCGAGGTCATTCGGATGGAAGTCTGCAAAGATAGAAATCAATAAAAATCGACTAAGTGGAATAACAAGCACAAGTTCGAAAAGGAACATACCTCGAGCCAGGACTCATAAATAGCATTAACTTCCCCATGACCTAAGGCCAGAAGGGCCTCGTCATCGGCGTCCGTATAGATCGCCTTGACAGCGTTCTTCACCCTCGCCAATTTTTGAGATTTTGTGATATCGGTAAACGGAACATCCGACCCAATTAGATCAACTCGGGGTCGCTTCGGGGGAAGATCATCAAAGACCTGGAGATCGCCTTCGTCCTGAACCTCGGGTCTTCTCTTACTACCCGAAGAAACGCCCGAGGTCGCCTTATCAGAAGCCTTGGAGGCAGCCTTCTCCTGTGCATGGGCCTTCTCCAAGGCCTGAGCCTTTTCCGTGTCCCCTTTCAGCCGGCGAGAGCGAACATGGGGCTTCTTGGCCCTCTTCGGGTCGGTATCCTGAAAATATTAGAGGTTAGTACCAAGTCGGGGGACGAACTTAAACAATCAACAGGTCTAAGTTACCTTTGGAGGTGGCGGGATAGACATCGTCTCGGCATCGAGCTCGTCCAGGAGTTTAGCTGCTAGAGCAACGCTGTCGACATACCTCTCAGCCATTGCGGGATCAAGTCGGTGTCGGGCAAGAGCTGAAACAGAAGAAACGTCAAAACTTTAGCAAAAAAGTGAAATTCACACATCTGATGGTAGGGAATTACCCTTGTCACAGCTACAACTCAAGCCCGCCGACGCCAAGAACATCTCATTCCGCATCTCATGGCGGGTGGGTAGCCAATTCTGGGGCACATAGGTCAGGGCACCAGTCAACGTCCTCGGGGTCGTGGAAAGATAAATTCCCACTACCGCTTCCTCCCGAGACATCTCGGGAACCGTTTGATTCAACCTGAAGCGAGGCCCCTCCTCAGGAGGAAGGATGGGGATTCCCCACTCACCACTCGTGTAAATATGGTAGAACATGCGTCTAAACCCTTTTTGGTTTGAAGGGGGATCGCGGACGACTTTATAGCCCGCTCTACACTGAAAACGGAACCACCCAGGGCCATGGAGATCAGCGGGGCCTAGCATCAGTGTGAAGACATTGCGCCACAAGCGCACACTCGGGGTAACACCGAGGAGTTCACAAACTGATATGAAGCCGTTTATGGTCAGCCAACTGTTAGGAAGAAGGTTGGTAAGCGTCAGCTGATAGGCATTCAAAAGGTCCTTGATGAAGGAATGCAAGGGAAACCTAAGACCCATTTGCATACTCTGATGGTAGACTGATACGCATCCCAGTGGAGGAGTCAACACCGACTCAATATGCTTCGCTCGAACTACGAAGTAGGGATCTTGAATCCAAAATTTAGTCCCGACATACTTAGCATTCCTCTCCATATAGGCCATAAAGGTGGGCTCAGGATAATAAGTGTGAGGACCACCTTCGGGGTCCAAGGGAGGGTACTCCTGACCCGACGTAGTCGGGACCTCATCCTCCGCCTCTTCGGAAATCATAACTATCCCGTCCGAAATAAGTCTGTCAAGGTAGCTAGCACTGCAAGGCCTATGGGCCACGGAGACGTCAAAAGGTCCCGGAACCACACCCTCGTCTTCTTCACTAAGCGAGTCAGAGGGACTGGGCAAGGGGATCGCCTCGGGAACCAAAGAAGGGTCCTCACAGGGGATACGGGTGCTTACTAGAAACCCATCGACCCCGCGTATTTCTTCCGAACGGCCTATGAGGGAAGTGAGAACATTCGGATCGGACTCGGGATCCATCCTAGGGATCTCTAATTACCAAAACAATGAAAAACAAATGTTATTGCAGAGGAAGAGCGTACCTTCTCGGGAATTCTCGGTCTCGGGAATGTGACAGGCACTCGTGAACTCGGGACTGGATCAAGCTTGGGAGAAAGTTAGAGAGAGAGAGGAGAGAGATTGAGGAAATTGACAAATGATTGCAAGTACGGAAAAATAACCCTCCATCCCCTCTATATAGATCTTTCTTCATCCCCGCGTGGCGACAACCTCTGCACCACTCTAAATGGGCTTCAAAAGATTGGGCCAACAATAAGAAAGGTCCATGGATAAAGCTTTAAACCAAAAAGCCCAATTTCCTACGGGTATAAAGTCAAACAGTCAACGGTCAACAGTCAACGGTCTATGAGCAATTACTCAAACACCGACCAAAAATCACCCAACTCGGGATCCTCATAGGAAGGGCTCATTGGCCCCCGCGTTGGTGCATTACCCTTCTCGGCCTTGCCAGGGGGCTCAGCACTTAACCAAAACATGGCTAAGTACCTCAACACCCCACTCGGGATCCCCATGGGAAGGGCTCATTAGCCCCCGAGTTGGTGCATCACCCTTCTCGGCCTTGCCAGAGGGCTTAGCACTTAGCCAAAACATGGCTAAGTACCTTAACACCCAACTCGGGATCCTCATAGGAAGGGCTCATTGGCCCCCGCGTTGGTGCATTACCCTTCTCGGCCTTGCCAGGGGGCTCAGCACTTAGCCAAAACATGGCTAAGTACCTCAACACCCAACTCGGGATCCCTATGGAAGGGCTCATTGGCCCCCGAGTTGGTGCATCACCCTTCTCGGCCTTGCCCGGGAGCTCGGCACTTAACCAAAACATGGCTAAGTACCTCAACACCCCACTCCGGGATCCCCATGGGAAGGGCTCATTAGCCCCCGAGTTGGTGCATCACCCTTCTCGGCCTTGCCCGGGGGCTCAGCACTTAACCAAAACATGGCTAAGTACCTCAACATCCCACTCGGGATCCCCATGGGAAGGGCTCATTAGCCCCCGAGTTGGTGCATCACCCTTCTCGGCCTTGCCAAAGGGCTCAGCACTTAGCCAAAACATGGCTAAGTACCTTAACACCCAACTCGGGATCCTCATAGGAAGGGCTCATTGGCCCCCGCGTTGGTGCATTACCCTTCTCGGCCTTGCCAGGGGGCTCAGCACTTAGCCAAAACATGGCTAAGTACCTCAACACCCAACTCGGGATCCCTATGGAAGGGCTCATTGGCCCCCGAGTTGGTGCATCACCCTTCTCGGCCTTGCCCGGGAGCTCGGCACTTAACCAAAACATGGCTAAGTACCTCAACACCCCACTCGGGATCCCCATGGGAAGGGCTCATTAGCCCCCGAGTTGGTGCATCACCCTTCTCGGCCTTGCCAAAGGGCTCAGCACTTAGCCAAAACATGGCTAAGTACCTTAACACCCAACTCGGGATCCTCATAGGAAGGGCTCATTGGCCCCCGCGTTGGTGCATTACCCTTCTCGGCCTTGCCAGGGGGCTCAGCACTTAGCCAAAACATGGCTAAGTACCTCAACACCCAACTCGGGATCCCTATGGAAGGGCTCATTGGCCCCCGAGTTGGTGCATCACCCTTCTCGGCCTTGCCCGGGAGCTCGGCACTTAACCAAAACATGGCTAAGTACCTCAACACCCCACTCGGGATCCCCATGGGAAGGGCTCATTAGCCCCCGAGTTGGTGCATCACCCTTCTCGGCCTTGCCCGGGGGCTCAGCACTTAACCAAAACATGGCTAAGTACCTCAACACCCCACTCGGGATCCCCATGGGAAGGGCTCATTAGCCCCCGAGTTGGTGCATCACCCTTCTCGGCCTTGCCGAAGGGGCTCAGCACTTAGCCAAAACATGGCTAAGTACCTTAACACCCAACTCGGGATCCTCATAGGAAGGGCTCATTGGCCCCCGCATTGGTGCATTACCCTTCTCGGCCTTGCCAGGGGGCTCAGCACTTAGCCAAAACATGGCTAAGTACCTCAACACCCCACTCGGGATCCCCATGGGAAGGGCTCATTAGCCCCAGAGTTGGTGCATCACCCTTCTCGGCCTTGCCGGGGGGCTCCAAGACTTAGCCAAAACATGGCTAAGTACCTCAACACCCAACTCGGGATCCCTATGGAAGGGCTCATTGGCCCCCGAGTTGGTGCATCACCCTTCTCGGCCTTGCCAGGGGGCTCAGCACTTAACCAAAACATGGCAAAGTACCTTAAGACCCAACTCGGGATCCCCATGGGAAGGGCTCATTAGCCCCCGAGTTGGTGCATCACCCTTCTCGGCCTTGCCAGAGGGCTCAGTACTTAGCCAAAGAATGGCTAAACAACTTCCCTACCAACTCGGGGTTCCCAAGGGAGGGCTCATTAGCTCCCGAGTTGGCACGTACCCGCCTCGTCCATGCCAGGGGGCTCGGCACGCGGCCAAAACAAGGCTGAGCACCTCCACTACCCACTCGGGGTTCCTAAGGGATAGCTCATTATCCCCCGAGTCGGTGCATACCTACTTTGGCCTCACCAAGACGCTCCCGAGTTTGATGGAAGGTGAACGCCCTCGGGGTCCGTCTAAGACACCCAAGCAACGGGGAACAAGTCGGGGTGTGTTCTACCCGGTCGGGGGTTCACCTGGCGCGGTTAATGCACGGCGCGGAGATTCGTCTAAAGCGCGGAAACAAGCCTGGTACATATAGCCCTCCCGGGTTGGGGCTCATTTGAGGAACATTAAACTCCCTCGGGGCCCGCCTATGACACTACAACAACATTGAGCTGGTCGGGTGTGCACTACCCGGGTCGGGGGCCCCCTAGCTACTAGCTGATGGAGCTCAACATGCGCCTGCACAAAACCATCGTCGGGAGCAATAAGCCTTCCCGAGTTGGAGCGCATGTAAGGAAAGTTGAACGTACTCGGGGTCCAACGAGCCACCTGGGGGAAGCAGGGTCCTCCACCCTCTCGGGATCGCCAAAGGCCAAGCTTCAACTTCTCATCTCGGGATTACTTAAGAAGGCCCCATCATTCGGAACCCAACGCGCCTCCTCGGGATCGCCCTTTCTCGGGATCGCCCGAAAGCAAGCCTTATTGACCCCACATCATCGCGAGATTGACCTGAGGCAGAAACACTACTATTCACCATGTCCAAGACCTGAGCTTACCTTAGGATTCTGCGATCACACGGACTTCAATATTCTTACACTACTACTACTACAAGAGGAAGGAGTGACAGGCCTTCAAGTGCTCAAAGATGGGAAACAAAATCTTGTAAATCCTTCTCTGGATTCAGTTGTGATCAACAAATTCTAAGCAATGACGGGTATAAGAGTGTACGTCAAAAGGAAGTGACTAATGTGGCGAAGAATGAAGGAATATGTCCTTAGACATCCCGGCAATTACTAAATATAAAAGGAATTATTATAGAGATAATTAATTAAGTTAGTTTAGTAATCACATTTAGGGGACGTTTGGTTTGGGGGTTATAAGAAAGGGTAAGGGAATCAAATAAGTTGATTCCCTTACTTGTTGTTTGTTTTGCCTATTCAATCATTCTCTTTACCCCATGCTTACCCCCAAACTCCTCTACAATGATTCCCCATCCCCCCCTAGGGTTTCACTTACCCTTTCTCTCCTCTAACTCCATGGTCACATTGACCACCACTCAAGCCACCACAACCCATAACACTAGTCACCGGACTACCATCCAACCACCACCACAACCACCAAACAACCACCAAACAACCACCCACCACGACCATGACAACCACCACGACACCACCACCTAACCCTACCTCACCACCACCACAACCACGAAATTACCACAAGCCCCACCCCACCACAACCACAACCGCAAACCCACCACCACAGCAATGTAACTAGTAACTACCACGACACCACCACCGAACCCTACCCATCACAACCACGAAATCACCACGAAGCCCCACCCCGCCACAACCACAACCCCGAAACTCCACCCCGCCACAACCACAGCCACGAAACCATCACACCAACACGAAACCACCGCAGCCCACCATCACAAAACCTTCGTCAACGAAACCACTACAGCCACGAAGCCACCAGTCCACCACCCTAAAATGTCGGAAAAACCCCCACCACAAAAACGAAAGAAAAGTAAGAAAACAATGGAATAACCTTCTCTCATCCTTGATTATGGCTTAAGATGGTCAAATTCGGTCATGAAAACTTTAGATCTGAAGTTTTTATGGTCGAATTTGACCTTTAAAACCTCAAAATTGAACTTTCATGGTGCTGGAGAAGGAAAAGAGAGAAGAGAGGTGGTGCGGGTGGGCCGGCGATGCAGCAGCGGTGAAGGACGACGGCACAGCAGCGACAGAGGGCGGCGGCACAACAATGGTGGGGCGGCGGAGCAACGGTAAAGGGCGGCGGCGAGGTGGTGGTGGAGGTTATTGGGAGATAGGGTGAACATATAGGGTGGAGCAATGGTGATAGGAGAAGAAATTTTTTTTAGAACCAAACAACCCTTTTAATCAAAGGGTTTGGCTTTCCATTCTCCTTGTTTCTCTTTCTTAAACCCTTTCCCTTTCCCCTTCAGTAACCAAACGCCCCCTTACTTGCTAGAGAATAAATGTTGGTTAGTGGGACAATATTGATTGAACCTACAACTAAGTTAACGTAGTGCTATGAGGTCACACATTGTAGTAACTAATTGAAACAAGAAAACCGGCCAATAGGAGAAATTAGGGTTAGATTAATTAGGTCTCTCTCTAAAATCTATTCTCCTACTATTATAAAAGGTTATAATAAGAGGGTGAAAGTGTTCAATTTGACAGTAACTTTCAAACTGAAAAGAGAGAGAAAAACCCTATTATTTCCCTTTGGAAAATCCGGCCACCCTCCCTCAAAAGCAAGAGAGTGAAATCTGTTCATCCTCTTCCGTTCTAGCAAACGTGGGAAATCAATTGGTGATCGTGGACTAAGTAGAGGGACATCAATTGCTGTTCTTTTATCTCTAGCACTTGCAATCCGGTGGAAAATACGCTACAAAGGTTGTACATTCTTTTCCTTATAATATGATTCATATTTATGTTATGCATGCGATCTTGTGATTGATGTTAGGAAATTTGTTTCCTGAAATTCCGCTATATGTTCATCTATATTCCTACAGTGGTATCAATTTTGCCTCTTGCATAATATTTTATGATCATGTTCATGTGCTAGATTGATTATTTTCATTCAATTAAGGGAGGGATTTATTTATGGATTAACTTGAATAATTAATATGGTGATATTAATTAATTGAAAATTATTGAAAATTGTTGAATTCGAAATTATTTGCCCAAATCAAAGGAACCCTAAGTTTGCACATAAAAATTCAGATTGAAATATGTAATTGTTACATAATTTGAGAGGAATTTAACCCCAATTTTGAACACAATGAGCACAATTAAAATTCAGTTTTAATTCATGTAATTGTTGCATAAATTAAACAAAGGATCTTCGGCAACCATGGTTGGGTGGCGCATCTCACCAGTGCTGCCACGGTGGTCTGCGTCGGCGTTGTGCGCGGGAAGAAGGAGGGTTCTGCGGTGGTTGGGCTTCGGCCTTCGCTTGCTGCGGTAGCAGGCTGTGTGGCAGATTGCCGCTAGTCACGGCTGGGTCTGGGCAGCCTTGTGCTGCGCATGCTGGCTGGTCGGCGGAAGTCAGTTGCTAGCAAACGTGGGAAATCAATTGGTGATCGTGGACTAAGTAGAGGGACATCAATTGCTGTTCTTTTATCTCTAGCACTTGCAATCCGGTGGAAAATACGCTACAAAGGTTGTACATTCTTTTCCTTATAATATGATTCATATTTATGTTATGCATGCGATCTTGTGATTGATGTTAATTAATTTGTTTCCTGAAATTCCGCTATATGTTCATCTATATTCCTACAGTGGTATCAGTTTTGCCTCTTGCATAATATTTTATGATCATGTTCATGTGCTAGTTTGATTATTTTCATTCAATTAAGGGAGGGATTTATTTATGGATTAACTTGCATAATTAATATGGTGATATTAATTAATTGAAAATTATTGAAAATTGGTTTTAAATTATAAATACGCTCAAACTTTTCGGCAACTTTACTGTTGAACAATTTTATAGTTAGATTTATGGTTAATGGAGATTAAAACATAAAATCTAAATAACAACATTAAAATTTAGATTCTAATTCGTTAAATAAAATTAATCTAGATGCCATACATGAACTGAATTTTAGAAGAAACAAATCTGTTGTTTTTCCTTTTAAAATTTTAGATTTTTCATGTTAAATTTTAAATTCTTGCTAGATATTCATGTTTAATAAAGATTATTCATCAAAGATCTAAACAACCGAACTTAACAATCTATTTTAGTTTTGTTGTTGAATTCGAAATTATTTGCCCAAATCAAAGGAACCCTAAGTTTGCACATAAAAATTCAGATTGAAATATGTAATTGTTACATAATTTGAGAGGAATTTAACCCCAATTTTGAACACAATGAGCACAATTAAAATTCAGTTTTAATTCATGTAATTGTTGCATAAATTAAACAAAGGATCTTCGGCAACCATGGTTGGGTGGCGCATCTCACCAGTGCTGCCACGGTGGTCTGCGTCGGCGTTGTGCGCGGGAAGAAGGAGGGTTCTGCGGTGGTTGGGCTTCGGCCTTCGCTTGCTGCGGTAGCAGGCTGTGTGGCAGATTGCCGCTAGTCACGGCTGGGTCTGGGCTGCCTTGTGCTGCGCATGCTGGCTGGTCGGCGGAAGTCAGTTCTGAACTTCAGGAGGAAGGCCGATACTTTCGACTGGTTTATGGCGATTTTGTTTTGTTGGATGTTCTTTAGGGAAGGCATGGTTTTTTTTTTCAATTTGTTTCTCACTTTGTTACTGCTATTTGACAGCAGTTTTAATTTTTTTTTTGGGTTGAGCATAATTATAATTCCAATAATGCAAATTAATATTTAATTTGATTAATTCCATATTTAAGTCCTAATTGAATGAAAATAATAGAAAGTTATTCTTTTAGTTATTTTTTAAGTTTAAGTAAGTAGCATGTTTACTTTTAATTGTTAACTTGTAAATATCATGTTTTATTTGCTTATTAACTGTTAATAAGTGATTTTTAATATTTATTTTATTATGATATTATAAATGCATGAATGCTTAATATAATATGTTTGATATTATGTTTTGCATGTTGTGACTAGAATGGCCCAAAACTAAGATAGAAAATGCGACCTGCGCATGTTAAATTTTATGTAAATTAAATACGATCTGCGTATCGTTTGTATTTTTGTAATTTAAATTTTAGTTATTTAAATTATAAATTATATGTAATCAAGAATGAAGTTGTATGGAGAATCAAGGATGGAGATCCATGAAGATTCAAGGAGGAATTCATGAAGATTAGTTTTCCTAGGTTTAGGGGCCATACTAGGATCACTTTTAATTATGCTTATATTTATTTATGCGTTTAACATGTTTAAATTCTTGCTTAATTAAGTTTATATGTGTGGTTATTTATGTTATGTGTTCACTTTTAATTAACCAACATAGTAAACTTAGCTCCCCATCATGTAATATTGAGTTTAATTGCTTTTCCAAACAACACCTATAATGTCTTAGATAGTGAGAAATAGGTTCTGCCAAAGCAGGGTGTTGCTCATTTTATCCGGGAATAGTAGGGTAGGTTTTTGAAACTTACATGTTAATGTTTAGTTTAACTCAACAAAATCATCAAAAGACAAAGTTTTGGGTTTTGAAGCTACGAGATAGGAGTAAACAAGGAGTTGTTAACCTGTCTACCAAGAATTATAAATTAGTTATAATTAGTAAAGTGTTTACTTACCTCAACTACTATAAATTGAAGGCAGGGCCAAAGTCCGTTTGATTGTAGTGGGAGGGGATCTTGGTTATTTCTTTATTCAATGGGGACTTTCATTTTGAATAAATGGTAGTAGTTAATTAAAATCTGTTTAATTGCTGCTTTCTTGATAAACATTGATTGAATCTTGCTTTATTATTCTTTTGTTGTAGTTATCATGTCTGGTTCAAACAACAACAACCACCCCGGTTTTAATTTGCGCTATTTACTCGAAAAGGACAAACTAAATGCACATAACTTCCTAGAATGGGAAATGGTTGTGAGAATCATTCTAAGAGTCGAAGGAAGGGAAAGTGTTCTTGATAATCCTCTCCCTGAACCCCTGCCAGAAAATGCAACTGCAGCTGAACGGAGAACAAGGCAAACCCTAGAGGCTAATTCTGTGCAAGTAACATGTTTGATGCTTGCTTGCATGGAACCAGACTTTCAAAAACGTTTTAATGGTCTGGATGCCTACTCCATCCTCCAACAGCTGAAAACTATGTTTCAGAAGAATGCTAGGTTGGAGAGGTTTGAAGCTCACTGTAAGCTGCTGGAGTGCAAGTTGGGCAAAGGAAAACCCATTGGTCCGCATGTGTTCAATATGATTGGACATTTTCAGATCATGGAAAAATTGGGCTTCCCTTATCCCCCAGAACTGGCAACTGATATTGTGATCAAATCCTTGCCTGAAAATTTTTCAAACTTTCAGTTGAATTTTTACATGCAAGGGGGGGAGGCTACCTTGCAAGAGCTGCATGGTATGCTTACTCAGGCTTAAAGGAGCTTGTCGGCTGAACCTGAAGATAGGGATGTTCTTATGGTTAGGAAGGGCAAGCAATTCAAGAAAAAGGGGGCACCAATGAAGAAGAATAAGGGCAAGGTTGTTGCCACTGATGATACTTCTAAGCCAAAGGCCACTCCTAAGGCAAAAGTAGCAGCACTACATGAGTGCTTCCACTGCCATAAGATTGGCCACTGGAAGAGGAATTGCCCCAAGTATCTGGAGGATAAGAAGAGTGGTGCTTCAACATCAGGTATTTATTGATATGTCTATTTTATATAGAATTTTACCCCAATTTCTCATGGATTATTGGTGTTAATTGCGCTCTTCGGAGCCCTTTTTAGTACTAATGTGTGTCTTGTAGTGTGGTTGTGTTTTCAGATTGATTTTTGTAGGAATAACCTATTTTTGGTGCATTTCCTAATCTTTGAGATCGCTACATGAGACAAGAAGTCGGGACGTGCAAAAATCTCACATCGAGCCCAAAAACCGGTAACCGCCCGACGGGCGCAATCCGCCCGGTGGTCGGCGATTCTTACTTAGTCGAATTCGGATGCCGAAACTCCAAGTGAAATTGCTCCCGCGCCCGACCGGGCGAAATCCGCCCGGGTGGTCGGGCGAACCTTACTTAGCGCGTTTTGAAAAGTTAAGCCGCGAGCAAACCTTACATGCGGGCCCGACCGGCGAAATCCGCCCGGGCGGTCGGGCGAGGCGAACGAAGACTAAAGGCGCCCGGTCAGCGCGACGAAGAATTATAATACTGATGATCGCCCGACCGGGCAAATCTGCCGACCGGCGGCAAGACGATCTTTGAGCGTTTTAAGCGCGTGTTGCGCCGCATTTATGAGACATTTAAATACCTATTTTCTTAGAATTAGAAAGGACGCCTTTTTACTGGAGAATACATTTTTATAACTTTTTAGAGAGCTTTTGAGTTTACTCCATTGTTAAACATTGATTACTACGCTTTGATTCCTTCAAGTAAAGACTAAGTTTTCTTAATCTCTTCTTTCCTTTCATTATTATTATGTCTCTTAATTTGTTTATTATTTGTTTTGCTATTTCAATTATGTGTGAGTAGTCCATTAATCTAGGGTTAAGTAAAACCCTAGCAATGATTTAATATATGAATTCTTCCATTAATCCCAAGTTTATATGATCAATTGTTCTTGTTTGATTGGATTGTTCTTATGCTCATTATCATACTAGGGATAGGTGATTTTGATTTGACTCCGTATATCTTATTTTCAATGGGAATTGAATCTAGATGGTTTTGTTGATCCAATCAATGGTATGAATATCTTCTATGGGAATAGTTAGATGGGATTGCTAGGAATTTAATTGTGATGCTATGCGTAATGCCTCTTTCTTGCATGATTCTATGGGAATATGTTTGATTGCTTGTTTAGAGTAGCCATTGGTACTCGGGAGAGGTCTTTGGTAGTTATAGGGTGCATTACTCCTCTTGAACCGTTGATTATGTTTATTTGGGATGGAAATTATTCATGTATTGGTCATGCTAGTGGTGATGCTTAATTCTAGATGTTTTAATTAACTGATTATACCTTGTGCGTTTCTAGTGATTGTCATAGTTTAGTGTTAGAATTAGTTCAACACCCCTTTCATCATTGTTTGTCATTCGTTTAGTTAGATTGAGTCAAGATATCTAGTGTTTGATGCTGTTTGTCCCTGTGGATTCGACCCTGACTTGCTCTACTACATAGTTGGGTAGTTGGTTAGGTAATTACTTTTGATAGGTGCGCGACACGCCTACCAAATTTTGGCGCCGTTGCCGGGGACTAACGGTATTAGATTAGTTTATCTTTGATTTAGTTAGCTAAACTTATTTTTGTTCGATTATTGTTACTGTTTGTTGTTTGATCTCTTTTCTTTCGGTCTTCTTTGTTGCATGCGCACTCGTAGCAAGGGTCCAGACGATCTAGCTACTCTTGATCGCGAGATTGAAGCTACAGCAAGGAGATTAGGAGGTCAACGAAGAAGACAACAACAAAGATCAACAATGGGAGATGAAACACCACCAAAGTCTCTACGGGAATATGCTATGCCCGATGAGACCACCACCACCATCACCAGGCCAACCACCAATGCAACACACTTCGAGCTTAAGCCACAATTTATTCGATTTATTTCACGGGACTCTTATGGGGAACACCAAAAGAGAGCCCTACCGATCATTTGGCTAGCTTTCTAGAGAAGTGTAATACTTTGAAACTAACAAATGTTTCGATGATCCGATTCGATATTGTGCTTTTCCTTTTTCTCTCGGTGACGAAGCAAAGGAATGGTTAAAAGAAGAAGAAGTGAGAAAGATCGCCACATGGCCGAATCGAAGAAGGCCTTTCTCTACAAATTCTTCCCTCCTATGAGAACTTCAAAGTTCGAAATGAAATATCCGGTTTTCAACAACACGAATTGGAGTCTCTCTATGAGGCATGGCAGGGTACAAGGCTTTGCAAAGACAATGCCCACACCATGGCATTCCGAGTGGCTATTGATTCGGACATTCTACAATGGTCAAGCATGAGGTTGAAGTTCTATTGATGCCGCATCGGCGGTACTTTCATGGCCAAAACTCCGGAAGCGCTAAGACATTGTTGGATGATATGGTTGCCAACAACTATTTGAATGACTGGAGTGTGTCTCGTGGAGCCCCTAAAAGGGGAGGTAAGTATGAGGTTGATGCTATTGCTACTTTGACTAACATGTGCGGGTTTTGGCGCCAAGGTTGATCAATTGAGTAGCGGACCAATAGCACCTATTTGTGAGATTTGTGAAGTGCAAGGTCACTCATTGAATGAGTGTCAATACAACACCATGGGCATGATATCCGAGCAAGCCAATGCCCTCCTAAACACAAACACAAGACCTCAAACAACCCATACTCCAACACATATAACCAAGGTTGGAAGAATCATCCCAATTTCTCCTATAAAAATAACTAACCTCAACCTCCACACACCAATTACTCCCAACCACCCGGCTTCCAACAAAGACCACCATTCAACTCTTCCTCCTCATGCTCAACATCCAACCTTGAAACCATCATAGAAGTTAGCTTCTTCTCGGCAAAACAAATTGAATATCAAGCGAACTGAATGACTTCTTTAGCAATTCCCTTCAACAAATTCATGCTCATAATAAAATGATGGAGAATCGGATGACCTAACTTGCTCAACAAATCGGTCACCTCTCAAAACCTTCGGCCAACTTCCGGGACAAACCGAACCAAACCCAAAGGGGTATATCCATGCTATCTCATTGAGAAGTGGTAGAGAATTGCAAGATCCATGTAGGAAGGTGAATGACCAAAGGAATAGTGCGAAGAGTCCAAAAGCCGAGTGAAGAAGATCAAGGCGAAAAAGTGTTGGAAGAGGAAGCTAAGGAGACCGAGAAAAAGGAACTCGTTGTCATACCTATTACACCATACAAGCCACCTGTTCCATTCCCTCAAAGATTGGCACAAGCAAAGCTAGAGAAGAAGTATGGAAAGTTCCTTGATATTTTGAAGAAGTTGCATATTAACATCCCTTTCTTGGATGCTATCTCGGAGATGCCTTCTTATGCTAAGTTTTTGAAAGACATGCTTTCCAACAAGAGAAAAATTGAAGAGAATGTCTGTTTCACTAACATGAGTGTAGTGTTATTTTGCGAACAAGCTTCCAAAGAAGCTAGGAGATCCGAGCGTTATTCTATTCTGTTAAGCTTGGTGATATTGAAATCAAGAATGCCTTATGTGATCTTGGGGCAAGTGTCGGTCTCATGCCCTTGTCAATCTGCAAGAAGCTTAATATGGGTGAACTGAAATCCACACGCATCTCCTTACAACTAGCAGATAGAACAGTTAAGTTCCCCCTTGGCATCCTTGAAGATGTTCCTCTTAGAGTCGGAAAATTTTTCATTCCATGTGATTTTGTTGTTATGGAAATGGAAGAAGATGCAAACGTTCCTATTATTCTTGGGAGACCCTTTTTGGCCCGCCTTGAAGCTATAATTGATATGAAAAAGGGAAAAATCACCTTTGAAATAGGTGATGAGAAGATGGAGTACACACTCACAAACTCCATGGCTTCTCCATCTATGGGAGAAATTGTTGAGAGAGTGGATGTTCTCAATGAGGATACCTCGGTTATATCTAGCACTCCTTCATCTGCGTCGATTGACAGATCACTTGCAAAAATCCAACATTTAGTTGCTGAGATTAAGGCGGAAGCAGGCATTATAAAGAAGAACTTGTCATCCATATTTACAATCTTGGAAAATTTCAATACTTGGATGCAGTCACCAGGGTTCCCGAACCCTTTGCTCTCCCCTCCTTAGTGAGGATTTGTGAGTACCCTGCCCTTTTCTTTGTGTCTACTCTTTACCTTTGTCACATTGCGGACATTGTGACATGCTAGTTTGGGGGAGGGATTTACCACATCATCTGTACATATTCATCATTTAGGCATTCTTTATTTCCCGTTCTCGCATATAGTTCATTATTAAGTTGCATTTTAGGTTGCATTTAGGATTGATCTCTGCTGATAGTACACACTAAGCTTGGTTCTATGCTCATCTCTATGTGAAGTCTAAGCATGATTTGAATAACTCTGAACTATTTTTGATCTCTCCTTGCTCGTTGTGATTTGAATGGTTTGTGGTAAGACGGTTTGATCCTCCCAAGGGAGCCTTGACTATACTTGTTAGCCAAAAATCTACCTAGTGAGGTTATTTGAGCCTAATGGACTAATATCTTTTTAGTCGTTCTTTTCATGTGTGATGCTCTTCCTTGGTTACTATTCTCTAGAACTTGCATTGATACTCCTTGAGACCGCATTGACTTGTTTATGCATTGAATATGATTGAGGCAATTGTTGATTTCTGAGCTACATAGCCAAATGCCACCTACATTGATTACTCCTTTTTGTCACCTCTGTGAGCCTAGCCTTTTCATTTTGTTAACTACATCTTTAGCCCTTTTACCTTGTCCTACCTAGGGGATTGTGAAGCTATGTTGATGAAGTTAAGTTGTGACATTGGAGATTTATTGTGGTGTTTGATGTGATATAATGCTTAGTTAGAACTCATGATATGTGTTGAGTTCATTTCCTCAGAGTTACTTTTAATACTCCTATTAATTTCTTCTATAGATGATTTTGGTTAAATCCTTCGGAAAAAAAAAACAAACAAAATGAAAAAAAAAAAAAGATTGTGATTTATGTCTTTAGTATTCAATAAAAGGAAATTGGAGTTTCTATTTGAGGAGTTATGGTTCAGTTAATGAAAAAAAAATATATGAAGTGCAATTGGAATGCTTGTGTTTGGAGTTTGGTAATTGTTGTCAAAGGTGTTTGAAAAGCTTCACTTTCCCCTTTGAGCACCACTTTCCAAAAACTTTCCATACCCATACCTTAAGCCTTCATTACAACCCATATGAAGTCCTCATGATTCTTTGCATGTAACGTAGTCCCGTAGCGGTGGAGAGTGAGAAGATGTGCAAGCTTATGGTAGGATATAATCAATGGAATGGAGCCTTGAGCGATTATTTGACCCTTTTATACACATGAGTGTTGTGTGCACGACTAGAGTGAGGATTATCATGTATGCTCAAGGCAAGCTTGGGGGAGCAAAGTGTTAAGATTGGTTGTCAAGTCACAATTATGAGATCTAGGACTTAGATTGAATAGTTTTGTGTTTATTCCCTTCATGGTTCCATTTTCACATTGAAGATTGATTTGAAAACCTTGTTGTGTGTGTGCTTGAAGAGTTTTTGTCTTACTTTTCCCTATGTTTTATGTTGAAATGCTTGAGGACAAGCATTAGTCTAGCTTGGGGGAGTTTGATATGTCTATTTTATATAGAATTTTACCCCAATTTCTCATGGATTATTGGTGTTAATTGCGCTCTTCGGAGCCCTTTTTAGTACTAATGTGTGTCTTGTAGTGTGGTTGTGTTTTCAGATTGATTTTTGTAGGAATAACCTATTTTGGTGCATTTCCAAATCTTTGAGATCGCTACATGAGACAAGAAGTCGGGACGTGCAAAAATCTCACATCGAGCCCAAAAACACGGTAACCGCCCGGCCGGCGCAATCCGCCCGGTGGTCGGGCGATTCTTACTTAGTCGAGTCGGATGCCGAAACTCCAAGTGAAATTGCTCCCGCGCCCGACCGGGGCGAAATCCGCCCGGGTGGTCGGGCGAACCTTACTTAGCGCGTTTTCGTAAAAGTTAAGCCGCGGCAAACCTTACGTGCGGGCCCGACGGGCGAAATCCGCCGGGCGGTCGGGCGAGGCGAACGAAGACCTGCTGAAAGGCGCTCGGTCAGGCGCGACGAAGAATTATAATACCGATGATCGCCCGAGGGCGAAACTGCCCGACCGGTCGGGCAAGACGATCTTTGAGCGTTTTAAGCGCGTGTTGCGCCAGATTTATGAGACATTTAAATACCTATTTTCTTAGAATTAGAAAGGACGCCTTTTTACTAGAGAATACATTTTATAACTTTTTAGAGAGCTTTTGAGTTTACTCCATTGTTAAACATTGATTACTACGCTTTGATTCCTTCAAGTAAAGACTAAGTTTTCTTAATCTCTTCTTTCCTTTCATTATTATTATGTCTCTTAATTTGTTTATTATTTGTTTTGCTATTTCAATTATGTGTGAGTAGTCCATTAATCTAGGGTTAAGTAAAACCCTAGCAATGATTTAATATATGAATTCTTCCATTAATCCCAAGTTTATATGATCAATTGTTCTTGTTTGATTGGATTGTTCTTATGCTCATTATCATACTAGGGATAGGTGATTTTGATTTGACTCCGTATATCTTATTTTCAATGGGAATTGAATCTAGATGGTTTTGTTGATCTAATCAATGGTATGAATATCTTCTATGGGAATAGTTAGATGGGATTGCTAGGAATTTAATTGTGATGCTATGCGTAATGCCTCTTTCTTGCATGATTCTATGGGAATATGTTTGATTGCTTGTTTAGAGTAGCCATTGGTACTCGGGAGAGGTCTTTGGTAGTTATAGGGTGCATTACTCCTCTTGAACCGTTGATTATGTTTATTTGGGATGGAAATTATTCATGTATTGGTCATGCTAGTGGTGATGCTTAATTCTAGATGTTTTAATTAACTGATTATACCTTGTGCGTTTCTAGTGATTGTCATAGTTTAGTGTTAGAATTAGTTCAACACCCCTTTCATCATTGTTTGTCATTCGTTTAGTTAGATTGAGTCAAGATATCTAGTGTTTGATGCTGTTTGTCCCTGTGGATTCGACCCTGACTTGCTCTGCTACATAGTTGGGTAGTTGGTTAGGTAATTACTTTTGATAGGTGCGCGACACGCCTACCATTTATGCTATAGAGATTAACTTATCTACTTCTACTTCATGGGTATTTGATACTGCATGTGGATCTCAAATTATTTGTAATGTGCAGGCACTAAGAAGAAGTAGAACGTTCAGCAAAGGAGAAGTGGACCTCCGCGTGGGCAATGGAGCACGAGTTGCTGCTTTGGCTGTGGGAGATTGTAGTCTACTTTTACCTTCTGGTTTAGTATTAGAACTTCATAATTGTTATTATGTTCCAACTATTACCAAGAATATTATTTCGATTCCTGTTTTGGATTCGGAAGGTTTGTCATTTCAAATTAAGAATAATTGTTGTTCTGCTTATTTGAATGATTTATTCTATGTCTCAGCTAAGTTATCAAATGGTTTATATGTGCTAGACTTAGAAACTCACATCTATAACATAGACAGCAAGAAACCTAAAACAAATGATTTAAACCCGACATACCTATGGCATTGTCGATTAGGCCACATAAGTTCAAAGCGTATTGAGAAGCTTCATAAAGATGGAATTCTCAAATCATTTGATTTCGAATCATTTGATACTTGTCAGTTTTGCTTAATGAGGAAAATGACAAAGTCTCCTTTCACAGGTTCAAGTGAAAGGGCCAATGACCTTTTAGCCCTCATACATACGAATGTGTGCGGACCCATGAATACGTTGGCTAGGGGAGGGTACAGTTACTTCATTACTTTTACCGATGATGTGAGCATATTTGGATTTGTTTACCTCATGCGGCATAAGTCGAGATCCTTTGAAAAATTTAAGGAATTTCAGAATGAGGTACAAAACCAACTTGGGAAGAAAATCAAGGCATTGCGATCCGATCGTGGTGGTGAATATTTATCTCAAGAATTTGGTGATCATTTGAAGGATTGTGGAATACTTTCACAATGGACTCCACTAAGAATACCACAGTTAAATGGGGTTTCTGAAAGAAGGAATCGAACTCTACTTGATATGGTTCGATCCATGATGAGTCTTGCTGATCTTCCTATTTCATTCTTGGGATTTGCGCTTGAAACAACGGCATTCACACTTGACAGAACACCATCCAAAGCAGTGGAAAAGACACCATATGAAATGTGGACTAGAAACGTTCCAAAATTGTCTTTTCTAAGGATACGGGGTTGTGAAGCCTATGTAAAACGTTTACTTTCTGATAAGCTTTCACCCAAATCCGATAAATGTCTCTTTGTGGGTTACCCAAAAGAGACTAAGGGATACTACTTCTACAACCAAAGCGAAAACAAGGTGTTTGTTGCTCGTAATGGTGTCTTTCTGGAAAAGGAGTTTATTTCCAGAAAAACAAGTGGGAGAAATGTATATCTTGAAGAAGTTCGAGATGAGCAACAAATGGATGAGGTTAACACCTCATCAGAGGCGGCCCGACATGAAAATGCTCAGGAGGTGGTGCATTCAATTCACGTACCGCCTACCGTCCCACTTGGAGATACTCCATGCGAAGTCACTCAACCTAGTGAGGTAGAAACTTCTTCCATTGTTCCCCAACGTTCTGAGAGAGATATATTGATTTTCTAGTAGGACCATCATTCCGTCAGAGAGATATATTGATTTTCTTTTGACTGAAAGTTCTGAAATAAAGATTTTAGAATCAGAAGAACTTACTAACTACAAAGATGCTTTGGAGAGTCAAGACTCCGAAAGATGGCTCGAGGCCATGAAATCTGAAATGGATTCCATGTCTGAAAATCAAGTATGGGACTTGGTTGATTTGCCTGATGGGGTAAAACCCATTGGATGCAAATGGATTTTCAAGTTGAAAATAGACAAGGATGGAAACATTAGTGTTTTCAAAGCAAGCACTAGTACAGAATTGTCAATTTGCGTCGGACCTGGGACCACCATTTGCGTCGGACATCGGTTCGACGGCACAGGTCTCGACGCAAATCACAGAGACATGATCTGCGTCGGATAAGGACACGAAGCAGATAAGGAGCTATTTGCGTCGCACCACACACAAAGTGCGACGTAAATGACTTGTGTGGGCATGCCCTTGGGGTCACTCATCTGCGTCGGATGGAGGCTTTGTCCGACGCAAATCAAGTTCATCCAACAATAAAAAATAATTTTTCCCAATAATACAAAAAATATCCATCTACGTCGGTTTTGGACTATCATCCGACGCATATCACGTTTAAAAAACAAAAAAAAATTGGAATTGCAGTGCTGAAGTAGAGGGAAGCCTCATCGATGTTTGAGAAAATTGTATACAGGAATTACTATAGTACAAAATCATAACCAATAAACAAAATTGAATCCAAAATCAGAATAAAATTATAACCCACAATTTAAATGTTGTATACAAGAAGTAGAAGAATCAGTATAGTACAAAATTGAAACCCATTATGGGACGCAAAACCAACAATTCTCATTCATATGCTAATTAGCCCAAAACTTGTTCAATTGGAACAACTACATCTTTCTTGTATTCAGACAATTCTTCATATGCTAATTTACAATTCTTCACCATTATCATCAGCTTTAAGAACTATAAACAACGACGCTACAAAGCTTCCCTCTGCCATTAATGACTAAATTTGCTTCTTCTTCAAGACTCCATTGGATCTCACAAAGATTTTTCCTCCGAATATGCTCTTCAATCTACAACATAAAAACAACAAAAACTTCAAAAGAGTACTGTAATACCCCGAATTTTAATCTCGTTTTATTAGCTACGAATTATGTTTATTAGTATAATTACGTCCTAAAATTTTTCGAAATTATTCTGATGAAGGTTATTTTCTAAAATAAGTATAATTACTTTAATGATATTTATTATGATAAATGATTTTATTTACAATATAGTTTATGACTTTAATAGTTAGATAAAAATCAAAGCTAAAACACTTGAAAATAGCAAAGTTCTGACATTCAAAGAAAATAAGAAAGGAATAGGAATGAAGAAGACTAATGTTCAGCTTCTCCAAACTCACGGTCAACCAACCAACCACCATCTCCCTCTACTCCCTCTTTAATTCCCTACTCTAAGCTTCCCTATGGTGAACCACCAACCTCCATCATTCCACCTCCTTTAATGCCTCCAAATTTCTTTCTATAAATGCTCAGTAATTGAGCTTTAAAATCACAAGTTCAACAACCAAAAAGGAAACCCCAAACCCCAGTTTTTCTCTCTCCTCTCCCCAACCCATCTCTCGCACCCCTCTTCCTCTCAACCTCGCCGGTGTTCTTGAAGCTCGCCGGAGCTTCCCTCTACTCCCCTGCTCGCGCGGTGCTGCGGTGCCCCTGCTCGTGTGTCTCTCCTCCGTTCGCTGCTGCTGCTGCTGTGTCAAGGCGGAGCTGCCGCCGTTAAGCTGATTCGACCGCTGGAGACCCGTTCTACACCTCGCTGCCCCACCGCGACGCAAGCCCTGTTTCTCTCTCTCTCTCGTGCCCTGGTCGCTGCTGCTGCTGTGCGTCATTGTTGTTGCGTGGACGCTGTTGTTGCTGCGGTGTGGTTGTTGCTCGACAAACGCCGCCGACGCCCGGATCCACAACACCACCAGTCCTCTCGTCGCCTTTGTTGTTGTTGGTACTACTACCCCTCTCTTTTCTTCAAACTTCCCGATTACTACACCTTTTCCTTATTCCTCCTATGTTGTTTTGTTTCTTCAAATTATGATTAAGGATTAGTAACTTGATTATGGATTGTTAATGGTCAATGTGATATGTGATGTGGAACTCATTGTTGCTTGTAAATTGAAATTCGAAACTAAGTAATGTTGTGTTGATAATTGGGTGAATGTGTGCTGGTAGATTGTTGCTGCTAATTGATGTTAGACTTGTAACTCTAATACATCAACTAAAGAATATTACAAATCAAGTATAATTTACTTGCCAAATTTATGTTAAAGTAATGTACACTTATATATAGTTAAGATGATAAGAATAAAAGAGTTATGTTACAAAGTCTTAGTTTATGGTTTCCGTGATCTTTATTAGTGTTTGAAGGCGACTTGAATAACAAATTGATTAATAAAGTAATTAAGTCATGTTCTTGGTTGGTTTTTCGCTATTTACGAAAAGTTGTTTATATATTGTTATTGATGAAAGTTTAGTGAATTGTGAAAAGGTGGCATACCTAATATAGAACAAGACTTTTAATTGTAAGTTAACATTTTGTCAAAGTCTTTATTATATTAATAAGTGGATTAAATTGGTAAGTTATGATAATGTTCTAAGTGTAACTAACCAGAATGTTTTCTAGAGTCGTTGGAGTATAACTTTAAGAAGTTGATTAATTAGATGAAAGTCTCTTATAAGGTGCAATCATGATTAATTAGTTTCAAAAAAGAGTATATAATTAGATCATAGGTTTCTTATTATATATTTTAATAAGTTGAAAAGCGAAGAGAATGTATCACTGGACTATTGTTAGAACTAGTTAGAGTTGAATCATGTTTAATGACCACGATCGAATATGTGAATTATATCGCTAATGAGCTTATTAATATAGATATGAAGGAGTATGAAATAAATATGTCTTATGTTTCATAAGTGATCGAAAAATGTGAAAAGATGAATCTTGTTCTTATGAATGACGAGTTATGAATTATATACTAAGGAATGATTCGTTTGGTGTTGTGTCTATTTGGAATATAACGAGAAGTTCTCTAATTACCATTGTTCAACTTACTAGATTTAACTTGATATATGCCATTTAATTAATTCTAATTGAAGGATGTGAGTAATATGGTGGAAGTAATTATAATCGGTCTATGAAGGTTTTACATGTAACCCTGTGAGAGAACTATCACCAAATTACCTTATCATTATAGCTTAAGTAGTTGGAGATGATTGTGGACTTAAGCAATGGATTAGTTAGTATGTGATGTGGAGATGTCTTAGTTTATATAATGATCTGTTTAGACTCTTAAGAGTAAATTACTACGAGTTTCTAATCAAGTATTCTTACTCACGGGTTGACAAAGCAATAAGGTATTAAGGTATAAGTAATCTAACGATATACCCATTGAATGACTCTAAAACGATTTAAGATACGAAAATACTGCTATGTTCTGCTATGCTTCTGATATGTTTCTGCTGTTATTCTTAAATGTACTTTAAGTTATGAGACATGCTTATGATTACTTTCCATGATTAATGATATGTTTTGCATATGGATTGCGGGAAATGAAATGTTTTATGATGATTATGATGATACGATGCTATGAAATGATTATGAATCTGAAGTAATAAATGAACTCAAGTGACGATTGTGTTTATGAAATGAGTTATTGAAACCACTACGAATGGATTGAGATTATAAATGGATTGAGATTATGAATGGATTGAGATTATGATGGATTGAATATGTTCACACTGGATTGAACAATGATAACGTAATTGTATACGTGATTTATATGATGACGTAATTATGTACGTGATTTATGTGATGACGTGAATTAAAAGATGTTAATCACGTAAAGTGAAATATCGGAGGGAAATGATGAACAGGGTTGCCCCGTATGAGTGGTTCGGCGCCCTACGGGTTCTCTGGTTACTATGCTGATTTTCATTTACTTGTCTTCCTTCTATCTTGTTGTGATCCAAGTAGAAGGGGTGTGCACACTAGGGACTCGTTATTATGGCCATTATGTTATCCGTAGGTGGTTACGGGGGATTGACCCCGGCCTACAATGTTGAAGTAAGTGGTTACGGGGATTGACCCGCTTCGGCGTTCTCTTTCCTCTCCTTAAATAATCGGATTAATTAAGATTAATTATGTAATTAATCATTGTATATATATATCTACATGTGAACGTATGGATTATGTGAATATTGCTATGCTGTTGTGATATGGTTATGAATGATGTGAACATGTATTGATTACGTGAGAATGGTAGACACCAAAGCATGTTTTAAGAATGTTTTATGGGTTAGTACTCGGCGTTGTGCCGATGTGTATGTCAATGTTTTGTTTTTGTCACTACCGTGGCCTCGTCACTTGGTGGGTGGCGTGTTACAATAGTTTCGGGTTGAAGTTCTGGAGCATCTGTTCCAAGACAGAAGCAGTTACGTGCTAAGGGTACTGCTATGATTGTTTTATGTTTCCTTTGAGGCGAAGATGTTCCATTTTGTAATAGTTTAATAATTAATTGATTTAGTTTCATTTCTAGTTCTAGTTGAGCAATAGTGCTCCTGATTTTCTTTAGCTGGTACTCCGCGAAAGCGTTGAGTTTGGGATTTGGTATATATATTTTATTGAACAGGTTTTCAAACATTTTTCCCATTTTGGGTTGTCCAATTTACAAAGGAGACTCTGCCGAAATTTTCAGAAAATATTAATTTATTATTAAAGTATTTCTTTCAAAAAGGGACTAAATGTCCATGTAAGTAGGTGAATAATGTAGCCTTGTATTTTCCCTTAGCGGAAAGTACGGCGGTAACGCGCCGGCTAAGCTAAGGCCTTCCGCTGCGAAAGCCGGGGTAATTAATTTAATAAGGATGTGCGAAGGCCGGGGTGTTACAAGTACCCACAAAAAATTAATAAAAATTTTGTGTGACAAATCGTCAACTTTTTGATAGAAAGGTGGAAACACTAGGCGAGAGAAAAGAGAGGAGAAAGATAGATTTTTGAGGCCCACATTACTTGAACACCACCGCGAACCATCTGCAACAACCATCGTTAGCAGCGTACACCACCGCGAACCATCTGCAACAACCACAAGAACGCAACAACAATTACTTTTTGGAGTTAGGCAGTTTTGTTTTTGGGGATTATGAGTTTAAGAGGTGCATTGGAGAGAGATGAGATGTGAGATAACCGAAGAAGGAAGAGAGAGAGGTGGCTGGTGACACTTAGGGTTGAGCGAGTGAATTGGTGAGGGCTTTATATATTGTAAGTAGATTTGCGTTGGATGGGCCTTGTAGGTCCGACGCAAATCGTTGGATGCTGAATAAAAGTGGGCCTAAGTCATTTGCGTCGAACGAGCCTCAATGTCCGACGCAAATAACTATATGCGTCGCACCACAACGATGTTCGACGCAGATAGCAACGTGTGCGAGAGATCAGAGGGAAATTATATGCGTCGGACGTCGAGGAGGGATCCAGCGCAGATGACTATTTGCGTCACACGTGAGCTTCATACGACGCACATATTTCGTCTGTTGCGTCGATTCGCTGTTGCATGCGAAGCAAATGAGTCATCTGCGACGTGTGTCCTATTGTACGACGCAAATGGTGAGACGCAAATCGTCGTTTTTCTACTAGTGAAGGTTGGTGGCGAAAGGTTTCAAACAAATTCATGGTATTGACTATGATGAAACCTTCTCACCAGTAGCCATGCTGAAGTCCATTAGGATAATCCTTGCGATTGCTGCCTTTCATGACTATGAAATATGGCAGATGGATGTCAAAATCGCTTTCTTGAATGGGTTCTTGAAAGAGGATGTGTATATGACACAACCTCAAGGTTTTGAAGATCTAGAAAATTCAGGGAGGGTATGCAAGCTGAAGAAGTACATTTATGGACTAAAGCAAGCATCAAGGATAGGGTTGTTCAGAGTGCGGTCTGGACCGCACCAAACCGCAACCCAAACCGGTTTTTCGCGGTTTGGGTTGGTTTGCGGTTTCAAAATTGCGGTTTGGGTTATGATTTCAAGCAAACCGCGGTTTGTGGTTTGTGTTGGGTTTTAATTTTTGTAAACCGAAACCGCACCATAAACCGCAATTTTATATGATTTTTTTTATAATTTTTTTTTATCTATTTTGATTTATATTTAAATACACTTGACAAGGTGGCACACAAGTATACAACTGAAAAAAGAAGTTTGAGGTAAAAAACTTGAACACTTATGATAATTACTATTTATGTTTAATTATGAAGTCAACTTCATATTTATTTGGACTCTTTATATTTATTAACATTTTTTTTTACTCTTAGATTACAAAATTAATGTCGCGGAGGAAAAAATGGTTAAACCGCAAACCAAACCGCACCAAACCGTATTGTGCGGTTCGGTTTGGGTTGGTTTAGGCAAAAGTGCGGTGCGATTTGGGATGGGAAAATGTGAAACCGTATATTTGCGGTTTGGGTTGGGTTACATCCCAAACCGCACCAACCCAAACCGCGAACACCCCTAATCAAGGAGTTGGAACCTCATATTTGATGAGGCAGTTGTAGACACATAATCGTGTCTCTTCATTTAATGATCCGATGATGAAACATACCGTGGTCTTAATTGGTCCGATCCAAGGACAGAGCAATCTGAAGAGCCATTCAAAACCATTTCGAAAAGTGTTAAAGTCCTATTTTAAAGCCCAATTAATTATTCATGATAATTAATTGTATTTGAGCCCAATTCTTTGAAAAGCTCGATTAATTGATAATTAATTGATTCATTTTAATAAATAAATATTTTCAAAAGATATTTTTTATAAGTTAAAATCATATTTTATCCCGTAAAATCAGATATCCGTAATTAAAGGAAAAAAGAAATCATTTTAAACGCGTTTTAAACAAAGCTGGTAAAGGCACGGCAGGAGCCAGGCTGGTGCGCCTAGCGCACCATCCTACGCCTGGCACAGGGCCTTGCGCCTGGCGCACGTCTGTGCGTCAGGCGCAGCTCTGTATACTGTGTCAGGTGCACTAATCTGCACTTGACACGTGGATTTCTGATTCATTCAGAGTTCTGCGTCAAGCGCGGCTCTCTGCTTGAGACGCAGATTTTCTTTCTTATCTTTTTCAAAGCGCGTACCACGTGTACACTTTTTACTGGGCATGTCGCGTCATACGCTTGCCACGTCAGCTGCGCCAGACGCAGCTGGCGCGTGAGGCGCAGTTTCGTTTTCACTATAAATAGGCCTGATTTCCGTACAGATGAGGGGAACGGATTTTTCACATCAACACGCTTCGAACTCGACGAATACTTTACGAACCTCTCTACAAACTACAAAACTTCCCTACAAAATCCGTACCTTTCAAACACAAATACATTCAGTCTATATACTTTCATACATTCATATTTTCAGGCTTCACGATTGCTCGTCCCGAAGGTTGTCAATCTCGCAGACCTAAACCACGGTATAATCCTGAGGGTCCTTGAATCAATTCTTTTTATATTGAAGTTACTAATCATTTGGTTTATGATGTAGATCTTTGGTATAAAATCGCTCTACTGTATATTCTAATCTCTTTTTTTTTCTTTTTATTTATTTTTCATATTATCATACTTGCCTGATCATTATATGCCTATTGTATGATTGTCCTGCTTTAATGCTTTTATCACCCACATGTTATTATTGCTAATCAAAGACCTAAATAAATGTTCTAATATTAATCAGATTAATTTGGACAACCTGTTAGGTTCCTTGTAATATTGATTGCATAATAACTTGTCACTAAAAATTAGTCTTTTTATGTGTTTCTTGAACCAATTTAGACTAAATATTTTTAGGGTGCATAACATATTATATGACTATTTTTTGGCATAAAATATGTAATGAATCGATACTTAGTAGAGGCCAGCAATGGGCGAATGTGGTTCATTATGACTAGGGGTGAAAGTTATTCGGATAAAATCCAAAATCCAATCCAATCCAATCCGAATTAGTAATTCGGATCGGATTTGAACTGCGTTCGGATTGGATTCGGATTGACATTTTTTGAAAAATTGGATTTTCAGATCGGATTGGATTGAGGGTAATTGGATCCAAAAATCCAATATAACCAAATTGTAATATGTCTTGCATTATGTATCTGGATTGGGCTTAAGTGCTTAACTGAATTTTTTTATAAAAAAAAAGCCTAGTCTATACCCCAGTAGGCGTAGCACTTCAACCCTTCCCCTAAAACCCTAACAACACTTAATTCATCATTTCCTAAATCTACTAGGCTGCTGTTGTGCTTAATTTATTTCATCGAAAAACTAAGTTTTAAAAAATCGGATTTTCGGATTGGATCCAATCTAGAGTATAAAAATTCGGATTGGATTGGATCGGATTCAAACTCTAATTGGTTTGGATTCGGATTGGAAAATTTAAATCCAAATTTTGTTCGGATCGGATTGGATTAGGCCCTAATCCAAACCGTACACCGAACTTTCACCCCTAATTATGACTATATTCGTACCCTCGCCCCCGAACTCAATCTTTGGTTCACTATGACCATCTATGGAGTCATGACGGGGAAATCTACATTGGATAATTTGTCCCTACGGTTTTTCCCATATCCAATTAGGTTTATAATTCTTCCTAAAAAGAATTATTGGCGACATCTTTCAATACAAAACAATTTTCAATAAAACCTTAACAGTGGGGTAGTCAAATGTAATACGCGCTCACACCGCGTAGGCGAAATAAAAACACGCCTACAGCAGTCAAGAAATTTGGCTTTCTTCGAAATGAAGAGGAATATTGTGTATACAAGAAGTTAAGTGGGAGTAGTATTACTTTTCTGGTCTTGTATGTGGATGACAAACTTCTCATAGGAAATGATAAAACCATGCTTGAGTCAGTCAAGGAATGGCTTAAAAATTGTTTCTCTATGAAAGACCTAGGAGAGGCAGAGTACATATTGGGAATAAAGATCTATAGAGATAGATCGAAAAGGCTAATTGGGCTCAGTCAGGAAACTTATATTGATAAGGTTCTTGCAAGGTTCAAGCTGGAAAACTCCAAAAGAGGCTTCATTCCCATGCAACATGGCATTGCACTTGGCAAGACTCAGTGTCCTTCGAGTCCTAATGAGGTTAAGCGTATGAGTAATGTTCCTTATGCTTCCGCAGTAGGATCCATTATGTATGTCATGATATGCACTCGACCGAATGTTGCATATGCTTTGAGTATATGCAGCGGATACCAGTCAAATCCAGGAGATGCGCACTGGATTGCAGCGAAAAACATCCTTAATTAAGTACTTGCGAAGGACTAAGGATAACTTTTTGGTTTATGGTGGAGATGATGAGTTGGTTGTTACTGGATACACCAACGCAAGCTTCCAGAGTAACAAAGATGATTTCCGATTTCAATCTGATTTCATATTTTGTCTCAATGGAGCAGTTGTGAGCTGGAAGAGCTCTAAGCAGAGTACCATCGCGGATTCTACAACAGAGGCTGAGAATATTGCAGCAGCAGATGCAGCAAAGGAAGCTGTTTGGATCAAAAAGTTCATTAGTGAGCTTGGTGTAGTTCCCAGCATTGAGAATGGCATTGAGTTGTATTGTGACAACAATGGTGCCATTGCTCAGTCCAAGGAACCTAGATCGCATCAAAGGTCTAAACATGTGCTCAGGAAATTCCATCTCATTCGAGAAATCGTTGGTAGAGAGGATGTGAAAGTAAGCAAGGTTTACACTGAGGATAACGTAGCAGATCCTCTGACTAAACCGCTTGCTCAACCTAAGCATGAGTGTCATACTAGGTCCATGGGGCTTAAGCATATGGGAGAATGGCTTTAGGTTGTTTATTTCATGTTTACAATTGTAAAGACATTTATTATGCTTTGAAATGTTTATCAATAAAATTCGTTCTTGTTTAATTGTTTGGTTTAGTGTTAAATAAAATGTCCAAATAATTTGTGTTTTCAAATAGGATTATCGAAAACGTTTTGATAATGGAACCCTATAAAGTGAACTGAAACCACAATTTATTTAAAGTCCCTAGTCTAAATCGTTAAATTGGACATAAGTGATTTATTTAAAATATTAGTGTATAATTAACTGATACCGCAGTTCCATGGGCTATGGAGACATAAAGATGTCTAATTGATTATATGGATGTATATTTGATAATTGAGACTTGACCTAATTAGATTCTAAAAGTAGAATCAAACTACTATATTTAGTGGATTCCTTAGACATAAGTATGTCTTAATAACCACAATATGATTAGTTTAACCTTGATGTTGTTAAACGCTGCGCCGTAAAAGGAGGTTATAAAGGCAGTGATCAGGTGGGCTAAGAATTGAGTGGGAGTTATGGTCATATAAGAGTGGATAAGTCCTCCTATTAAATTGGAATGGTGTCTGGGCCTCTTGATGAGCGAGAACTGGAAAATGGCATGGCCATGCGAAATAGGATTAAAGAGTTAATCCTTATTTGAGCAGTTCGAACTCAGCGATCAAGGAACATAAATTTGAGAATAACATTGTGTTATCAAATTTGGCATTAAGTGACTTAAGGAATTTAACATTGCGCTCTTGTATTCGGACAAGTGGGAGATTGAAGGAATATGTCCTTAGACATCCCGACAATTACTAAATATAAAAGAAATTATTATAGAGATAATTAATTACGTTAGTTTAGTAATCACATTTACTTGCTAGAGAATAAATGTTGGTTAGTGGGACAATATTGATTGAACCTACAACTAAGTTAACGTAGTCCTATGAGGTCACACATTGTAGTAACTAATTGAAACAAGAAAACGGACCAATAGGAGAAATTAGGGTTAGGTTAGGTCTCTCTCTAAAATCTATTATCCTACTATTATAAAAGGTTATAATAAAAGGGTGAAAACAAGCGTTCAATTTGATAGAAACTTTCAAACTGAAAAGAGAGAGAAAAACCCGATTATTTCCCTTTGGAAAATCCGGCCACCCTCCCTAAAAAGCAAGAGAGTGAAATCTGTTCATCCTCTTCCGTTCTAGCAAACGTGGGAAATCAATTGGTGCTTGTGGACTAAGTAGAGGGACATCAATTGTTGTTCTTTGATCTCTAGCACTTGCAATCCGGTGGAAAATACGCTACAAAGGTTGTACATTCTTTTCCTTATAATATGATTCATATTTATGTTATGCATGCGATCTTGTGATAGATGTTAGGAAATTTGTTTCCTGAAATTCCGCTATATGTTCATCTATATTCCTACAAAGAAAAGGGTTTCGTTAGCGATGTTTGTTGGCATGAACGAACACGATTGTGTTAGCCCCATATCAGAGTTGGTAGGTGAAAATCACCCTCCTTTCCTTTGTATTGGAGTTATAATTTTGGCAAGTTCATTGATCAAGAATTCCGTAAACAAGAGGGAAAAACTATAGGTCCTATTGAATTGCAATCTAGCAAGTAATAGCAAACAATACTAGAACAACGAAAGAACAAAAGCAATAAAAGACACAAGATAACTTTTAATGTGGAAACCCAAGAACTGGGAGAAAAAAACCACGAATATGCACTAGGAATCGATGAATGTTCAAAGAAGGTTACAAAAGCTCTCCAAGATCTCTCTCTAGCTTTTCCTCTCTTGAATCTGAGAATAATGATGAATAATAGTCTAATTATCGCATTAGGTTAAACCTAATTATAACTTAACTCGGAAAATCGCCCCTCAGCGTGAAATTAACCTCCGCCCGATCGGGCGGCCAATATTGCCAAACAAGTTCTGCTCTCGGGCCGATCGGGCGACCTTCGCCCGGTCGCTCGCCCGGTAGATCGGTACTTCGCCCGATCGGGCGAGACTGCCCGATTCCATCGGGCGCCTTGCTTCAATGCCTCTGCCAAGACAATCGACCCCGACTGATCGGGCGGCACTGCCCGACTCGATCGGGCGGGCCTGCAAATCAGATGTTTGACGACGAACTGGCTTCACGCAGCCTCATCTCCACACCATACACACATATTGAGCCCCATATGACACCATATGCCCAACAAAAACTAGACTGGCTAAAGAAGTCATTATAATATGTCAATGAAACTTGCTTAAATATCACTATATAAAGATAAATATACGTACGTTGTATTACAATTACAATATTCCTCTAGTAAAAATTGGATCAACATTTCACATATTAAACCTTTTCTATTCCTCATAAATCATAATTCAGTGTGTAAAGGAACCAACTCACTAGTATATTCTAATTGTGAGTAGTATGTTACTAATATGAAGTTATATAGGAAGCAACGGAAGTACAAAAGTGAGAAGCTAAGGAAGAAAAAATGTCAATACTCTCGGAGACAATATTGTTAGATGGATTGAGATGCTAACCGTAAAAAACACTTTTGGGCCACACACATTCTCAAATTATGTAAGACGATAAAAAGATAGTAGAAGAACATGAGATAATAGAATGAATCACAATGATAAACAAAATTAGAACATATAACCATACCTCTGCAACAAACCTAAGGAATAAAGATTTGGAAACCTCAATTAAAACGTGGACAGGAGCAAAAGTGGACAGGAATCAGGAGAAGAGCCATAATACAAACTAATTAAAACGTTGAAGAACATCAAGTCATGGGACATGCAACTAGCCCAACCAACACCTTAACACCAAATATGAAAATCTTTAACCACCCATTCAAGAGTTCATTCATCATACACCCGTGTGTATCATGTGCATAGTACACCTAATACTCATGTTTATTTATTTGCTCATGTTAAACTCTCCTTTTTACATATATTTTGCTCATTTGGATGATCTCAAATGAGCAATGAGCAGAAAAATAGTCTTGGGTATACCATGCTCACTATACACTCGGGTGTATAATAAATTTTTTGCGCATTTAATATATAAATCACTCTTCCCATTCCCCATTTCTAATATAATCAGAATGAAAGCAAATAAAATCAAAATGACAAATCTCACAGAGAAGAAAAAGAAAGAGAGGAGGGGGAGGGGGGTAGAAAGTGGATCAACGGCAACGGTCAATTCTAGGATTTATGGTTAATTAGATGATAATTTAATGGTGTAAGTCCCAGTCCTTTGGAAAATTGAAGAAGGATGTTGGTTTTGAAAATCAAGCAAACCAAAACCAAGATTGAAGGATTTTGTCTTCGATCAAGTGTAACAAACTAAATGTATATGAAAAATTATGGAGATAATATATATTCAATAATATTAGGTGACCGCGACGTTTTGCTAGAAGCTAATTGCGGTTTGTTGGGCTAGTATAATTGGGCCAACTACTAATATATATTGGGTCCTATGAGGTCACGCAATGTGACAATCCTAGGATATTACCCAAACCCATTTGTGAAATGAGTTGGGCGGTTTTAGATGGGTGGAATAATAGATGTAACTCATGAGTTTATTAGGCTCATAATGTGTGACATTATGAAGCAAATAAAGTCTCATGAAACACCTCTTTGTAACCACCTTATATAAAGATATGGGGGTTAAAAAGTTGATACAACATTACATCATCTTTTGAGGTGAAAATTTTGATTTTTCTCTTTGCTCTTCCTTTTCCCCATTCGGTCATCATACACCCCAAAAGCAAGAGAGTTTTATCTCTTCCGTACTAGCATACGGGGTGATCCAAGGGTTGTTCGTGGACCAACACTAGAGGAACGACGTTTGACGTTCTAACGGATCTTCACTAGAAGACTTGTGGTGTAAGAGGAATTCACGCATGAAGAGGTATAGTTCTATACTCTTATTAGATTCATGTTGATTTATGCAAAGATCTTGGTGTTAGATGTTTGGGTATATGATACTCGTTTTCCGCATTAAGCATCTAAACTCCTACAAAGGTTTCTATGGTTTTATCATCTTTTCGTTTTGGGAAATTCTCATTGGTGACCTTGTGGTTTTGCAATTTCTCAATGGTGACCTTGTGCTTTTAATATTATCATAAATAATCCTCTACTAATTGACCTTGCTTAAAAGTGACTTTATGAAGCATTTTGCTGTTAAAATAGAGCTTATTCCGTTAAATGCGAGTAAGTTGAGTTAATCTCCTAACCTTGGTTTAACCTTTCTCCTTTCCCTCCAAAAACATTTATCCTTCTCCGGTTCTCCCCCATCAACCAAACCCTAACATCTATGAAACACATCTCTTCGACACAATCAGATAAGACGTTTTTTGCGACGCGGTTCATATCTCGTGAAAGTTGGTCCAGAAAATCAACCAAATCCCCAATATGATAGATTAATAAGCTCATGACTTATCTGTCTTTTGCACTTCAACTGTGTGATCACTAGTTTAGCAATTAATCACAGTACATCTCTTTGAATATTACTGTAACAAACATTCGGTGCAATTTATTGCTCATTCGACACAATCAGAATGTGAGTGAGACAGATTTGTATTGATCGTGCATCTACCTTCAAAAGTACAAGTCAAACGCCTAAGGATTTGATAGATTATTCTACCAACTGTTTAGCAAGAATTGGATTTTGCAGATTTCTGCTAACAATATTCACAAGTGAACATGGGCGGAGGAAGTACATTGAAACAATCTAATTTTTCAGATATATTGTTATAAGTAATGCGAATACAACGAACATGAATTCATACAATTGTTACAACCCATCATCTGATGCAGTGGCGGATCCAGGATCTAACCCACGTGGGTTCGGAGTCGTTCGAAAAAATCTCACCCAAATTGATTAAATTTTAATACATCAACAAATAATTGTGTAGCACTTGCTTAAGCATTCAAAAATACAGATCTACAAAAGTACAATTAAAATCCTCAGATTTTTTGGAAAAAATTTATGTCCATGTAGATATAACTATTTACAAACTCAAAATGTTATGGCAAAAACATCAAAAGTTATACAGAGAATTACAGTCAAACATTAATTTGAGTTCTAAAAATAACTAGTAAAGGGAAATTCGATAGGAATAATTCCAACTTTGGATTATATAAATATATTTTCGAGTTTTGAGATGATTCAAAATAATCTAAACTCTTATTTTTTTTACGGTCACTAATACATTTTGGGTATATTATATATAGGAAAATGAAGGGTCCAAATTGTTTCAATAAGAAAGCGCCCAAAATTGAAAGTTTTTCAAGATGGTCTAAAGTAGAGATTGTTTTCAGAAGATGGATGACTGAGTCGAGTTCTTTTAGGTAAATATTTTCTAGAAAGAAAAGAAACAAAATGCTACATAAAATTTAATACTAAAAGAAAGCAAAAATAAAATTTAAAAGTGGAATAATATCAGAATAAAAAGAGAAAATAAAAGGTAGAGCCATATAGAAATAAATCAAAACAAAAAATGTAAAGAATCATATCTTAAGATCTTGGAGGATATTGTCATCAAAATAAAAAAACAAAACCAAGAACACGAAAATAAAACTAGAAAAGGGAAAACAAAACAAAGGAAAAGGATGGAAAAAGCTAGAAAAACAAAACCAAGAGAACGAAAAGGAAAACAAAACTAGAAAAGGGAAAAAATAAAAACAAAGAAAAAGGGAAGGAAGCAAAAAGCTCTTCGTAGGATTAGAACCCGCGTCGCTCTATCCAACAAGGGCCTAGAGAAGCCCAACAAACCACTGAACCAAAAGCTTCATACCGTAAAAACACGGTGCGGGATTCTTTTTTGTCCAGATTTTCGTGGGTTCAGTTGAACCCACTGAACCCACGCTGGATCCGCCCATGATCTAATGTACATAGGAGAGCGGGCGTGAGAATAAGGAAGGTGAGTTTTTTTTTTGTTAAAAAGCAGTAAAACAGTTGACAACGGTAAAGACTAAAGATCCCAATAATTACCCTAATTACTCTCTAACCATGGTTAACTCAACTAACTTGCATTTAACGGAATAAATTGGGTTTTAACAATAAAATGTTTCATAAAGTCACTTTTAAGCAAGGTCAATTAGTAGAGGGTTATTATGATAATGTTAATAGCACAAGGTCACCATTGAGAAATTGCAAAACCACAAGGTCACCAATGAGAATTTCCTTTTTGTTTTTCCTTTTCAGATTTTGGAATATACAGCGTTTAGAATTATACTCGATTGGGCTTCAATACTCGGGGTTCCTGCAAAAATTGATCACCAAATAGAAAAGATAAAATTAGTCCTTCAACCTAACTGCAATTTTAACATAAAGTTATAGATAATCAACACCAAAAATGGTAAAATTTTATACCCCAACCTTTTAAAATTTTTGCACGGTACCTTAAACTTATATATCGTAATGCGCAATGCCCCTGACATCAACTATGCATAATTAATTTTGTTTACTCTTTGTAATTTATCAGAACTAATTTAACTTACAACTATGTATAAAGTAAATTCGTTTCACTGTATTACAAAAAGTAAATAAAATTAATAATATCTCGTTAACGGCGGGTGCATTATGTATTAAAATTTGTAAGTTTAAAGGTATTATAATTCCTTTTTTCTAGTTAAGATGAATATCCCTTACAAGTGGAAATTTGGGGATCCCATATTGCAAGGACCAAGGGGTAAGAATTGAACCCTTGTCACAAGGATTGGAATAATAGAGAGACTCCAACAACTAGACGAACCTTGATTCTTAGTTTAAAGGTCCTATGTAGAATCTTGAAAAGGTTAGGGTATAGCGTAAAAATTGAAGAAATACATGAGCTACAACATAGAAAGACCCCAAAAAATAGAGCTTACTTGTTTAAGACATTCACTATGTAGATGACAGATGACTGACAGCTCTTTCCAGCTTTATACATTCCTTAATCTCAAGCCGATGTAAAGACTTAAGGTTAGAGAAAGATTTGGGAAATTGTGATAACCTGGGACAGTATCTAATCTCAACATCTTGTAAATCGGTGAGGGAGCCTAGTGCTTCAGGAAGATCAACTAAATTAGGCAGATATTGAATGACAAGCCGTTGGAGCTGGCTTAGATGCCCAATCGTCTCTGGTAGGAATCTCACATTATGAAGCCAATTAAGAGAAAGCTCCTTAAGTGTAGTGAAGCAACCAAGTTTGTTCAGCAGTGGGTATGAATTTGAGGTGTTTGTTATTTTTAGTGAGCGCAGATTCTCGAGGCCGCCTTGCCAACTGCTATTGTGCCCCCAATCTAAGGCTTCACAATGCTCGATTTCTAATTTCATCAGGGATGATAGATTGAGCAACGCAAGTGATACATCTTTCAGTTTGCTGCATTCTCTGATAGCTAACACTTGCAAGGAAGATATATTGAGTGATAGAGAACCTAGTTCATGGACTGAGTTGATGTGCAGCTCTTTGAGTAGTGTGAATTCTTGGGCATTCAGGAGATTGTTTAGCAGCTTCTCATGGATGTTGACTACCTCCAACCTCTCAAGGCTTGGAATTAGAGGGATTGACATCAGCTTTGGACAACCACTTACTCTGAGTTCACCAAGACAACTAAAAATCAACTTCGTTTGTTGGTGATCAAGATCATGCTCATCCACCTTTGACCATCCTTTCAGTTGTGGCAAATTTGCGAGCATCAGATACTTTAAGGATGGGAAATATGCTGCAACTTCAGAAGGAGATGATGATGTCTTACGATTATCATCATCACGAATCTCTACCCACTTTAAGGTGTGGAGACCCTGAAGCTTAAGGGAGTTGAGATTACTGAGTGAACTGAAAGATGGTAGATGTTGGCATCTATAACAATCTGTTATATGTATGGAAACAAGGTTCTTGAGTAAGACGGAGAAAGAATCCATCGCCCATTGTGGAAAGCGCACTCCCTTCCAACCTTGAACCACAAATCTTTTAAGAGTGAAAGAGGGTTGCAAAAATTCATACTCCATGGGATCTTTCATCTTCTGATCAATATCACTAGCGGACTCTCCGTTCGAACATGGCCAAGCAAGTGACAAGTCTTTCAGGTTCCTGCCTGCTAAAAAAGTTGCTTCCTGTAGTAATGTGTGCTTCTCATGACCTTTTTTATAACAGATCTTCAACTTTCCGCTAACATGAGTCAAACGGGCCAGTACGTCTAATCCATTATTTTCTCCTACCATGAAAACATCTAAGGTTTGTAGTTCTATCAATTCTGCAAAATTCGGTGGCAGATCGATCAATCTACCTCCTGTATACAAGTGCCTCGAGAGTGTAATTTATGAAAGCTTTCTGGTAGGCTCTTAATAGCAGTCTGCCGAAGGTCCAAAGTTCTCAAGTATTGCAGCTTTGTGATGCACACAGGAAGAGAATCAAAGGAGATGCCGAGTCTGAGGTACCTCAACTGCTTCAACGCACTTATGCTATCTGTAGAGATTCGACAATTCACAATAGATAAATCCAAAGCCTGTAAGGCCTTCAATTGTGCAGAGATTACATTGGTGTTCGGAATAGTCATAAACCCACAAGATTTGCTAGGGAGAAAAAAAAGAGACTTTAATTGTCGGGCTTTATAAAGCCATGTTGGAGCATCCCAAGAAGAGTTTGCAAGAAATCCCACATGTTGAATTCCTTCTGTATGGGTACATCTAAGCCTGGTGTCGGACATATTATATGGCCGACATGGGCAATTAAAGACGCGACCTCACTCAGAGCATCCAAGCCATTCCTGATAAGTAGGCCGAGATGGTATTCGCGGCCACAATAAAGGACAAAACAAGGAAACCTTCCCCCAACCGGACTCACCATAGTCGTACACGTGTCAAAGGATTACGCATCTCGCCGGATGAATAGTACTACTATAAATAGCCAAATGGTACTATTCCTGGAGTACATTCTCTCACACTCTTAAGTTTTCTCTCTCTCTCTCTCTCTCTAAAATCCTTATCGGGCACTTACTGACTTGAGCGTCGGAGGGGGTTTCCTCGCATCCCCCCCGAGGGTAGCTCACGTTTGTCTTTCTTGCAGACTTCCAGTCTCGGACGCCTACTCTGACACTACCGGACACTTCCTTGTCCGGCTGCGTTTCATCACCGAAACAACTTGGCGCTAGAAGGAGGGGCCTCCTACCCTTGCGAAGCAGTCATGGAGAAGACAAATGACGCCAATCGTGGTCCATCGGGGTCGGAGATCGGGCAAGGATCTTCTCATCCACCTATCACCAGATCCATCGGCGTACCTCAGTTCCATCCCAACATGCCAGAGGGCAATGACCAGCGTACTCCAGAGAACAATGTTGCTCGGGTAAGTCCTGATGCTGTTCCTTTCAACTTGGCCCAGTTGAGCCAATTCTCGCCGGATCGCCGTAAACCGTGGCGTCCTTCATCCGAGATGTTACAAGGCACTCCACGACCCTAACAAAGCATTCCTGCTAGTAACACAAGAGGCGTTCAGCACTCAGAACGATCACTCGGCCATGGCCGGTAGAAAGCGTTGACGGTACGCCGCAAGAAGGATGCGCACGTTAACACCGGAAGACCGTCAGATGGAAGAACAAATTGACAATCCAGAGTACGAGGAAGCCGATTTGGAAACTGAGGATCTCAATCACTCAGAAGAGTCTCGCAGTCGCTCATACCGAGAGTACAGCACCACAGGTGTTAGTAACTATTCGGGTGGCGGACATCTACTAATCAAGCCGAAACTCTCCCCATTTGTTCCTGAGGTTCTTAATTACCCAATGCCGCGAATCAAAATGCCATCATGCAAGTTTGACGGCAGCTCAGATCCCGACGATCATGTCGCAGCTTACGAAGGACACATGTATTTGTACACGCAGATAGATGCTATCTGGTGCAAGGTTTTCCCGTCCACTCTCACTGGCATAGCTCAGACTTGGTTTAAAAGTCTCAAACACGGTAATGTATCCAGTTTTTCTCGGCTCTCGTCCATGTTTAGTACTCACTTCGTAAGCAACGGGCGTCGTGAGCGCACAATCGGGGAATTATTGTCAATCGACAAGGCGAGACCGAATCTCTCCGAGATTACATCGGGCGTTTCAATGTGGAAGTCGTATCTATTCCTCGGCTACAACAGCAGGATGTAGCAGTTTTAGCATTGATGTCGGGGTTAAGAGAAGGGACTGCGTTCAGGAGTTATCTCGGACGAAAATCTTTCACGTCGTTAGGGCCAGTGCTGGGCAAAGCAAATGATTTCATAAGAGGAGAGGAATTTGACAAGGCAGCTAGTGGCCGGCATGGGGATTCTGAGAAGAAGAAGGAAGATAAGTCACGGAAAGATAAAGGTCGTGAAGTTGATCGTGGTCGAGATGAAAGAAGAGAATCCAATATGGTCAAAAAAGGAAATGACCGGGAGCGGGATGGTCGAGAAAAAAATGAACGTAAAGATAAGTTTGAGGCGTACACTCGGCTCACTACCTCCAGGGCACAAATTTTCACAATGAACAAGGAAAGTGACAAATGGCGAGACCGAAGAAGATGTTTCATAAAAATCGGGATAAGACCAAGTGGTGTGATTTTCATGGAGATCACGGACATTTAACCGAAGACCGCCGACACCTCAAGGATAATTTGGAGGATCTCATCCGCAGAGGGTATTTCACCCAAGATAAAGCTCCGGGACAAGCGAAGGCGACTTGATGAAACCCAGAGACCAGAATGTTCAGTCCCGGATAGGAGAAATTCATGTGATTAGTGGCGGTCCAATTCATGGCGGAAGTGTCAGTGGGGCAAAAGCCAGTTTAAAGGAGTTCCGACATCGGGTGAATTTTAACCGTAGTTGCCGGTGGAGAAAGCCGCCGACCATGCCTCGCCATGTCGTTCTCATTAGAGGATGCAAAGCACGTGATTTATCCTCATGACGACCCTCCAGTGGTCACCTTAAAAGTTGCAAATTGTTTAATTCACGAATTTTGGTGGATGGAGGTAGTTCCGCCAATATTTTATTCCTATCCACTTTCGAAAAATTAATGATTGGCCGGGAGCACTTACGCCAACGATCCGGTACCCAGTGATCGGATTCACCGGGGCATCTGCAATACCCGAAGGCATTATAAAATTGCCGGTCAAGGTGGGCGAAAATAGTGAAGCCGGGGATGTGATGGCCGAGTTCTTGGTAGTAGACGTTCGGGAGCATACAATGCAATCATTGGACGGCCATTAATTCATGACATACGAGGTGTGGTATCTACTTATCACTTGACTATGCTTTGTACGTATCCAATTCGGGTACAACGGCGAAGATCGTGGGAAACCGAGAAGCAAAGAAGGTCATGTTATTTAATCGGCTTTAAAGCAACAAAGAAGAAGGGTCCCTATCGAAGAACTTTGTCCGCCATCAAGAAAGGATAAGAGAGTTAAGAAAAAGGCCGCGGCGAGAAGAACCATCTCGAGGAAAAGAATGAAAACGCCACGGAAGTAACCATGGAGGAGCTAGAAGTACGACCGCAGGATTGGCCAAGGCCCAAGCCCGATGGAGAATCCAAGTTAGAAATGCTGGCGATGATCCGAGAAAGGACCGTGGTCTGTCGGAACGGACATGGATCCAAAGGTCGGAATCAACTCGGTGACTCTCCTTCGAGAAAACGCCGATGTATTCGCGTTCTCGGCGGATGAGATGCGGGAATAGACCCGGCCGTGATGGTTCATCGTCCGAATGTCGACAACTCGGTCCGCCCGGTCAAGCGGAAGAAAAGGAATTTTTCAATAGAAAAGAACAAGGCCGTCGAGAGAAGAGGTTAATAAGTTACTAGCGGCCGACTTTATTGAAGTCCGTGATTACCCGTAATGGCCGGCAAACGTCGTTATGGTGAAAAAAGCGAATGGTCAATGGCGGATGTGTGTTGATTTCACGGATCTTAATAGAGCGTGTCCAAAAGACTCGTTATCCCTTGCCAAGAATTGATCAATTGGTAGATTCAACTAGCGGACATGCTCTTTTGAGCTTTATGGGACGCGTTTTTGGGATACCATCAGATCAGTCTTCTGGAAGAGGATAGAAAGAAAGCAGCCTTCATCACAGACTGTGGAGTCTTTAATTATAAAGCAATGCCTTTCGGCCTACGAAACGCAGGGGCCACATACCAAAAATTGGTCGACAAAGTATTTGCTGAAGCAGAAGGGAAGGAATATCGAAGTCTATGTGGACGACTCAATCGTCAAGAGCAAAACGGACCGCGAGCATATTGATGATCTAAGAGAAACCTTTAGTACTCTGAGAAGATACAAGATGAAGCTCAACCCGAAAAAATGTGTATTCGGAGTTAGGGCAGGAAAGTTTCTAGGGTTCATGGTCAGCAAGAGGGGAATCGATGCTAACCCGGATAAAGTGCGTGCTATCACGGATCTACCAGAGCCGAAAGGAATAAAAGACGTGCAAAGATTAACCGGGAGGATGGCTGCATTAACTCGTTTCATCTCCAAGTCGGCCGACAAGGCCCTACCTTTCTTCGCGTTATTGAGAGGAAACAAGAAATTTGAATGGGGTGAGGAGCAAAGCCAAGCCTTCGTCGCGATCAAGGATCATTTAAAGACTCTACCCACCATCACCAGGCCAGAAACGGGGGATACATTGCAGTTATATATCTCGGCTTCTTCAAAAACCGTCGCGGCTGTTCTATTGGTAGAAAAAGAAAAGAGGCGAAAGAATATACTTTATCAGTCACATCCTAAACGGACCTGAGAGCCGCTATCAGCTGATTGAGAAGATGGCGTTGGCCGTGATCATAGCAGCCAGAAAGCTCAGGCCATATTTCGATTGCCATCCCATTCAGGTCTTGACAAATCAACCGCTGGAAAAGGCTTTGCAAAAGATGGATAGCTCAGGGCGTCTTTTGAAGTGGGCAGTGGAATTGTCCGAATATGATATACAGTACAAGCCAAGGACCGCGATAAAAGCTCGAGCGCTCGGCGGATTTTATCGTCGAGGCATCTTACGACGAAGAGCAGGTGGAAGAATGGCACTTGGTCGTTAGAAGTAGATGGCTCGTCAGCAGCAAGTGGCTCAGGGGCTGGCATTGTAATGACCAGCCCAGAAGGAAATATTTTTGAATACGCCATCAAGTTCACCTTCCCAGCGTCAAACAACGAGGCAGAATACGAAGCAGCAATCGCAGGGTTGAGGATGTGCATATCAGCTGGGGCCAAAAGCGTATCTTTGAAAACGGACTCACGACTAGTTAATGGCCAGTTGAAAGGAGAGTTTGAGGTCCGAGAAGCAAACATGCAAAAATACGTGGAAAAGGCCAAAGAATTGATAGCCCAGCTGACTCACTTTGATGTTCAAGCCATCCCCAGGGCCGAGAACATTAAAGCGGACGCACTCTCGAAACTAGCAAGTTCTGATTCTTTGAACATTGAAAGATCTGTTATGATGGAGGTTTTGAAAGAGAAGAGCATCACCGAAAAAACCGTGATAATAAATACTGTCAATCAGCAAGGCGAATGGTTCAGTCAAATAGTGGCTTATAAACTCACGGGATCACTCCCTTCGAACACGATGGAAGCTAGGAAGTCGAAGAGGCGAGCAAATTGGTATGTCATTTACCGGGATGAGCTATATAAGAAATCATTTAGCTTACCGCTATTGAAATGTGCAACGGCATGGGAGTCGAGAAAAATTTTGGAGGAGATTCATGAGGGGATCTGTGGAAATCACATTGGGGGTAAAGCATTAGCATTAAAAGCATTGAGAGCTGGATATTATTGGCCGAGTATGTTGGCAGACGCGCAAGATTACGTCAAGAAAGCTCACGCTGAGGGAAAGTTAACAGCAAACTGGGAAGGACCATACCAGATATCCAAAGAAATTGGTCCCGGCTCATTTGTGTTGAAAACAATGGACGGCATTGAACTTAAGAATTGCTGGAACACAAGTGTTTTAAAGAAATACTATGCATAGATATCTCATGTAAAAGGCCAAGGGCCGTTACTTTTTCATATCAATAATATAGCTTCCCATGAGCACTCCGTTAATTATTTTACGCTTATTTTAAGTACGCCACGTTCCATTAGTAAAAACGGCCACATAACGAGGCCACGTACAAAAATGACCATATAACGGGTCTAAGTACAAAACGGCCACTTAACAGGCCACGTACAAAAATGACCATATAACAGGTCTAAGTACAAAAACGGCCACATAACAGGCCACGTACAAAAATGACCATATAACAGGTCTAAGTACAAAAACGGCCACTTAACGAGGCCACGTACAAAAATGACCATATAACGGGTCTAAGTGCAAAAACGGCCACTTAACGGGCCACGTACAAAAATGACCATATAACGGGTCTAAGTACAAAAATGACCACATAACGAGTCTAAGTACCAAAAAGACCATATAACGGGTCTAAGTACGAAAACGGCCAAACAACGAAGTCAAGAACGAAAACAACACGAAGCTCACAAAAATTTAAGCTTCATTACTAATTGCGGCATGGCGGCCAACTACAAGCAAAAATGTGGGCAGCCACTAAAAAGGCACCAAAAATTCATAACAAGTAATTGTAATAGTAAAGCTTATCCAAGGTACATGCCATATTGGGCCGAATTCAAGGTTTACAAAATATTAGAAAAACAAAATTCTAACAACTATTAGAATCAATTGAAGAGCACGGAGATGACCGCCTTAAAAACATCAAGGAAGAAGCACCTCTTCATCCCGAGCAACGGGAAGAACGTTAGCAATGACATGCTCATCGCGAGATAAAGGGCTCACCCTCCAAAGGGCGCGTATGAACATTTTTACGCAAAGGCGGTTTCCATCTCGTCCCAGTTGAAATTCGGATGAGAGTGACAAACACATCTTTTTGCAGCTACCCATCCGCCGTCATATCTCTCTCCCAACATACCAACAAACTCTTCAGATTTTTTAAAAGCTACCACGGCCACGAGCGCTTGGCATCATCCTTGGCCTTAGAAATGGCAGTGGCCATCTCGTCCTTAAGGGACGCCGGTGCGACTTCAAGCTCCGCTGAATTTTTCTCGACCTTCTCAACCTTGGCAGCCTTGGTTCGCAAATCCGCCATTTCAACATCAACAATTGCCCGCGATGCCTTCTCGGCATCAAGCTGCTGCTGTACATCGTCAGAGTGAGCCAGGGCAGCATCAAGCTGGGCCTGAAGCTCATCCAAGGATTGCTTCTGCCTCTCAGACTCAGATTGATAATGGACAAATTGTTCAATAAGCTCAATGGCGGAATTGTTAGTCTGCATCAGAAAGACGAGATTAAAAAAAAAAAAAAAAAAAAAAAAAAATTTGATGAATGATGAATATCAGATCATAAACCTTACCACAGCAAGATCGTGAGCAAGTTGGGCGGCCGGTGCTACCGGCTTGTGTTTACTGGACAATCAATGGGCAACTCGGAGGCCCTTCGAGAGACGATATCAGAGAGTACCGCCATTAGCTGGAATGTCAGCATATAAAGATTCATCTTCCCTCACGTCCCAGTTGGGTTGATAAATTCTCCCGGGGACAGAAGGGGGACGAAAAAATGCAGCCTTCACAGCGGCACCGAGGACGATCTCTTTGTGCTCGATCCATTCATGTATCCGAGAAAATATTCCCGGACCAAGATTTGTCAAAAAGCTCGGAGCACTTAAGATGTCATAAATCTTCTGGCGCATGGAAGAGCCGGATCCCAGTGTCGTCCCAATGCTGTCAATAGCAGCGTTCAAAGGAGAGAACCTGGTGGGGGATAATATCTCGGACCGAGGGCTGTTGTCCCGGAATACTAGTGGCCGCTTCCGGTGGTTGGGTCTCGGAAGCAGCGGCAACATCCAAGGCTCGCCTCTTGCTGGGACTATCGTCAGAGAGCTCACGAGGCCGCCTCTGACCTATAGTCACACCACCCCCGCCACGGCGGACAGGAACGTGTACGACAGGACTAAGGGACTCCTGATCCCCACGTCCAGCAGACCGACCGGGAGTGCGACCGGGAGTGCGGCCGGCACGGCGCACACCGCCCGACCTAAGTTGCGACCACCACGGCCGCGATCTGCACCTCTGAGACCCCCAGTGAGGCCATGAACAGTGTCGTAGTCAAAGATGGGCTCCTCAGGAGTTCGAGACATTGGCGTTGAATCTTCGTTGAGACCCAACTCCTCAAGATCTAAACTGACAGGACTCCGCAACAAAGCGGAAGGATTAATATCATATTAACCAACAAGAAAGCAAAGGCATCAAGTCCCACGTCGGACCAAAAGTCGAGAGGCGAACCTTCTTCAGGTGGGTGGCGCGAGAGAAATAAAGCCGACAAGGGTTCGTTTCCCAGTATGTACTTTGCATGGGGAAGCCAGGTACAAGGGATCCGTCCCTCGGTATCTTCACCGACAGTAGTAATAGTCCCGACCTCGGACTCAAAATAATCAAAGGCTTTCTGCTCGGCTGCTGAAAGACCATAAGAGGGGACGTCTTCCATCCGAGTAACCGGCTTAGTAAAGTGGCGACGAATAGGGAAATTATTCGGCACCTTAACCCAATAAAAAGCGGGTTGCCAACCTTTTAACCCAGTCAACTTAGGGTAGACGGTAAGCTTATTTTTGGCCGTCATCAAGCTCCACCATCCTTTCTCAGTAGAACCGTTCCGTCGCAGCCAATGAAGACGACGGAAGAGGTTGAGTTCCTCGAGAAACCCTAAATAACGACAGGTCCAAATATAAGCGATCAGGTTCCTAACGGCCAAGGGTGTCAGCTGAGCAAGGCAAATGTTAAAAGCCTTCAAAATCCGTACCAAGGTTAAATCTAGAGGAAAACGCAACCCAAACTCAAAATGGTGCGCGTAGACAGCTATGTGCCTGCCGGCACCGTCACTTTTGATCCCTTATCGGGGACTATCAACTTATATTCCGATGGGAAAGCATACAACTTCTCCGCAACATCGCAGTAGTTGAGATCTATGGCGCATTGTCGCCAGGATTTACATATGACTGTAGATTTCGGACCACTGCTATAATCTATTGGTAACCATATCCTGCACGAATGCTCGACATCATCGCGGTCGGGGAATCGGCTCGGGCCGAGAATTAGGAGGCATCTTTGGAACTTTCCCCCCAAAACTATCTCGGTTTGACGAGTATTCTCATCCCGGCCGTAAGTCGAAGGACCATCGGGCCTCGTCCATTGTAGCAATAGAGTCGTTGTCGGAACCTAAATCAATAACGGTGGATGAGAAGGGCCGGTTTCGGGAGCAAGGCGATCATAAAAGTCATCCGCCACCACAACCCCAGCATCCGCTAAGTTATCTAACCAGGCATGTTCCCTCAAAGGCGGAACATCAAGTCCGGGAACAGCGTCAGGGGAAGGGTTTCTAGCAGTACGGCGAGCTAAAATTTTATGTCTTAACTCCCGGAGTGTTTGTCTATCACCACTCATCCTCGCGGACAAATATTGGGAAGTTAAATTTTCTTGCTCGAGAGGTAGAGCGGTCATTAAGAAACTTAGATCTAAGTTCCCTATCTCTATCGCCAGATAAGGGCGGGTCGCCTAACAAACGAGTTCTCTCCTCCCTAGGGTCGGAAGTAGACGAACTATGCCCGCCATGAAGGGAAGCAGGAGACGAAGGCTCACTTTCGGACATAAGCTTATCACTCAAAGTATTTTGGCTATCCGAGCGATCCGACATGTTTCGATGAGAAGAAAGAAAAAAAAAAAACGGTTGAAAGAAAGTTGGAAAAAGGTACCTGAGAAAAACCGATGGAAAATGGCCAGAAAATTACGCTGTTTTCCAAAAAAAAAAAGCGCAGTGAAGTGTTCCAAAAGCACGAACAGAAGAACCTTCAAGTTCGACAACGCGGGAGAAAGCAAATTTGCCGTAAAGTTGGAAACTTCGAAAAGAAACCCTCGAATAAACCCGCATCGAAGAGAGGCGAAAACGTTAAAATTCCTCAGAAATAAGAAACGAAAAGTTACCTGAAATACTTTTAAGGAAATTTGGTCACCAAAAAGGCAAGATTTTGGCAAGAAAAAGGAGGTTTGAAGTTCTTGAAGAAACCATGCAAACCAGAGAGTTTAAGGTTGAAGATGAAGGGTAAACAAAAAGAAAATGAAAAATGGCCTTATAAGGACAAAATTCAACGGCCAGGATTAGAAGACTCATCAACTACTCTGCTGGATGCGCGCCAAGTGCCAACCTCTAAACAAACCCTAAATAAAAAATAAAAATGGGCGGGATTCTAGGAAAAAGTAATGATTACACTTTTTCGAAATTCGAAGTTCTCCCCAGGGCAACACGTGGCAACGTAAAAATTGTCTCCAGCAGGCACAAGTTCACTCGCGTCCACAATGCAACATCAATGCCGGTCGCAACCCCCAATGATCTTTGGGGGGCTAGTTGTATGGGTACATCTAAGCTTCGGTGTCGGACATATTATATGGCCGACATGGGCAATTAAAGACGCGACCTCACTCAGAGCATCCAAGCCATTCCTGATAAGTAGGCCGAGATGGTATTCGCGGCCACAATAAAGGACAAAACAAGGAAACCTTCCCCCTAACCAGACTCACCATAGTCGTACACGTGTCAAAGGATTACGCATCCTGCCAGATGAATAGTACTACTATAAATAGCCAAATGGTACTATTCTGCAGGTACATTCTCTCACACTCTTAAGTTTTCTCTCTCTCTCTCTCTCTCTAAAATCCTTATCGGGCACTTACTGACTTGAGCGTCGGAGGGGGTTTCCTCGCATCCCCCCCGAGGGTAGCTCACGTTTGTCTTTCTTGCAGACTTCCAGTCTCGGACGCCTACTCTGACACTACCGGACACTTCCTTGTCCGGCTGCGTTTCATCACCGAAACACCTTCATAATCAATATTGATTGTAGACTTATTTACTAAACAACACTCATCGCTTACCAGATACTTCACCACCTCATGCATTACAACCTGTGCTTTATGATAAGAAGTTTTATCTTTGACCAAGTATCCCCTTGTAACAAGTTTCTCTATAATTTCATCGAACTTAATTTTTGATTCCACTGAATAAACAAACCCCTGAACTTCCCAGAGCTGTTGAAGTTCTACCTCGTTAAATTTGTAACCAAGTGGAAACAACGATAAGTAAGACAAGAGTGGTCGTGAACATGCGTCAACTTCTCGCATCAGGTCCACTGCCGACTGAATACATTTTATGGGCCTCTCTACACTTGTAAGCACAATCTTCTGAAATGCTTCGCCACTTCTCCGAGTATGTTCGGGAAGAAAGGATGGAAGCTATGATTCTTACAGCATTTAGATTATTGGCACATTTGTTTGATATATCAATACCAACGTCTATCAGATGAGGATCTCTATCCTCTTCTGCTATTCCTCTAAATGCTATACTGTTAAACATATGCAGGCACTCGTTCTGGTGAAGCGGTCCCAATAGATAGGGCGCACCTTTAGCCAATGGTAGTCGTAGGAGGACATCAGGTTGTAGTAATGTAGACCTGGAGATCACCAATATCTTGCTTCCACGTTTACCACCAGGAGATGCATACACCAATGGCTCTAACAAATCAATCCATTCCCCACAATCTTCATACAAAAAGTTGTCCAACACAAGCAAGTACTTTTTGCCTACCAAACTACTTAGCAGACTGGATAGAAGCCTGTCCACACTACAATTTTCTTGTGTTCTACCAGTTTCCTTAAAAATCACTTTACCAGCAACGCGCTCTACCCAAAGTTTGTTGTCAAAATGGTTTACAACTCTTTGGAGGTGATAGACAACACGAGCAAGAGAAGTTTTTCCGGTACCTCCTATTCCGATAACAGGAACAATCGACACAGGATCAGGATTTGAGTTCTCCAAGAGCAACATATCTGCAATCTTATTTATCTCCCTCTGTCTGTTAATCGTTTCATCCTCTATGACTAACTTGAGTGGCAAATATATAGGCGGAGGTAAGCTGTGAAGAACCTTCTCAGCCAGCGCTCTCAAGTATTCGGTATTGCTTCCTACGAATTATTCATATTTTTTCCCATTGTTAAGAATACTATAATAGTAACACATTGTTATTTGTTGGCACCCTTTAGAGTAAAATTAAGGTGCATTTAGAATTAAAATATAGAGTCGAGATCTGAAAATGAGAAGCGTGAGAAGGATTTTTGTGCATATTTTTTAAACTGAATAGGCATCCTTTTTGTACTAAAAATTCATATTACAGTTTTCGAACACTAAGTATATGCTCTTGAAAAATATAAGATGCACATTCAGTTAAAAGAAAATGATCATGAATAAAAGTTGCATATTTAGTAGGAGTTTTCATTTCGAATAATCCGATCCGATCCGAAATTTGGATATACGAAAATTTCGGATCGGGAAAAATGAGATCCGAATCCGATCTGATAAAATCAGATATCCAAAAACTCAAAAATTATATTTTTCAAGGAAAAAGTTCATAAAATATGTTTCGGATCGGATCACCGGATATTTCTGATATCCTGTATCGAAAATGGAGATTTTCGGGTATTTCGAATCGGATCATAAAAAATTCGAAAATGAAAATTTCCGATCCGTATCGATCCGAAAATTTTCGGATGTCCAATCCGAAATATTCGAAAACTAAAAAATCGGATCGGATCGACCGGATCACAAGTCGGATCGACCGGATCATATATTTATGAATATTCCTAATATTTAGTATAAAAACCCATGCACATTTAAGGGCTCGTTCCATTCAACTTATTTTGACTTATCTGAACTTATTTTATATGATCAGAACTTATAAACTTGATGATGCTTGTCTGGTTAGACTTATCTGGTCTTATCTTATATTTTCTGAACTTATCTTATTTTATCTAAACTTATATTATCCTATCTGAACTTATATTATCTTATGTAATATGTGATATGTAATATGTATATGTATATGTATATGATTCGTGATAAAGAAACATAATAGTAAAATTAATGGATATGGGAAGAAGTAATAATAATATTAAAAATTTCCAAATCAAATGAATTTTTTTTTTTGAAAGGAAAATCAAATGAATTTTTTATAACAATAGTAAATAAATAAAATTATATAGTCGAAGTGATTAAATCTTCCATCTATATATCTTTAACTCTCTCTCGTTTCTTTTTCTTTTTCTTTTTTTTGGATAAGCTTCAATTTACATAAAGGTCGTCAATATCAAATATACAGCTGCAAATTTGAGATAATACGTTTAACGAGTATGACCAAAAAAAAAATCAGAAGCATATTGTACATGACTTGAAAATAAAGCAAATTATGGGCGTACCTTGATGCTGGGATAATACCCTTATCTCGTTGACAAGGAATTCCACTCGGCAAAATACATATTGCACCATCTTGGTGTCCTTTTTGTCTAGAGCTCCAAGGCCACCTCGATATTCTAGTTTATACCGCATCTTAGATAAAGCTCTTTTCATATGATATAATCTGTCCGAAAATTCATTGTCACTAAGAATACGAGGTTGATTTATTGCACGTATATGGTTGCCTAATACATCACATATATCCTCAAGCTTAGAAAGCTGGAATATTGTGTCCATACTTCTTTTTTTTTCACTTTCTTGATCCAACTCTTTGTCCTCCACTCTCTTTTTATGTGCTTTTACAAATTAAGCTGCACTTTGCGATTTGATCGATAACCATGAAGTCAACGGATGCACCAGCTTCGTTGCTTTAAGGTTGTGGCTGATTAATTAAATTTATTTTTCAAAATGATATACAAAATTTAGATGCTTTGCTGTCTGATTCCTCAGTCAAGTACTTTTTCCTTAATATTATTATTGGAGTAACATGATAAGTATCTCATAATTCGTCACTCTCTATTTGTTTTGCTTGTCTCATGTTAATAGATTGATGGGTTGACTTTGCCCGAGTCTAATCCAAACTAAATGGTGCAATAAACAAAACGGAGGAAGTGTGTCTATTAAATAAAATTTAATATTTTAGTTTTTTTTTTTCTAAAGTTAAATAAGAAAATCAAATTACTTTTTGTTATAAATTTCAAAATTAATACTATTTAAAAAAAGTATACTTACCTTTTTTATTACGTATAATAGTACCCACATATTATATATTCTCGAAATATTGAAAATATTCAAACAAAACAGTGTAATTGAAGATGATATTATGTTTGATCGTCAGCAATGATTCTAGGATCACGATAGGTTGTTCATGATTTAGATATGGTAATGAAAGATCTTGGTATGTAGAAGTATGGAAAAAGATAATACCACTACTACATTTTCGATCAAATGCAATAACTCATAATGGGCTTATGCAACGGTCTACTATAGAGTCGTTGAATCAGGGTGGGTTAATGCAACCATCGGTTCCTTCTCATTATGATAGAGAAGTATAGTGCAACACTCCCAACCACAATGTTGCATTAGTTCAAGAGCGTTGCAATAGGTAAAACTAGTGCAACAACTCTCACAATAAGTAAATGACGTAGGACGGTTAGCGATCAAGTTCGACGAAGAAGTTCGACAAAAGTCCTGAAATGATTTCTACTAGTCAGGCCTCCGGAGTCCGATTGCTAATTGTGATACCTTTCTGGAAGCGGAACGGGCCAACGAGTCAAACTCATCGCTTTGCCATGACGTACAGGCTTTTTAAGCCATCCGAGTTCGTTTAGGGCCCGAAAACAGCATTTTAATTATTTCCGGATTTTGATATTTCCTTATTTTCGTATTAGGGTTTTGTTTTGAGTATTTAAACAATATTAGGTCATTATTTGGAGGCAGCTTTTGACTTTTAATAATATTTCAGAGAGTTTACTCTTTTTTTCTGGTGGATTCCGGATTTCTACAGATTTATCGCTTGTAAATCTGTCTGTTCGTAACCGAGATTAGCGCTTGCTTTTCTTTTTAGTTTTCATTGCGTCGGGTGGTATCGAGCGAGGCTTTCTCCTGTTTCTTTTTGTATCTTGAACAGCCATGGGAGAACCAGTTACCAGAGCAGATCTTGAAGGAGTTACCGCGGCTTTTACCACGGCCCTTACTGCTTTGACTGATCAGATGACTGCGCTAACTACGCAGATGAACAACATGCAGAACAATATTACTCATGGAGAAGACAGGAGAGGGGAACGGAATAAAGTTCCACGGGAAAAGGCAAGCGAACTGTTGTGGCGTATAGTTCGAGTTCGAGGAAGAAGATCCTTTCGAGGAAGAACGTAGCGATGAAGGTAATCATTATCATAAACATGCTTACCGAGTGAAAGCGAGATATTCCTCCCGTTTTATGGAACCATGGGAGTGGAGGAATTTCTTGGTGCGCGATTGATGTCGATAGATTCTTCGAAGTTATGGAGGTTCCCGAAAATAAACATGTTAAGATGGTGGCGGTTAGGTTAAAAAGCACCGCTGTCGTTTGGTGGGACAAACTTGTTATACGGAGGCGAGAGCAAAGGAAAGGGCCGGTTAAGACACCGGCGACGAATGAAACTGATTAATGTTAGAGCGGTTTTTACGGAAGATTATGAGCAGATTCTCGTATAAGATGTATATAGAATGTGTCCAAGGAAAGAGGACTCGTGACGAGAATATACGGCGAGTTCTTGCGATTTTCGAACGCAATGACTTAGGAGAATCCGAAAATCGGAAAGTGGCTCGATATGTTAGTGGTCCTGAAAAATTCCCCGCAAGAGAAGATGGGCTTGCAAACCGTGTGGTATTCGTTGAGGCATCTAGTTTGGCTTTAAAAGCGGAGCAAATAGAGAAATCCCCTAGAAATTTCTCATCATTCAAAAGGTACTCACCCCCGAGTAATTTTGATTTTAGCAACGAGAAGGAGAAGAGTGTCGTGACTAAGGATTCCGGCAATGCAACTAAAGGAGGTCCTAGTAATGCACCGCCAGGGAAGTCCACTGTCCAGAAGCAAAATAATCCTTATACGAAGCCCAGTGGGGACACTTGCTATCGTTGTAACGGCAAGGGTCATCGATCCAATGTTTGCCCAACTCGGAGAGTCACTGCTTTGTATTAGAAGGAGATGGAGAGGAGCTTCAAGGAGAAAACGACGAGTATGCGAGATGCGAGAGTTTGCCGAGGAGGAATCGATGACGGAATTAACTTTGTGCTACAAAGGGTCCCGTTAACTTCTAAAGATGAGGGCCGCCGCAAGAATGCATTTTAAAATTCATTGTTCGATTCAAAACAAGGTCCGCAACTTGATCGTGGATAATGGAAGCACGGAGAATGCGGTGTCCCCGGTAAACTAGTAGAGTACTTAAAGGCGCCTCTACGTAACCCCACGAGAAACCATACGCCTTGGGTTGGGTCAGCAAGGGGTCACAAGTTCGGGTCACCATGACTTGCAGAGTTCCCATCTCCATAGGGAAACACTACAAGGAAGAGGTAATTTGTGATGTTCTTGCAATGGATGTTTGTCATATTTTACTTGGTAGACCTTGGCAGTTTGATAATGATGTCACCTATCGGGGAAGGGATAATGTGATGATGTTCACTTGGGGATCCCATAAAATTGCTATGGCTCCTGTTTTGAGTTTTGACCATCACGTGGGGGAAAAGAAAACCAGTTTCTTAGTACTAACTTACAATGACAGGGAACTTGATGATGCTGTAAAAGAAACTGAATTTTTCTGCCCAATAGTGATTAAGGGGTTGTTAAGTGCTGTCAAAGAAGATACCCCCATTCCTGTTGAAGTATCGGAAATATTAGAGGCTTACAAAGAATTAATTGCTGATGAGTTACCGAATGATTTACCTCCCATGCGTGATATACAACATCAGATTGATTTGATTCCCGGTTGTAGCCTACCAAACCTTCCCCACTATCGTATGAGTCCTAAAGAAAATGAAATTTTGAGGGAGCAGATTGAGGACTTATTGAAGAAAGGGTTCATTCGGGAAAGTATGAGCCCCTGTGCAGTTCCCGTTCTTTTGGTCCCTAAGAAAGGCAATCAGTGGCGGATGTGTGTTGACAATAGGGCCATCAATAAGATAACTATCAAGTATCGCTTCCCTATCCCTCGATTGGAAGATATGCTTGATGAATTATCGAGTTCAAAGGTGTTTTCGAAGATAGATCTGCGTAGTGGGTATCATCGATTCGAATTCGGCACGGAGATGAGTGGAAGACAGCTTTTAAGAGCAAGGATGGGTTGTATGAGTGGTTGGTAATGCCATTCGGTTTGTCGAATGCACCTAGCACTTTCATGCGGTTGATGAATCAAGTCCTTCGTCCTTTCTTGGTTCTTTTGTAGTAGTTTATTTTGATGATATTCGATTTACGGCGGGAACAAGAAAGAGCATACGGAACATGTGACTCGAAGTGCTGCAAGTTTTACAAGAGAACCAACTGTACATTAATCGAAAAAGTGCACCTTTTGCACCAAGAAATTGCTCTTCTTAGGCTTTGTTGTTGGTGCCGACGAATTCGAGTGGATGAAGAGAAGGTGAGTGCAATCGGAGATTGGCCCACCCCCTACATCGTGACTGAAGTTCGTAGCTTTCATGGCCTAGCCACTTTCTACGGGAGATTCATCGGGGATTTCGGTACCATAACCGCACCGGTACTTGAATGTTTGAAGAAAGGGAAGTTCCATTGGGGAGATGAGCGGGGAAAGGAGTTTTTCTTTGATTAAAGAGAAACTTTGTAGTGCCCCGGTACTAGCCCTTCCCCGATTTTGATAAGGTGTTCCAAGTTGAATGTGATGCGAGTGGGGTAGGTATTGGAGCGGTTTCTGTCTCAAGAGAAGCGCCCCGTGGCTTACTTCGGTGAAAAATTGAGTGATGCTAGGCGGAAATGGAGTACATACGATCGGGAGTTCTATGCGGTGTTTAGGGCACTGCGGCAGTGGGGAGCATTATCGGGTTCGAGAGGAGTTTATTCTTTTCATCGACCATCAAGCATCGAAGTTCCTTCACGACGGGAAAGTGATCAATAAGATGCATGCTCGGTGGGTGAGTTTTTCGCAAAAATTCCCTTTCATCATACAACATAAATGCGGCGCTTTGAACAAGGTAGTAGCGATGCGTTGAGTAGGAGAGCTTCCTTACTCATCACTTTAGCTCAAGAAATCGTGGGTTTTGAATGCTTGAAGGAGCTGTATGCAGATGATGTTGAGTTTAAGGAATTATGGGCCAAGTGCAGCAAAGGGCAGCCAAGCGCGGACTTCCATATCCGAGAGGGCTACCTATTCAGAGGTGATCAGTTGTGCATCCCTAGTTCTTCCTTGAGAGAAAAGTTAATCAGGGATCTTCATGGAGGTGGCCTTGGAGGTCATTTGGGGAGGGACAAGACCATTGCGGGTTTAGAAGAGAGGTTTTATTAGCCTCACTTGAGGAGAGATCTTCGGTGCCATAGTCCGACGTTGTCATGCTTGTCAAGTGTCCAAGGGTCAGTCTCAAAATACTGGTCTTTATATGCCTTTACCTATTCCTGATGATATTTGGCAAGATCTGGCGATGGATTTTGTGCTGGGTTTGCCTCGGACTCAACGAGGCGTGGATTCAGTTTTTGTGGTTGTTGACCGATTCTCCAAGATGTCCCATTTCATTGCTTGTAAGAAGACTGCTGATGCTTCAAATGTGGCCAAGCTTTTCTTCAGGGAGGTGGTCAGACTTCATGGTGTTCCTACTTCTATCACTTCGGATAGGGACACCAAGTTCCTTAGCCATTTTTGGATCACTCTTTGGAGGATGTTTGGGACGGCGTTGAACAGGAGTTCTACAGCTCATCCACAGACAGATGGTCAGACTGAAGTCACTAACAGGACACTAGGGAACATGATTCGTAGTGTTTGTGGCGACAAGCCAAAACAGTGGGATTTGGCTTTACCTCAGGTAGAGTTTGCTTATAACAGTGCTGTACACTCGGCCACAGGGAAATCACCATCTTCTGTGGTTTACACCTCTATTCCTAGGCATGTGGTTGATCTGATTAAGCTTCCTAAGAGTCCTGGAGTTAGTGTGGCTGCTGGAAATATGGCAGAAGAGATTGTTGCTGTCAAGGAAACTGTGAAGGCTAAACTGCATGCTACGGGGAAGAAAAATAAAGCTGCTGCTGATAAACACAGGAGAGTCAAGATTTTCAGTGTGGGTGATGATGTGATGGTGTTTTTGCGTAAAGAGAGGTTTCCTGTTGGTACCTACAGTAAGTTGAGGCCACGCAAGTATGGTCCTTTCAAGGTGACTCGCAAGATTAATGACAATGCCTACGTGGTGGCTCTTCCGGATGATCTGAACATCTCCAACACTTTTAATGTTGCTGACATTTATGAGTACCATGCAGATGAGGCTCTTTATGAAGATACGAACTCGAGGTCGAGTTCTTCAGAGGTGGAGGAGACTGACGTAGGACGGTTAGCGATCAAGTTCGACGAAGAAGTTCGACAAAAGTCCTGAAATGATTTCTACTAGTCAGGCCTCCGGAGTCCGATTGCTAATTGTGATACCTTTCTGGAAGCGGAACGGGCCAACGAGTCAAATCTGTCTGTTCGTACAGGCTTTTTAAGCCATCCGAGTTCGTTTAGGGCCCGAAAACAGCATTTTAATTATTTCCGGATTTTGTTATTTCCTTATTTTCGTATTAGGGTTTTGTTTTGAGTATTTAAACAATATTAGGTCATTATTTGGAGGCAGCTTTTGACTTTTAATAATATTTCAGAGAGTTTACTCTTTTTTCTGGTGGATTCCGGATTTCTACAGATTTATCGCTTGTAAATCTGTCTGTTCGTAACCGAGATTAGCGCTTGCTTTTCTTTTAGTTTTCTGACTGCGTCAGTAAAAGGTAAAACATTATACGCTAGAGCCAAAAGCCCAAAATTGTTGGCGTGCTACTTTGAGTTGTAATTTAGAAGCTGCAGAAGTTAGTTCCCTTGACATCCATGGGCCATGATCACTGAAGACTTTTTTTATATGAGGTAAAGTCACTAATATTACCTTGATTGGTTAATTTGTTTTTTTTTTTTAAATCGAGGAAATGTTTGTTGGATTAGAAAGAGGACACTAGATTCCTAACAACCCCGACCCAAACAATATTGAGGCCCTGTGCTGATGTCGAAAAAAAGGCCCCTATAAAATCTATCTTACGGGTTTCTAAATTGTTTAAAAAAAATTCAAAGGCACAATCACATGGCACTGAAGCTACCATAAAAGACTTTGAGCGAGTGATCGACGAATTATCATCAATCATCATAATGTTTTAGCTAACTTTCTTGAGAGGTATGGACGGAGGAATAATTTATATGCATATGAATTGTGTGTATAGCACATTAAAGCTAAGGCATCTAAGGTTTTGAAGTTATGTTCGGCAAAGAGATCAACTACTGAACTACTACACAAGTAGACATTAACAAAGAATGCAATGGTAAAAGGCATAATTTTGATTCATTCATGATTGAACTAGCAGTATTACTTAATAAAAGAATAGCAACACATTTTGGTTGAATTTTGGTTGAATTGTTCCTTTGACATTTATTACTATAATAATTTGTTTCATAAATTTATGATCTTTTATAAATCCAAATTATAGCATGCTTCTCGACTAGCATGTACTCCCTCCTTTTCTTTTTAATGGTTACACTTTGAGTTTTGACACTATTCACAAATTCATGTTTGACTATCATTTGTGATTAATAGGTAAGGAAAAATATAATCGTGTGAGATCTTGTTTCATCCTCTCAATACGTACTTTTGGAATACTGACTTTTTATCATTTTAACAAATGCAAATTTAGAGACATTAATGTTCAAACATTTACATTAGCAAGCGTGAAAAGGTAAAGTGTAACTATTAAAAAGAAACGGAGGGGGTAAGAAACTTCTTTAAAGTAACCTCTTGTTTCATTAAACAAGTTAAGAAAATTTACAATATAGTGATTGCCATATGATTAGATAAAATCTGGCTTCTGATCGTATTGCTTTGAGTTGTTATGAATAGGGCTTTTGAGTCTCGGGATTAGAAATTGTCTTCACCATTCAACCAATTCTCTGGTTTCCACCTAAATTTTTTCCTTTCTCTTTTTTTGTGTGGCTTCTTCTTTTTTTTCGGTTCCTCTATTACTATTATCTGTTGTTTGTTGGTTGCGTGAATGAGATTTACCTACATTTTAACAGGATTGTCGCCCTTGTCGTCATCTTACGTTGTTGTTAGTTATTGTGCGGCAGTGTTCTGATGATGTTAACATGATTTGTCTAATTTTTTTTAGGCCCCTATTGGGGATCCCATGGTAAGATGAATGGCCCTGTCAGACCGTAACCTCTTGCGGGTTAACCCGGTCTGGGTTTGCGGGCAGACACTTTGAGAGTGGGGGGACGGTAAGCGAAACCACTCTCCCAAAGTGCCCCTAGTGGGGATTAAACCCCCAACCTTGAAGTTGAAAGGTTCTTTCCTTACCACTACGCCAAGCTTAGCTTGGTAACATGATTTGTTTAATTGTTGGTGGTTGTTGTTAGCCTTAGCTTGTTTAATTCAGCATAGTCTCAGGCTTATAATGTGTAGGGCCAACTAGGATAAGGATGTTGTACAACGTTCTGCTTGATTATATATGATATTTTTGGCTTTAAGCTAAGATGGAATCCAGGGTCGGCTATTTGGCTAATGTTTAGCCATATAAAATGGGATATTATCTCTCTCGTAAAAAAAAAGGGATATTATCTCACACGAGCCTGACATATAACCCATTTTTTAAAATGAATTTAACATTTTCACTCATCTCGCGGATAACCTTAAATTTATATTTTGTCATTAAACTTGACTGAAAAATAAACGGTATTAACTATTTGATATTTATACTTTAAAAACTATACTTTTAAAAGAAAAAATAAACAATCTTTTGTTTTCAACCCCTCTCTCTCGATGCCAAAAAAACTCCTATCTCTCGATGCCAACAAAACTCCTCCACCCCTTGATTTTCTCTCGCCTCCACCTCCATTGTTAGTCCACTTGCTTCGCCATTCTCTCTCTCTCTCTCTCTCTCTCTCCACCACCACCCTTTGGTTTCCTCTCTCCTCCTCCACCACCACCGCCCTGATATTCTGCAGACGTCAATGACAGATATCTTTGGAATGAAATCTAGGAGAGCAGGTTTCGCCAAACTAATGAACCTCATTGAAGGATGAACTAGATAATTTGAGATAACATAAATACTTAAAACTCTTGCATTACTGTAGCAGAACAATGAATTTGTAAGATGAGATGAAAAGTCTTTAGTGTTAAAAAATATTTAATCTGAAAAATCTATAAACAATGTAATCTTGAAAAATCTTGATAAGTATCTTGTACATGTGGAATGAGGTAGAAGACACTAGGATTATGATATTAAATGAAATCTAGTTAGACTAACCAACCTATGCAATAGAGATATCAAGAACTCATGGGAGTATTGTAAGGAAAGTCGGCCAATTAAATTGTGTCGCCGACATATGATTTCTATATATACCATGTAGTATATAGTTTTGAGAGTAAAGCAAAAGGAAAACTTACACCTCATCCACATTAGCATTATTCCTCTCATTAATTCTCCTATTGTTCCTTTCATAAATAAACTAAAGCCAAGTAAAAGAAACCCACTAATCTTCCGCCTAATTTCCATCAGTGGTATAAGAGCCAAAATTCCCAAAGCTCACTACTTAAGCTAAAACACATTCAACCAAAACACAACTTAAAATTATAATGACACTCAACAACTCAACTTTCCCAACTCCAATTTTTGGGGGGAAAACTATGATTTTTAGAAAATTAAAATGAAGACATTACTTAGATCATATGGATTATGGAGTTATGCTGAAAAAGGATACAAGGAGTATGAAGATGAAAGTAGCTTAAAAGATGCTCAAAAGAAGCGACTTGAAGAAGAAAGGATGAAAAGGCATTATACCTTATACAAAATGCGGTGAAGGATACAATATTTCCAAGAATTATAAGGGCTAACACTGGGAGTGTGCATTTTTGGATACTGAATCCGATCCGAAAATTCGGATCGGGAAAAAAGTGACCTGAATCCGACCCGAAAAATTCGGATATCCGAAATTTTCGGATCGGATCGTTGGATATCCGATCCGAAAATCCGATATCCGATCTGAAATCTTTTTATAAAAAAATTCTAAAGTAAGTTGACACTAAATTAATCTTTCTCCTATTTTATCCTATCCGAAAATCTGAATTCGGTCCAAAAATCTGAATCCGATCCGATAATTTATTTAACTAAAGCTCATTTCGGTAGAATAAAAAAAAATAAATTTCGGATTATCCGAAATCTATGAAATTCGAAATTTAGGCATCCGGGTCGTCTGGCAAAAAATCACTTGGTTTCAGAGCGAGATGTGAGTTTGGATAATTCAAGCTATTATGGTTTTGAATTTGGAGAAGCAAGATGATCTCCACAACGGAACTCGAGTTGGATAGAAAAGATATATGATCAGAAAGTTTGCCAGAAAAAGTGAAGATGGAGGAGATGCGAATTTCACTCTTTCAACCTCAATTTGGGTAATGGGGAAGAAAGAGGGAATTTGGGGAAGAAGATTTTGTCTTCAGTTGGGGAAAGATGAGGAAGGAGATGTAACACCCCGACAATTCTCTCTTTTCTAAAATACCTTTTTAATATAAAAGTTAGAGAATCATCAAAGTATTATCGCCTGTGTGAAAACGTATCGGCTCATTTAGAATTTTGCAGCGGAAAACATAATAATAAATTTTATAAATAAAACTTAGTCAACCACAAAGTCAACTCTAAAACTCAAGCCAACCAAAGTCAAAGTCAATGATAATAGTCAAAGTCAACTACGAAAAGTATAAAATTAAAGTATGACAATTATTCTACACAAGCTCTCCAATCCCGAACCCATGATGCATCATCTTCAAACCTGTAAATGGACAATGCACTATTGATCCCTAGAGACTGCTCACCAAAAGGGTCATCACAGGATCAATAAGGTATAGTCATGATCAACATACACACACAAAGCACGAAATCAGCAAAGCTGAGTACTACATAATAAATAAATAAACAATCGTAACAGGATACTAATGAATAATAAGTAGGAACAAATAATAATATAATAACCTTGCATACTACTTTTATTGAACTAAACTTCACAACCAATAACTTAATTACTTTAGATGGAATAGTCAATGGAACGAGTTGTCTAACCAAAACTAGCCTTCCCTTTGGAAGACGAAATACGGGCGCGATTCCGTATTCCCATGACCTACGATATCGAGGAACCTTTTAAATAAAAAGAGGACACAGTGATCAATACGGTCCCAAGAAAAGCCATGGGCTACTACCATATACTCCAACTCATACTTGTCCAACACTTCAGACATGCAGAAGTCTAAAGCTATTGCTATCCACGTTTCAATTTACATGATTAACAATTTTATTACTTGTTATGACTCACAAGTAGTACAAATAATATAACCATCAAACAACCATACACTTCCATTTTTATCTTAGGATTAGATAAGGTGATCAACAACAACTTAACAACCTAAGATTATGACGAGTCGTTGTATACTCGCCAAATATAACCTAATTTACCCAATATAGGATAAGTATAGGGTCGAATCCACAAGGAAGTAGGGTTAAATCAAGAGTTAATTAGCTAACTACAATGAGCTAAATCAATTTTTGGGTTTTTGAAAGTTAAACAATGATTCTAAAATCTAAATAAACTAGGAAATTTGCAAAGTAAATCAACAAGTGGATAAAATAAGGATAAAAGAACTAGGGGATTATTGGATTCACCAACATTCAATCCAAGAATCCAACAATCAAAACCAAGGGGAAATAAATGGGGGATCACAAGGGGAAAATCACGCACATATGAACTCTATAATTACTCTCTCGAGCTAATTAGAGGAGCTTGAATAGTCACTCATGACCTATTCTCATGGCATGAGCAACCAATCTAGCCAAATCAAGCACAACATGATTAATCAAGCTTCCCTAAACTAGAAAATGCCTATTTTCATGGACATCCTAGTCTAGCAACCAAACTTAGTTTATTCCTAGCTTCATCTCTCGATCCTTCACTAGGAATTCCAAATATGCAAGTTAAGTGGTGATCAAGCACCACAAACCAAGTAAAACAAGTTTGATCAACAAGTTCAACCCCAAAAGTTAACCCCCTAACTTAGATCTAAGATTCAAAGAGTAAATAAAGGTTACATCCCTTCCCCTAGTAAGAAGCTACTCACACATTATGGAAATAAAACAAAACAAAGCTTGAAATAACTTCATCACCATAACCATGGAGGAAAAAGAGAAAAATGCAAATAATCAACTAATAAAGCAAGATCTAAACAAACAAAACATGAAATAAGCAAGAATAATGGAAGAAAAGAAGAAAATAAACAAAGATTACCAACTTTAAACTTTCATTAATGAAAAACGGAGATTCAAAAGCTTCAAACTTCCACTTTTCTCTCTCCTAGGGTTTTGCTCTAAACTTGAATGCTAAAACAAGATCTAATCTCTCTCTAATCTCTAATTAATAATTACCCAAGTTAAAATAAGAGGAGTTCCTCTTATATAGTCATAAGAAATAAAACAGAAAATTACAAAACAACCCCCGCATTAAAACAAACAAAGTCGTAAAAAGGTTTCCGGAAAAATGACCCGACCCGACGGGTAAGATGACCCGAGCCCTCGGGTGGCCTGACCCGGGCGGTTCAGACCAACAAGAGTGAATATTGAGTTTTCCGCAGATTGACCCGGGCTGGTCATTTGACCCAAGCGCTCGGGTCAGTTTTCAGTTTCGTCAGTTTATTTTCAAACGGTCATATCTCACTAGTTTTTCATTGAAATTGAGCTTGTGACCACTTGTTGGAAAGATATTGAGCCAGGCTTTCATCTCCAACTTGAATCGCTCAAAAATATTTTGTGTGCTGAAAGTTATGGCCATTTGAAGTTGACCCTTGTGCGCAAAGCCTTCCAAAACTTCTTATATTTGCCCCCGGAACTCGGTTATGCTTCATTGATACTTCCTTGACCTTCCTCTTCGATATTAATATTTGGGGTTGTGCAAGTGTCCTCCAAGCATGCTCCTAAGTCCTGAAATGAAACAAATCGCCCAAAGAAAGTGCATACAAGAAGGAAAATTGCACAAATTATGGAAATAGCTAACAAACTAGCATAAACTAACTAAAAAACAACTATAATACCAATTAAAAACTATCAAAAAATAAAGCAATAAACAAGACATCAGATTAATTCCAACTTTAATTAATAACCTTCCTTTATTTGTTGAACCAAGTCAACAACTAACCAACCTTTCATAGGTATAATAATTCAACTTACCAAATAAATCATTTAAATACTAAAATATATTTAAATATATATAACTATATATTAAAATATATTTATAAAATTTATAAATTTACGGGGGATTACAGGAGAAGATGAAGGCACGTGCCTTTTTTTGTTTAAGTAAAAAATCAGGGTGATAAAAGAAGAAAATAAGAAAAGGTGGGGGGGGAATAAATATAAAAACTTAAGATTCCCCCGCCGTTCGCGAGAAATTAGGTCTCCGGATCATTTATGGTACGGAATGCACCCAGGTCCGTACTTTGGGGTGTTCTGGCTATAAGTCTTAGTTGGTGGTGTTGGTGCACCCGCACTGTAGTTCAGGGTGTTGAGGCCAAATTTTGCCACATATATATTATCAAACCTAACGAAAAACATAGATATGTTACATTGAGTTATTTTAAATTCTATTCAATTTATTATTTCAAAATATATCTTTTCATAATTTTGACTTGTACACAAAATCATCAATGTTTAAAGTTATATATGTTGGCAAACGTTTAATTTACCTATCTTCTATCTTCTATCTTCTTTGTTTCTTCAATTTTCTGATTTGAAATAGCCACTGGTTGACGACCGAATGTCCTGAGGTCTGGAGTAGCGACCGGTGTAGAGATCCGATTCCCACTGGTTAGAAGGGAGTTAACAAGCTTTTTTTTCACCCAAAAAAAAAACAAGCATATTGACATTGTCATGGATCTTTTTTCGTCCCTTGAGCAACAAGCATTAACCACAAACTTGGCTATCTAGCAATAAAAAAGAAACTTATTTTTCAAATACGAATTTTTAATTAAACTTTAAAAAATAATTCCAGGCGTAAATTTTAGCATTCTTTTCATTTAGTGTCGTAGTGTGCAACGATATGAACTTCCTAAATAAATAAATAAACCCATATTTTTTACTAATTATGTGCTAGGTTTTGAGAGCATTCGAGCGAATGTTTTAAGTGGAATATTTAGCGGCAGTTATAAGAAAAGCGCGTCTACATCAACACACTTTAAGCGCAAAGACGCTACGCATAGGGACGCGTGATAGGGTATAAAGCTATTAATCAACCATCAGTTTAAACTTTTGGTTGAATTGTTCCTTTGACATTTATTACTGTAACTGTTATTTCATAAATTTATTATTTTTATAGCTCCAAATTATAGCATGCTTCTCTATTAACATGTAAGAAACTTCGTTAAAGTAACCTCTTGTTTCAGTAAGCTAAGTAAGATAATTTACAATATAGTGATTGTCATATGATCAGATAAAATATGGCTTCTGATCGTATTATTGCTTTGAGCTGTTACTAACAGGGCTTTTGAGTATAGAGATAAGAACTCTTGCAAAGTCTAGTCGTCACCATTCAAACAATTCTCCGTTTTCCACGTTTTTTTTTTCTGTTGTTTGTTGGTTGCGTCGATGAGATTTGCACAGGATCGTTGCCCGTGGGCCATGGGCCAATTGCCACCATGTTAGCCTCAGGCTTAAAGTGTGTAGGGCCAACTAGGATAAGGATGCTGTACAATGTTGTACAATTATGTTTCGGATCTTGCTGCTTGATTATGATATTCTTGGCTAAGATGGAGTCCAGCTATTTGGCCAATGGTTAGCCATATAAAAGACAACGTAAGATTATACAATTGTCCTTCTTTATGAATCATTAACTGTTGGAGCTATGATGTATAACGCACAATACATGTGAGTGTCCTACATTAATAAAAGAACGAAGATGGATTCACTTTATAATGCAAGGGAATATTCCCCTTATTTCCATAGGCTTTTAAGGTGGAAACCTCATTTGCGTTGTGAAGTGGTCTCTTTGCTTGTGATACTTGCGGCCCAATCCCCATTACCACACCTAGGTAGGATGGAACCCTACCAATTTGTTGAAGCGATTGACACAATGCTCTAGAAATACAGTTGAGTTCAACTCACAAAGATTGCTCTGTATCTTGTTAATACTGGAGTAGTACTGTTACCCTCTTACCATAGTTTGTAAGTAATGTCTTATTGGAACTCAAACTATTGGAAATTAAACAACAGTTTGATAATCACACGTCTCTTTTAGTTGGCAAATTATTTGCCAGAAAGACTTAATCTATAAGATGTCGCTGGTGGTATAGTGAATTAGTGATCCGATCTGAAATAATTTGCAGATTAGATATCACATATTCTACATTACCAATATCTAATATTTGCATCTGATACGAAAACTTTGGATTCTGATACTTTTCGAATCAGATATAACAAGTACAAACTTAAAAACCGTGGACCTGTACCAATTGGTTAGCAGTCGCCAATCAAATTATCGATCGATTTTCAATTATTTATCGACCACTTAGAGTGGTCAATAAAAAAGCTGGTCTTGTTATGGAAGTCATGTATCATAAACGTGAAATCTAAATTGTGTAGATTGAAAAAGAATAGAGTTAGTAATAAGATAGTATTTACCATACCGGAAAGATATAATCTGGTATAGCCCAATGAATACACATTGTGTCCTTCAGAGAATTTCGCTCCCTCTAAGACACCCAATAGTTTGAGCAATGGCCTCTCAGAATGGAGTAGGTTTCATTAAATTCTTAAAACGATATTGTAATTCTATGAAATCGGTGAACAAAACTAAAATAGAGTAACCACTAAATATGCTTATGTATATATGATTTTAAACAGCCGAACACAGATAGAGCTTATATCTGTTCTTGTTAATGTTCATCCAAAATAATAGAGCGATAACTCATATTTATAGGCATGAAGTGTTTATTTATGAAAGAGTAAATGTCTATTCATAAAACATGCCTATTCAATAACACTTAAAATAAAAACAACACACATGGTAACAAATGGTGAACTTGTTTTTTTACATATTCATACATCAGACATCCAAGACCGACATATAAATTTAACATTGAGGAATTCCTCATAAAGAAAACGTAAGTTATAAATTTGAAAGTACATTAATAATTACAAACAAAATCAACAGAACATCTTTACCTTTTTATTGATTAGGGGAAAAGAAACAGAAACAGATAGAGAAATAAATTTTCCTTATCTTTATTTAATCATGAACTTGGAATTATATGTTCTTTTGATAGTATTTGAAAGAAAAACCATCCCTCTCAAGTTTTTCTTGCATTTCATCAATACGTTTAGCCATGGAAGGACTTATGTGATTGGTCCAGTCTCCGACCTCGCCTTTCCTAAACAAAGCCTTGTTCTCAAACCAAGGATAAAACTTGCCACTCTTATTGACCTCCATTTCTTTCAAACTCTTAATACTACATAGCTCTATTATCTTATCTATAACATTACCTTTTTCCTCATCCTCCGAAAATGGACAACCCACAAACTTAGCCAACTTTTTCAAATGAATTTTGGGGTCCTTCTTCAGCCCTTCATACTCTAAGAATAATACCTTTTCTTGGTTTTGCATGCTCTTCTTCCAATACTCAAGTACATGATCATTATAAGGACCATAGGGGAATATCCCCTTGCAATACTTACCTATATATTCTTCCATCATCCCCATATCTGGCTTAACTCCTTTGTTTATCTCAAACTGAAGGTAAAAAAACCACGATGAAACGAAAGTGTCCCAAGGATTTCGACAAATATAAACAATTCGACATTTAGAAGTCTTGATTGAGTCTGGCAATGAAAGATACGGCATATGGGTAGCAAAGAGTCGAGGTGAAGGTACTTTAGTTAAGTCAATATTTTGATTTGTAATGGAATTTTTGTAAACTTCAACCTCCAAATGGAGGACAAGTTCATGAGGATTTTTGGTGTCAAGGGGAAGTTCGGAGATGATATCGGAGCAAATTTTCCGATTTACAAGGGCGAAAAGTAGAGATTTTAACCAAGTTGTACCAGTTTTCGGTAGGCTAGCTAAAATGATATCCGTATCAAGAGCTTGAAACTGGGATTGGAATCCAGTAACACCTTCGAAAATTACACTTAGGCACCAAAAATTCTGATAAAATTGCATTGGAAAACCAAACCATAGTTGATCTTCCAATTGATGATCTAAAGAAGTGTTTTTTGGTTCTGAAGCTGCCATCTAGTTCTCTTGTTTTTTGACATACAAAAGAGATGGCAATTGGCATTTGTACTAGGCATTATATTATAAGCGGTGTGGGACATGTTATTTACAGATATCATCTTATAAAATTCTTTGGTGTAACTCGTAAACCAAAATTTTTATGGTAACAATCCACAAACCACCGCTTGAAATAAATAACTTAGTGACATGAGATTCATGTAAATATTTGTATAGTCCATGTTATTCTTGTTGGAGTCTATGTCATTATGCATGTTACACAATAAGTTATGGTGTAACATGTTATACCCAAGATGCACTCATCATCTTATCCTCAAGCACGCGTGCAAATGAGTGATTGAAGATATTGTAGCATAATCCTATACCCCCCAAATTCAAAAAAAAATTCTACTGTAAGCAAGACTTATTCGCTATTATCAATAAATGTATTATTGAAAATTTGCAGTATTCACCTATATTAGCTTTGACCACATTTCAATGCTTATATGTAAAAAACAAATCTATTATGTAATGTGTTGTTGGATTAGTTTAGATATGTATTTTCAAAATCTAGTTTTTATAAGTTTTAGCAAGCAATAATTGAAAATGTTAACGTCAACATGTTAAATGTACTAAGAAACAGATATTGTAGTCCACGATTTGTGAGTAGCACAAGAACAGATGTCGTGACTTGGCAGCTGCGTCTGAGTCAGTGGGCACTGCGCAGTTAATGTTTTTGGTGAATGTCGAATAGAGGATTAGAGAATAAAGGAAAATGTTTGAGTAATCCTAAGGGATGTCAAACCTTTTAGACACAGTAAAATAAAAGCATTGATATACATATGCAACAAATTAGAGAGAGAATTGTCATAAAATTAATGTTTTAATGTGTTCTTGATCAATGAAATTTCAATAATTAGAGGTTGACAACTTTTTAGGCCACTCAATCACTCCTCGAGTATAAAAGGTTTGTGAATTTTGAGAGTGAAATGTGAACTGAGTGTGTGAATATTTTCAAATTTAATTTTGTTTTATTAAAAGTGGAGGAGTCAGAAGTGGTCCCTAGTCTTCTCTCCTCCCCTCACAATTCACATGTGAAATGTCAAATTTGTCAGTGACGTGCTACTGACTGCCCAACTCCAGCTCCATTTTATGTCTTTCTAGAGTCCAACGGAACTACATGTAAATATTTACATCCTTGGTTGTAAATAAATAAAACAATTATCATTTTAAGCCATTTCAAAATAAATGGAACGTTACTCTATTTGGTACTTACTTCTCTGCATCTCTCTCTTCAATCTTCATCACATAAATCCCTATTTTTCTTTCTCTCAATCACTCTCTCTTCTCGTAAATCCTACGTCGGGCCCACGTTTCATTTAAAACAGAATTGGGGAATATATTTTTTTACAAAACTCCTTAATTGTTTTTTGATCTGGGGATGCACGTGCACCCCGTGCACTCCATGCACCATGGTGGCTCCGCGAAAAGTAATATTGCAAAGATGTATTTATGCTTACATATAGCACCTTCGGATGTTACATTACAAGGAAGGAAACACAAAAATAGTGCAGAGAACGTGATATGCAAAGCTTATAAATATGGTGAAAAAATAGTGGATGTCATTAGTTTTGATGTTTCGGAACTTTGGTCAAACAATTATTTAACAAAATTGTATTGGTCCGAGAGATTGAATCCGATCCACATTAATTTTTTGGAAAACAAAATAAAAATTTAAAACTAGAAAACTATGGTAAGAACTACTCCCTTCGTTTCATTTTAATTTATTCACTTCACTTTGGGGGAGAACCAATGAGAAAGTGTAAAAGTATGAGAGAGAAACTGAAAAGGTGGAGAGAGAAACTGAAAAGGTGGAGAGAGAAATTGAAAAGTGCGAGAGATAAATTAAAAAGTGGGTTAAAATATTAAAAAGTAGAGGACATGTGTGGAAAAAGAGGAGAAAGTAGATGTGACATGTTACCAAAAATAGAAAAAGCAACAGTGTGTAGATTAAAAAGAAACAGACCAAAAAGGAAAATGTGTAGATTAAAAAGACACGGATGGAGTACAAGTTGATAATGCTTTGAAAAAACATAGGGCGATAACTTTTTAAAGTTAGCTCGTTGTCACTTGCGGACTTATTTCTTTGTCGCTGCACGCTGCCTACTAGCATCACACTCCCATCGGACAACTAGTCAAGGCACCTAATATGCTGGCTAGGCTATGTGTGCTATGAAAATTGGCTAAGTGTGGGAACACACAAGTGAGATACTTTTGAAACAATTACAGGTGGATTACGAGTGATGAGTTCTCTAGGATGCTTTGTACAAATGAATTGGGATGCCTATTTATAAGCCTCCATCCTACCCTTCCCTAATTCTAGAGTCTTCTACAACCTCCTCAATTGGAGACTTCTATACAAGACTGCCCTAGAATGTTCTCTTTTCAAGGCTTCTCTAGAGGCTTCCCATGCACCATCGAAAAATGCTCATGCACCATCATATGATTCTGGGCATAATCTAGCTCGACCATTGTCTTCATTGGCCGAAAATACAGTGGACCCCCAAGTTTGAGCCCAATTGAAGCCCTTTTGGGCCACCAAATGCCTTATGGTAGCAAGGCCGTTGCTAGGCCATCGCAAGTCGCCCAGCCCATCGTTGCTGCCTAGCGGTACAGTTGGGTATTTTAGTGATGAGTCTTGACATCACGCTCGCTATACGTTGCACACTTAGAGTCTTCTATAATTTTTGCAAGTTCAATAATTAAGAATTTCGTAAACAAGAGGAAAAAAACTAGACTGGCTAAAGAAGTCATTAAAATGTGTCATTGAAACTTGCTTAATTAGTTATGCATAAAGGGTTTTCTCTTGCTTCTGTCTACAAAGCCCAATTGCCCTCTATGAACCCTAACATTGATCTTTCTTGGATCTGGAAAGCGCGTATGGAACCCAAGCTAAAAATGTTCTTTTGGCTTTTGTGGCATGATCGTCTTCCCCATGGGACGAAACTCCTCACAACTAGAAAAAATCATTCAATCATCCCCCATATGTCATAGATGTCTTACCTTTCTTGAGGATTCCCCTCATGTAATCAGAATGTGTTAGGAGTCGAAAGACCTTTGGCTCCTCACCCCAGCTCTATCCCTTCCTTCCCTATCTTTGCACTCTTGGATGGAGTTAAACTTAGAGTCCACCATTCCGTTCAAGGGGATGGAGTGGGCGATTATATTCCCTTATGTATGTCATGAATTATGGAAAGACCAGAACAATAGGATCTTTAGATCGATCTTTGTAACTTACCCAAACAATTTAATCTCCAAAGCATTTGTTAACACGCGGCAGTGCCTCTTAGCCATGCCTACTCTCATTAACTTGAACACTGCTCAAATAGAAAACCAAGCGGGAAACACCCTTCCTCTAAATTCTCTCTCTATTTAGGTGGATGCATCCTTTGTTATCACTCTTATACCTTCAGGCTTGTGGGGAGGGGGGGTTGTTAGGGATTGTCGTGGTGTTTGGACCTTGGGTTTTCAGAGGAAATGTTATGCTCATGATGCTCTCTTAGCTGAGTTATTGGGTATTTATGAGGGCCTCCAAATTATGAAACATGAGAACATCAAGTGTATCATCCTATATTCAGATTGCAGGTTTGCGGTGGAGTTATTACACAACCATGAGGTGTTTGATAGGTACTCCGATGTTGTTTTCTTGTGTAGAAAGTGGTGGACCCTAATTCTGAACTTGAAGATTGAGTTTTGTGCGAGGAGCATGAACAAGTGTGCGGATGCGATTGCTAAAGCCGCTATAATTTCGGATATAGATTGCAATGTAACTAGGATGTTTCCGGCCCTTTTAGTAATTGTATGAACTATGCTACTATGGTTTGTAACTGATTATTTTTATATACTTCCTCTGTTCTGTTTTAAATGAAACGTTTGCTTTTTCACGCAACCCAATGCACTTCTTTAATCATTAATATCTTTAGTTGTGCACACGTGAAAAATATAAAAATGTTACAATTTGATAGTATGCATCGAGACGAATGTAACAAGATCCCACTTAACTATGTTTTTCTTTATATAGTGGCGATAAATTGGAGTCAAAATTGATCAATAAATAGTGTCATTTCACCTAATGTTTCATTTAAAATAGAACGGAGGAAGTATCTCAATTCTGTGTTCACAAAAAAAAACAAGTATACGTACGTTGTATTACAATTACAATATTCCTCTAGTAAAAATTGGGTCCACATTTCATATATTAAACCTTTTCTATTCCTCATAATTCAGTGTGTACAGGAACCAACTCACTAGTACATTCTAAATGTGAGTAGTATGTTACGAATGAAGTTGTAACGAAAGTAACGGAAGTACAAGAATGAGAAGCTAAGGAAGAAAAAATCTCAATCCTCTCGGAGACAATATTGTTAGGTGGATCGAGATGCTAACCGTTAAAAACACTTTTGGGCCACAAACGTTCTCACATTATGTAAGACGAGAAAAAGATAGTAGAAGAATATGAGATAATAGAATGAATCACAATTATAAACAAAATTAAAATATATAACTGATGGCATGTTTTTCTTTCTCCTACGCGGTGTGAGCGCATATTTAACTACCCCATTATTAAGATTTATTAAATACGTTCTGAAGTCGCCAACAAGTATTTAAAGGAAGACTCATAAACCTAATTGGATATTTGGGAAACCGTAGGGACAATTTACGGACTTATCCAATATAAATTTCCCCTTCCTGACTCCATAGATTGAGTTCGGAGGTGAGGGTACGAACATGGTCATAATGAAACACATTCGCCATTGCTGGCCTTTACTTAATATCGATTCATGTCAATTTTGATGCAATAGAATAACCAACTAATATTTTCATGCACCCTAAAATAATTTATTCTAGGTTGGTTCAGGAAACACATAAAATACATAATGATATGTTATTAGGCAATCAAAATTACAGGAAACCTATCAAATTGTCCAAATTATCTGATTAATATTAGAACAATTATTTAGGTATTGATTAGCAAAAATAACATGTGAGGTGGTGAAAGCATTAAAATAGGACAATCAGGCAAGCATATAATAATATGTAAACATAAATAAAAAGGAAAGAATAAAAGGTTTAGAATGTACAAAAGAGCGCTTTTTATATTAAAGATCTACATCAGGAAAGAAATAGTTAGTAACTTCAATATAAAATTAATTTATTCAAGGACCCTCAGGATTATACCGTGGCTTGGGTCTGAGAGATTGACAACCTTCGGGACGAGCAATCGTAAAACTTGAAAATCTGAACTTGTATATTTGTCTGAAAGTATGTAGATTTGAATGTGTTTGTGTTTGAAAAGTATGAATTTTGTAGAGAGAATTCATAGAGTGTATGTCGAAGTATATAAAAGTCGAGTAATAAATGTATGAAAACCGTATTTGATTCGTAAAATCGAAGAGTATTTATAGGTAAAAAGAAACTACGCTTCACGCACCAGCTGCGCTAGGCGCAAGAGCCTGTGTGACGCACAATCACACGTGTCACATTGCTGCACCTGACGCGGCACGACCAATCATCAGTGCCCATGTGGCACACGCTTTAAAAAAGATAAAATTGACAGCATGTGCATCGCATAGATAAGTGCGCTCGGCACACGACTCTGTGTGACAACAGGTCTACATGGCAGGCTTGTGCGCTCGGCCCATGCTGGTGTGCTCGGCGCACCGCCTTGCTTTTGACACGTTTTGGCAGCTTTTTGATTAAAACGCGTTTAAACGATTTTCTTTTATCTTTCAACTCCGAAAATCTGATTTTACTGGATAAAATCGGATTTAATTATAAAAATATCTTTGAAAATATTTTTTTATTTAAATAAAAGAATTAATTATCAATGAATAATTAAATGGGCTTTTTCAATGAGTTGGGCTCGAAATACAATACGATTTTGGATCATTAAAATACGCTTTAAGACTTTTGAAATAGGTTTGGCTCTCGGACTGCTTTACCCTTGAGTTGGACCAATTAAGACCATAGTATGTTTCATCATTGAGCTCCTAAATGGAGAGATACGAATATGTGTTTACAATAATCATACCTCTGCAACAAACCTAACGAATAAAGATTTGGAAACCTCAACTAATAGGTATCAAGGAGTAGTCTTAGCCAAAGACCTATATGGCTAGCGGTTGGACAAGATTAAAACGCTACTTAAGAAAATTATGAGTGTTTGGTAAGGTAGTGGTTGAAGTAGCGGGTAGCAGTTGAAGTAGATTATGAGTAGCGGTTGTGGAACGTTACTACAAGTAACGCTTGACATTTAGAGGTAGCGGTCTAGCAAATAAACACTATATAATAGCATAAGGTAGAATTATTAACCAATGTTTTTTTTATTTATTTTTCCTTTTACTGTTTATTTATTGTTTTATTTTATGGCAATTCAATGTTTATTTTATAATAGTAGAGATGTAATTTAAATATTTATTTTAAAGATAAGATATTTTACAAGTATTTTAGTTAAAATTGGTAATATAAATTTTTCGAGGGTTAAATATTTTCTTAGATTTAAACATTTCTTTGAGCACCTAAAAAGTCATATACTCCTTTTTGTGTAACTTCTTTGAAAAAATAAATCTTGAATTTAGCTATTGAACGAACATATGAAATTATTGTAGTTCATTTCATATTAGAATAAATGTCATTTATTGTCTTTTATAATTTCAACAGCTACATTTGCCAAACACTTCTAATTAACACAATTAATTTAATCGCTGATCGCTGACAGCTACTAGTAGACAGCTAGCCGCTACCCCCCAACAGCTACAGCTACTGCAACCGCTAACCGCTACTAGAACCGCTAGTTTTGCCAAACATGCCCTTCGCAGGAGCAAAAGTGGACAGGAGAAGAGCCACAATACAAACTATTTAAAACGTTGAAGAACGTCAATTTATGGAACAACTAGCCCAACCAACGCCTTAACACCAAATATGAAAATTTTTAACCACCCATTCAAGAGTTCATTCATCATACCGGGTGTACCATATGCATAGTAGAACCAAGTCTAATTTTTGTTAATTTGCTCATATGACACTCTCCTTTTTTATATATATTTTGCTCAATTGGATGATCTCAAATGAGCAATGATCTAGAAAAATAGTATTGGATGTACCATGCTCACAGTACTCCCGGGTGTATAATAAATTTTGCGCATTTAATATATAAATCACTCTTCCCATTCCCCATTTCCAATATAATCAGAATGAAAGCAAATAAAATCAAAATGACAAAATCTCAGAGAAGAAAAAGAAAGAGAGGAGAGGGGGGTAAAAAGTGGATCAACGGCAACGGTCAATTCTAGGATTTATGGTTAATTAGATAATATTTTAACGGTATAAGTCTCAGTTGCGTAGGAAAATTGAAGGAGGATGTTGGTTTTGAAACTCAAGCAAACCAAAACCAAGGTTTCCATGGTTATATCTTCTTTTTGTTTTTCCTTATCAGAGTTCGGAATATACAGCGTTTGGAATTATGCTCGATTGGGTTTCAATACTCAATCGATTGGTTAATTTGTTTTTTTTTTTTAAATCGAGGAAATGTTTGTTGGATTAGAAAGAGGACACTAGATTCCTAACAACCCCGACCCAAACAATATTGAGGCCCTGTGCTGATGTCGAAAAAAAGGCCCCTATAAAATCTATCTTACGGGTTTCTAAATTGTTTAAAAAAAATTCAAAGGCACAATCACATGGCACTGAAGCTACCATAAAAGACTTTGAGCGAGTGATCGACGAATTATCATCAATCTGTAGGAATTTAGATGCTTAATGCGTAAAACGAGTATCACATACTCAAACATCTAACACCAAGATCTTTGCATAAATCAACATGAATCAATTAAGAGTATAAAATATACCTCTTGATGCGTGAATTCGGGTCCACCACGAGCCTTCTAGTGGAGATCTCTTAGAACGTCAACCGCCGTTCCTCTAGTGTTGGTCCACGAACAACCCTTAGATCACCACGTATGCTAGTACGGAAGAGAGAATAATCCTCTTGCTTTTGAGGTGTGATGGCCGAAAATGAGGAGAAAGAGAGGAGCAAAGAAAATCAGATTTTCTTCACAAAGAATAATGTAATGAACCTCCTACTTTGTAACCCCCATATCAATATATAAGGTGGTTACAAAGAGGTGCTTTCATGAGCTTTATTTTGCCTCATAATGTCATACATTATGAGCATAATAAACTCATGAGTTACAACTCTTCCATCCCATAAAACCGCCCAACCCATTTCACAAATGGTTTTGGGTAATATCCAAGGGTTGTCACATTGTGTGACCTCATAGGACCCAATACATATTAGTAGTTGGCCTAAATATACTAGCCCAACAAACCGCAATTAGCTTCTAGCAAAACGTTGCGGTCACCTAATATTATTGAATATATTATCTTTATAATTCGTCCATATACATTTAGTTTATTACACTTGATCGAGGACAAAATCCTTTCAATCTCCCACTTGTCTAAGAACAAGTGTGTAACCTTCAAATTCCTTAAGTCGCTTAATGTCTAACTTGATGACATGGTAACATCGTATGTAAACCATACCAATATTCAAGTTGTTTCTTGAAATCCGAGTTCGAACTGTCGAAACAAATGATTAACTCCTTAATCCATTTGAGCACGGCCATGCATTTTCAGTTCTCGCTCTTCAAGAGGCCAAGACACCAATCCTAACTCTTAGGAGGACTTTATCCAGTCTTGTATAACCAAAACTCCCACTCAATTCATAGTAGTTCGAACACTCGCTTTTATAGACTCCTTTTACGGCACGACGTTTTGCAGTGTCAAAAATATACTAATCCTTAAGCAAGAATAGTGTCAAACTCATGTCTAAGGAATCCACTAAATGTATTAATGAGATTCTCATAAACCTTTTAGAGAACTCCCACTAGGTCTGCCCAACGTGTATCAACTATACACGCCTATGCAAATGACTAGACATCTCTATGTCCCCATAGCCCAAGAAACTGCGCTATCAATCAACTTGCAATCTAGTCCATGAAACAGAATCATTTACGTTCAATTTTAATGATTCGAACTAGGGACAAAGGTAAATTATAACTCCTGTTCCTTTGGATAGGGTTTCATTCGTCAAATCACATATTTGACAATCCTATCAAACGTTATAAAATACTTTGAACGTTTTATTTAATACTAAACCAAGATTAAATAAGAACATAACCTTTTATTGATAAACATAACCAAACATATCACAAGAGTAACTATAACTGTGAACTAATTAAAAGTAAATAGTACACAATCAAAGCCATTCTCCTATATGCTTAAGTCCTATAGCCCTAGTATGACTCTCATGCTTAGGCTGAGGCAATGGTTTAGTTAAAGGATCAGCGACATTGCTATCCATATGAACTTTGCTAACTATTACATCTTTTCTCTCGACGATTTCTCGAATGAGATGAAACTTCCTAAGTACATGTTTATACCTTTGATGTGATCTTGGTTCCTTAGACTGAGCTATGGCACCATTGTTATCACAATGTAAAACAATACCATTTCCAACACTAGGCACTACTCCTAGCTCCAGGAATGAACTTCTTCATCCAAACGGCTTCCTTTCTTTGCATCGCTGCAGCAATGTACTCAGCTTTCGTTGTAGAATCGCGACGGTACTTTGCTTTGAACTTTTCCGACTCACTTGCCCTCCATTTAGACAAAAGATGAAACCAGATTGGGATCGGAAATCATCTTTGTCGGTTTGGAAGCTTCGCATCCGTGTAACCCTCAACAATTAATTCACTTTCACCTCCATACACTAAGAAATTATCCTTAGTCCTTCGTAAGTACTTTAGGATATTCTTAGTTGCACTTTCAGTGTGCGTCACCTTGATTTGATTGGAATTGCTACACATGCTCAAGGCATATGAAACATCTGGGCGAGTACAAATCATGGAGTACATAATGGACCCTATAGCTGACGCATAAGGAACATTATTCATTCGCTTAATCTCATCGGGTCCGGGAAGGACACCGAGTCTTGCTAAGCGAAACACCATGTTGCATGGGTAGAAAACCTCTTTTAGAGTTTTCCATATTGAACTTAGTAACGATCTTATCTATATAAGTTCTTTGGCTAAGTCCAATCATCCTCTTAGACCTATCCCTATAGATCTTGATCCCCAAAATGTACTCAGCGTTTCCAAGGTCTTTCATAGAAAAACAACTCTTCAACCATTCCTTGACTGACTCAAGCATGGGAATGTCGTTTCCTATGAGAAGTATGTCATCTACATATAAGACCAAGAAGACTATGTAACTCCCACTTTCCTTCTTGTAAACACAAGACTCTTCTCCGTTTTTGAGAAAACCAAACAGGTTTGATTGCCTCATCAAAACGAAGATTCCAACTCCGAGATGCTTGCTTCAATCCATAAATGGACTTTTGAAGCTTACATACCCTCCTAGGATATTCTGGATCCACAAAACCTTCCGGTTGTGTCATATACACATCCTCTTTCAAGAACCCATTCAAGAAAGCGGTTTTGACATCCATTTGCCAAATCTCATAATCATAGAAGGCAAAGAATCGCTAGGAGTATCCGAATGGATTTAAGCATTGCTCTTGGTGAAAAGGTTTCGTCATAGTCTATACCATGAACTTGCTTGAACCCTTTTGCAACCAATCTTGCTTTGTAAACCTGAATGTTACCATCCTTGTCTGTTTTCACTTTGAAAACCCATTTGCAACCAATATGTGTAACCCCATCGGGCAAATCCATCAAGTCCCATACTTGATTTTCAGACATAGATGCCATTTCGGACCTCATGGCTTCAAGCCATTTTTCGGAGTCTTCACTCATCAAAGCTTGCTTGTAGGTAGTAGGTTCCTCAACTTCTAAGATCATTATCTCGGAACTTTCGGTTAACAAGAAATCAACAAACTTTTTGTTTGGTATTCTTGATCTACTACTCCTACGAGGGGCCGCAACGAGAGAAATTTTCTTCTCAACAACTTGAGAATTTTCGCACGAATTAGATTCGAGTGGGACAAGTAGGAGGTTCGTGTACATGATGCACGTCCTCCAACACTTGGTCGATTATGGGAGAAGATTCTACCAAAGAAGGAACTACATTCTCCACAACTGGCACTTGTGCTTCTGACTCTAACATAGGTTGAACTATGTCCATTTGTTGCTTTTCTCGAACCTCTTCGAGAAATATATTACTCCCACTTGCCTTTTTGGAAATAAAATCTTTTCCAAAAAGACACCACGACGAGCAACAAACACTTTGCCCTCGGTCAGATGGTAGAAGTAATAGCCCTTGGTCTCTTTGGGATAACCCACAAAGAAACACTTATCGATTTAGGGGCGAGTTTATCCGAAAGTAAACGTTTTACATAAACCTCACAACCCCAAATACGTAGAAAAGATAAACTTGGAACTTTTCCACTCCACATCTCATATGGAGTCTTTTCTACTCGCCTTTGATGGAGTTCGATTAAGTGTGAAAGTAGCGGTTTCGAGAGCATATCCCCAAAAGGAGATAGGAAGATCAAGCAAAACTCATCATAGACCGAACCATATCAAGTAGAGTGCGGTTCCTCCTTTCGGATACACCATTCAACCGAGGTGTTCCGGGGCGGAGTGAGTTGTGAAAGAATTCCACAACTCTTCAAGTGATCACTAAACTCTTGGCTCAAATATTCACCACCACGATCGGATCGTAGTGCTTTAATTGTTTTGCCAAGCTGGTTTTGGACTTCATTCGGAATTCTTTGAACTTTTCAAATGATTCCGACTTATGCTTCATTAAATAGACATATCCACATCTACTTAAATCGTCCGTAAAAGTAATGAAGTACCCAAACCCTCCCCTAGCTTTTGTGCTCATTGGTCCACACACATCGGTATGTATTAGACCCAATAGATCACCGGCCCTTTCACCCTTTCCAAGAAAAGGTGACTTCGTCATTTTACCCATTAAACATGATTCACATACATCAAATGGCTCAAAGTCAAAGGATGTTAGAAGTCCATCTTTATGTAACTTCGAATGCGTTTCGCGTTTATATGTCCTAAACGACAATGCCATAAATAAGTAGGATTAGTATCGCTTGATCTATGTTTTTTCTTTGTCTATGTTAAGGACATCTTTGTCTAAGTCTAGGAAATATAGACCATTAGACCTTTTAGCAATGGCATAAAACATTGAATTCAAATAAACAGAGAAACAACCTTTCTCAATTGTAAATGAAAACCCTTCATTATCCAAAACGGGAATAGAAATAATGTTTTTGGTAATAGCGGGAACATAATAACAGGTTATTAAGCTCTAATATAAAACCCGGAAGGCAAAGGTAGACTATAAGTCCCAACCGCAACGGCCGCAACCCTTGCACCATTTCCAACGCGCAGTTCTACCTCCCCCTTTAGCCAAGGCTCTACTCCTTCTTAGTCCCTGCACATTCGAAGTAATGTGAGAAACACAACCGGTATCAAATACCCAAGAAGTAGATGTTGCTAAATTAATGTCAATGACATAGATACCGAAGAAGAAGCCCCGGACTTCTTATCCTTCGAGATACTTCGGGCGATTACGCCTCCAATGACCAATTTGATCACAATGGAAGCACTTGGCATTTGCGGCCACCTTTTGGCTTTGCCTTTGCACGTGGCTTATCGGCGATCTTAGTGGCAACTTGCTTGCCCTTGTCCCTTTTTCTTGCCCGGCCCATTCCTTCTTAAAACCCTTTCCCTTTTGAACCATAAGAACTTCCTTCTTAGGTGCAACAGAGATGTTTTGCTCGCGAGTCATGAGCATCCCATGTAACTCAAAGAAGGGTTTTCGACACCCCATTCATATTGAAGTTCAACCTAAAATGGTTGAAGCCTTCATGAAGTGAGTGTAGTATGATGTCAGTAGCCAACTCTTGGCTATAAGGAAAGCTCAACCTCTCCATTGTCTCGAAATAACCAATCATTTCAAAGACATGAGTGGCGACTGGCTTGCCTTCGACTAACGCACACTCAAGAATAGCCTTGTGAGTTTCATACCTCTCTATCCGAGCTTGTTCTTTGAAACATGGTTTTCAACTGTCGGATATACTTGTAGGCATCCAAGCATGCAAACCTCTTTTGAAGGCTTGGTTCCATAGCCGCAAGCATAAGGCAGGTAACAATTACCGACCTTTCTGCAATGGCCTTGTGGGCCGCCTTTTCGGCTTCAGTAGAGGTGGTCGTTAAAACCGGGATAGGGGTTTCAAGAACATCCTCTCGACCTTCGGATCTAAGAACAATTCTTAGATTCCTTTCCCAATCAAGGAAGTTTTTGCCGTTCAACTTATCCTCAAGGATTGAACGTAAGTTAAAAGGTGAATTATTGTTGTTACCAGACATGATATCTACATAGAAGATGCAAAAGTAATAAGTATGTTTATCATAATAGCTTTTAATAAATTTTAAACACTTTAAAATAAAAGCTATGCACTTGACCAATTTTTAAAAATGTCCCCTTTGAATCAAGTGATTCTAAGACCCTATCAAACATGATTTATAAGTGGACTTTGGCCTCAACTTAAAACCAAATTTAAAAGGTAAGTAAACTCTTTTACTAATTACAACAAGTGTAATTCTTAGTTGATGGGTGATTGCTAAGGTGATGAAAGTTCCCAGGTAAGGAAGTTACCCACAACGTTGGGGAAAGCCTTCCTAATCCTAGACAGAACTTGTCATCCAAACACAAAAACCCAACCCTTTGCTTCAAAATCCAAAACCGTTTTGATGATTTTGTTGGGCCAAACCAAACTAAACATGCAAATTTCGGAAATTTACTCTACTTAGCCCAAGATTGGAAGTAACACTCTGCTTTTGGCGTAACCTATTACTAACGATCAAGATTTTTAGTAGATGTTTATTTGGAAAAGCAATTACCCAATATTAGCTTTAGGGACCTAAGTAAATTATTATGTGATTTAATTACTAGTGAACTCATTGCAAAAATAAATCACATGCATAATAAAACTTAGAAAGCATTCAAAAGTAATATTTAAATGCATAAAATGAAATGTGATCCTAGTATGGCCCCTAACCCTAAAGACTACTCTTTAAGGCCTCCATCCTTGAACCACCTTGGATCTCCATCCTTGTGCCCCATGGAAATGAAAAACATCGGACCTCCATCGTTGAATCAATTCAACTTGAATAATTTTTGAAATTTAAACTAATATTACAAAAATACTAACGATGCATAGATCGTATTTAAATTACAAAAACACAATAACGATACGCAGATCGTAATTTCTATCCAAGTTTGGGCCATACTAGTCACCGCATGCATCCATAATATCATATATATATAAAACATGCATTTTAATCAACTATTAAAATAAATTATTATGCTTCAACAACTTTAAAACATAATAACATCAACCAAATTTAATCTCATATTAAATTAAATGGTTAGTACCTCTAGACAAATTCAATCATATTAGAATTTATCGCCCAAGGGCTTTAAAATATTAACCTAACAAATTTAATCAACTATTAAATTTAAAGAAAAATATATAAGCACTTTAAGGTACCACATATATTTTAATCATATTAAAACATAAAAGCATAGCATGATATTTAATCACAAATAGTAGCATGAAAGAATTAATCAACTTATTAATACTACCATCCTAACATAAAATTAAATACCATAAAATGAAACTCCCATCATAATTTTAATTCATTTAAGCATTAGCATAGGATACCAAGCATAATAACTACTTAATATGCATTAAGGGATAAACGGATTAAACGTTTTTATCCGTTGAAAAAGCAAACGAGCCAAGCGAGGCAGAACACTGCTCGCGACCCGCGAGCTAGGTCGCGACTCGCGACCAGTGATTCGCGAGAAGCTCACTGCTTCCACTTTTCCGATTTCAATTCACGCAATTTTAATCGAAATGCGTATGATTTTCTTTATACACTAAACATGTTTACGCATAAATAAATCATTCTAGGCTTCAAATTCAAGAATTCATGCTATGAAATTATACATAATCAAATTAAATATAAATAATCAAAGCATGCAATTCATGGATCATACATATATACATCACATTTTAATTAACAACTTAACTAAAACATGAAAAATATAACAATTATATATGTATACATGTATCAAAAAATGTATAAACAACTTTTATACTCCCACTAGATTAAAATCAAATTTTAATCATGCAAACAATATCCTCATGCTAATACCCTCCCCTAAACGAATTAAAAAAAAAAAAAGGAAAACATGCATCCACATGATCATATTAATCTATGCAATAGGCTAACTGATACCACTGTAGGAATTTAGATGCTTAATGCGGAAAACGAGTATCACATACTCAAACATCTAACACCAAGATCTTTGCATAAATCAACATGAATCAATTAAGAGTATAGAATATACCTCTTGATGCGTGAATTCCAGTTCCACCACGAGCCTTCTAGTGGAGATCTCTTAGAACGTCAACCGCCGTTCCTCTAGTGTTGGTCCACGAACAACCCTTAGATCACCACGTATGCTAGTACGGAAGAGAGAATAATCCTCTTGCTTTTGAGGTGTGATGGCCGAAAATGAGGAGAAAGAGAGGAGCAAAGAAAATCAGATTTTCTTCACAAAGAATAATGTAATGAACCTCCTACTTTGTAACCCCCATATCAATATATAAGGTGGTTACAAAGAGGTGCTTTCATGAGCTTTATTTTGCCTCATAATGTCATACATTATGAGCATAATAAACTCATGAGTTACAACTCTTCCATCCCATAAAACCGCCCAACCCATTTCACAAATGGTTTTGGGTAATATCCAAGGGTTGTCACATTGTGTGACCTCATAGGACCCAATACATATTAGTAGTTGGCCTAAATATACTAGCCCAACAAACCACAATTAGCTTCTAGTAAAACGTTGCGGTCACCTAATATTATTGAATATATTATCTTTATAATTCGTCCATATACATTTAGTTTATTACACTTGATCGAGGACAAAATCCTTCACAATCATCATAATGTTTTAGCTAACTTTCTTGAGAGGTATGGACGGAGGAATAATTTATATGCATATGAATTGTGTGTATAGCACATTAAAGCTAAGGCATCTAAGGTTTTGAAGTTATGTTCGGCAAAGAGAACAACTACTGAACTACTACACAAGTAGACATTAACAAAGAATGCAATGGTAAAAGGCATAATTTTGATTCATTCATGATTGAACTAGCAGTATTACTTAATAAAAGAATAGCAAGACATTTTGGTTGAATTTTGGTTGAATTGTTCCTTTGACATTTATTACTATAATAATTTGTTTCATAAATTTATGATCTTTTATAAATCCAAATTATAGCATGCTTCTCGACTAGCATGTACTCCCTCCTTTTCTTTTTAATGGTTACACTTTGAGTTTTGACACTATTCACAAATTCATGTTTAACTATCATTTGTGATTAATGGGTAAGGAAAAATATAATCGTGTGAGATCTTGTTTCATCCTCTCAATACGTACTTTTGGAATACTGACTTTTTATCATTTTAACAAATGCAAATTTAGAGACATTAATGTTCAAACATTTACATTAGCAAGCGTGAAAAGGTAAAGTGTAACTATTAAAAAGAAACGGAGGGGGTAAGAAACTTCTTTAAAGTAACCTCTTGTTTCATTAAACAAGTTAAGAAAATTTACAATATAGTGATTGCCATATGATTAGATAAAATCTGGCTTCTGATCGTATTGCTTTGAGTTGTTATGAATAGGGCTTTTGAGTCTAGGGATTAGAAATTGTCTTCACCATTCAACCAATTCTCTGGTTTCCACCTAAATTTTTTCCTTTCTCTTTTTTTGTGTGGCTTCTTCTTTTTTTTCGGTTCCTCTATTACTATTATCTGTTGTTTGTTGGTTGCGTGAATGAGATTTACCTACATTTTAACAGGATTGTCGCCCTTGTCGTCATCTTACGTTGTTGTTAGTTATTGTGCGGCAGTGTTCTGATGATGTTAACATGATTTGTCTAATTTTTTTTTAGGCCCCTTGGGGATCCCGTAGTAAGATGAATGGCGCATCGCACCGTAACCTCTTGCGGGTTAACCGTGCAGGTTTGCGGGCGACACTTTGAGAGTGGGGGGACGGTAAGCGAAACCACTCTCCCAAAGTCCCCTAGTGGGGATTAAACCCCCAACCTGAAGTTGAAAGGTTACTTTCCTTACCACTACTGTGTAAAGCTTAGTAACATGATTTGTTTAATTGTTGGTGGTTGTTGTTAGCCTTAGCTTGTTTAATTCAGCATAGTCTCAGGCTTATAATGTGTAGGGCCAACTAGGATAAGGATGTTGTACAACGTTCTGCTTGATTATATATGATATTTTTGGCTTTAAGCTAAGATGGAATCCAGGGTCGGCTATTTGGCTAATGTTTAGCCATATAAAATGGGATATTATCTCTCTCGTAAAAAAAAAAGGGATATTATCTCACACGAGTACGACATATAACCCATTTTTTAAAATGAATTTAACATTTTCACTCATCTCGCGGATAACCTTAAATTTATATTTTGTCATTAAACTTGACTGAAAAATAAACGGTATTAACTATTTGATATTTATACTTTAAAAACTATACTTTTAAAAGAAAAAAATAAACAATCTTTTGTTTTCAACCCCTCTCTCTCGATGCCAAAAAACTCCTATCTCTCGATGCCAACAAAACTCCTCCACCCCTTGATTTTCTCTCGCCTCCACCTCCATTGTTAGTCCACTTGCTTCGCCATTCTCTCTCTCTCTCTCTCTCTCTCCACCACCACCCTCCCGGTTTCCTCTCTCCTCCTCCACCACCACCGCCCTGATATTCTGCAGACGTCAATGACAGATATCTTTGGAATGAAATCTAGGAGAGCAGGTTTCGCCAAACTAATGAACCTCATTGAAGGATGAACTAGATAATTTGAGATAACATAAATACTTAAAACTCTTGCATTATCCGTAGCGTAACAATGAATTTGTAAGATGAGATGAAAAGTCTTTAGTGTTAAAAAAATATTTAATCGAAAAATCTATAAACAATGTAATCTTGAAAAATCTTGATAAGTATCTTGTACATGTGGAATGAGGTAGAAGACACTAGGATTATGATATTAAATGAAATCTAGTTAGACTAACCAACCTATGCAATAGAGATATCAAGAACTCATGGGAGTATTGTAAGGAAAGTCGGCCAATTAAATTGTGTCGCCGACATATGATTTCTATATATACCATGTAGTATATAGTTTTGAGAGTAAAGCAAAAAGAAAACTTACACCTCATCCACATTAGCATTATTCCTCTCATTAATTCTCCTATTGTTCCTTTCATAAATAAACTAAAGCCAAGTAAAAGAAACCCACTAATCTTCCGCCTAATTTCCATCAGTGGTATAAGAGCCAAAATTCCCAAAGCTCACTACTTAAGCTAAAACACATTCAACCAAAACACAACTTAAAATTATAATGACACTCAACAACTCAACTTTCCCAACTCCAATTTTTGGGGGGAAAACTATGATTTTTAGAAAATTAAAATGAAGACATTACTTAGATCATATGGATTATGGAGTTATGCTGAAAAAGGATACAAGGAGTATGAAGATGAAAGTAGCTTAAAAGATGCTCAAAAGAAGCGACTTGAAGAAGAAAGGATGAAAAGGCATTATACCTTATACAAAATGCGGTGAAGGATACAATATTTCCAAGAATTATAAGGGCTAACACTGGGAGTGTGCATTTTTGGATACTGAATCCGATCCGAAAATTCGGATCGGGAAAAAAGTGACCTGAATCCGACCCGAAAAATTCGGATATCCGAAATTTTCGGATCGGATCGTTGGATATCCGATCCGAAAATCCGAGCATCCGATCTGAAATCTTTTTATAAAAAAATTCTAAAGTAAGTTGACACTAAATTAATCTTTCTCCTATTTTATCCTATCCGAAAATCTGAATTCGGTCCAAAAATCCGAATCCGATCCGATAATTTATTTAACTAAAGCTCATTTCGGTAGAATAAAAAAAAAGTAAATTTCGGATTATCCGAAATCTATGAAATTCGAAATTTAGGCATCCGGGTCGTCTGGCAAAAAATCACTTGGTTTCAGAGCGAGATGTGAGTTTGGATAATTCAAGCTATTATGGTTTTGAATTTGGAGAAGCAAGATGATCTCCACAACGGAACTCGAGTTGGATAGAAAAGATATATGATCAGAAAGTTTGCCAGAAAAAGTGAAGATGGAGGAGATGCGAATTTCACTCTTTCAACCTCAATTTGGGTAATGGGGAAGAAAGAGGGAATTTGGGGAAGAAGATTTTGTCTTCAGTTGGGGAAAGATGAGGAAGGAGATGTAACACCCCGACAATTCTCTCTTTTCTAAAATACCTTTTTAATATAAAAGTTAGAGAATCATCAAAGTATTATCGCCTGTGTGAAAACGTATCGGCTCATTTAGAATTTTGCAGCGGAAAACATAATAATAAATTTTATAAATAAAACTTAGTCAACCACAAAGTCAACTCTAAAACTCAAGCCAACCAAAGTCAAAGTCAATGATAATAGTCAAAGTCAACTACGAAAAGTATAAAATTAAAGTATGACAATTATTCTACACAAGCTCTCCAATCCCGAACCCATGATGCATCATCTTCAAACCTGTAAATGGACAATGCACTATTGATCCCTAGAGACTGCTCACCAAAAGGGTCATCACAGGATCAATAAGGTATAGTCATGATCAACATACACACACAAAGCACGAAATCAGCAAAGCTGAGTACTACATAATAAATAAATAAACAATCGTAACAGGATACTAATGAATAATAAGCAGGAACAAATAATAATATAATAACCTTGCATACTACTTTTATTGAACTAAACTTCACAACCAATAACTTAATTACTTTAGATGGAATAGTCAATGGAACGAGTTGTCTAACCAAAACTAGCCTTCCCTTTGGAAGACGAAATACGGGCGCGATTCCGTATTCCCATGACCTACGATATCGAGGAACCTTTTAAATAAAAAGAGGACACAAAGTGATCAATACGGTCCCAAGAAAAGCCATGGGCTACTACCATATACTCCAACTCATACTTGTCCAACACTTCAGACATGCAGAAGTCTAAAGCTATTGCTATCCACGTTTCAATTTACATGATTAACAATTTTATTACTTGTTATGACTCACAAGTAGTACAAATAATATAACCATCAAACAACCATACACTTCCATTTTTATCTTAGGATTAGATAAGGTGATCAACAACAACTTAACAACCTAAGATTATGACGGGTCGTTGTATACTCGCCAAATATAACCTAATTTACCCAATATAGGATAAGTATAGGGTCGAATCCACAAGGAAGTAGGGTTAAATCAAGAGTTAATTAGCTAACTACAATGAGCTAAATCAATTTTTGGGTTTTTGAAAGTTAAACAATGATTCTAAAATCTAAATAAACTAGGAAATTTGCAAAGTAAATCAACAAGTGGATAAAATAAGGATAAAAGAACTAGGGGATTATTGGATTCACCAACATTCAATCCAAGAATCCAACAATCAAAACCAAGGGGAAATAAATGGGGGATCACAAGGGGAAAATCACGCACATATGAACTCTATAATTACTCTCTCGAGCTAATTAGAGGAGCTTGAATAGTCACTCATGACCTATTCTCATGGCATGAGCAACCAATCTAGCCAAATCAAGCACAACATGATTAATCAAGCTTCCCTAAACTAGAAAATGCCTATTTTCATGGACATCCTAGTCTAGCAACCAAACTTAGTTTATTCCTAGCTTCATCTCTCGATCCTTCACTAGGAATTCCAAATATGCAAGTTAAGTGGTGATCAAGCACCACAAACCAAGTAAAACAAGTTTGATCAACAAGTTCAACCCCAAAAGTTAACCCCCTAACTTAGATCTAAGATTCAAAGAGTAAATAAAGGTTACATCCCTTCCCCTAGTAAGAAGCTACTCACACATTATGGAAATAAAACAAAACAAAGCTTGAAATAACTTCATCACCATAACCATGGAGGAAAAAGAGAAAAATGCAAATAATCAACTAATAAAGCAAGATCTAAACAAACAAAACATGAAATAAGCAAGAATAATGGAAGAAAAGAAGAAAATAAACAAAGATTACCAACTTTAAACTTTCATTAATGAAAAACGGAGATCCAAAAGCTTCAAACTTCCACTTTTCTCTCTCCTAGGGTTTTGCTCTAAACTTGAATGCTAAAACAAGATCTAATCTCTCTCTAATCTCTAATTAATAATTACCCAAGTTAAAATAAGAGGAGTTCCTCTTATATAGTCATAAGAAATAAAACAGAAAATTACAAAACAACCCCGCATTAAAACAAACAAAGTCGTAAAAAGGTTTCGGAAAAATGACCCGACCCGACGGGTAAGATGACCCGAGCCCTCGAGTGGCCTGACCCGGGCGGTTCAGACCAACAGGAGTGAATATTGAGTTTTCCGCAGATTGACCCGGTGGTCATTTGACCCAAGCGGTTTTCAGTTTCGTTAGTTTATTTTCAAACGGTCATATCTCACTAGTTTTTCATTGAAATTGAGCTTGTGACCACTTGTTGGAAAGTTATTGAGCCAGGCTTTCATCTCCAACTTGAATCGCTCAAAAATATTTTGTGTGCTGAAAGTTATGGCCATTTGAAGTTGACCCTTGTGCGCAAAGCCTTCCAAAACTTCTTATATTTGCCCCCGGAACTCGGTTATGCTTCATTGATACTTCCTTGACCTTCCTCTTCGATATTAATATTTGGGGTTGTGCAAGTGTCCACCAAGCATGCTCCTAAGTCCTGAAATGAAACAAATCGCCCAAAGAAAGTGCATACAAGAAGGAAAATTGCACAAATTATGGAAATAGCTAACAAACTAGCATAAACTAACTAAAAAACAACTATAATACCAACTAAAAACTATCAAAAAATAAAGCAATAAACAAGACATCAGATTAATTCCAACTTTAATTCATAACCTTCCTTTATTTGTTGAACCAAGTCAACAACTAACCAACCTTTCATAGGTATAATAATTCAACTTACCAAATAAATCATTTAAATACTAAAATATATTTAAATATATATAACTATATATTAAAATATATTTATAAAATTTATAAATTTACGGGGATTACAAGGAGAAGATGAAGGCACGTGCCTTTTTTTTGTTTAAGTAAAAAATCGGGGTGATAAAAGAAGAAAATAAGAAAAGGTGGGGGGGGGATAAATATAAAAACTTAAGATTCCCCGCCGTTCGCGAGAAATTAGGTCTCCGGATCATTTATGGTACGGAATGCACCTGCGTCCGTACTTTTGGGGTGTTCGGCTATAAGTCTTAGTTGGTGGTGTTGGTGCACCCGCACTGTAGTTCGAAGTGTTGGGGCCAAATTTTGCACATATATATTATCAAACCTAACGAAAAACATAGATATGTTACATTGAGTTATTTTAAATTCTATTCAATTTATTATTTCAAAATATATCTTTTCATAATTTTGACTTGTACACAAAATCATCAATGTTTAAAGTTATATATGTTGGCAAACGTTTAATTTACCTATCTTCTATCTTCTATCTTCTATCTTCTTTGTTTCTTCAATTTTCTGATTTGAAATAGCCACTGGTTGACGACCGAATGTCCTGAGGTCTGGAGTAGCGACCGGTGTAGAGATCCGATTCCCACTGGTTAGAAGGGAGTTAACAAGCTTTTTTTTCACCCGAAAAAAAAAACAAGCATATTGACATTGTCATGGATCTTTTTTCGTCCCTTGAGCAACAAGCATTAACCACAAACTTGGCTATCTAGCAATAAAAAAGAAACTTATTTTTCAAATACGAATTTTTAATTAAACTTTAAAAAATAATTCCAGGCGTAAATTTTAGCATTCTTTTCATTTAGTGTCGTAGTGTGCAACGATATGAACTTCCTAAATAAATAAATAAACCCATATTTTTTACTAATTATGTGCTAGGTTTTGAGAGCATTCGAGCGAATGTTTTCTAAGTGGAATATTTTAGCCTAGTTATAAGGAAAACCCGTCGCTTACATCAACACTTTGCGCAAAGGGCTACGCATAGGGACGCGTGATGGGGTATAAAGTTTATTAATCAACCATCGGTTTAAACTTTTGGTTGAATTGTTCTTTGACATTTATTATCAGAATCGTTATTTCATAAATTTATTATTTTTATAGCTCCAAATTATAAGCATGTTCTCTATTAACATGTAAGAAAACTTCGTTAAAGTTAAAGTACCCTTGCTTTTGCAGTTCTAAGTAAGATAATTTACAATATAGTGATTGTCATATGATCAGATAAAATATGGCTTCTGATCGTATTATTGCTTTGAGCTGTTACTAACAGGGCTTTTGAGTATAGAGATAAGAACTCTTGCAAAGTCTAGTCGTCACCATTCAAACAATTCTCCGTTTTCCACGTTTTTTTTTTCTGTTGTTTGTTGGTTGCGTCGATGAGATTTGCACAGGATCGTTGCCCGTGGGCCATGGGCCAATTGCCACCATGTTAGCCTCAGGCTTAAAGTGTGTAGGGCCAACTAGGATAAGGATGCTGTACAATGTTGTACAATTATGTTTCGGATCTTGCTGCTTGATTATAATATTCTTGGCTAAGATGGAGTCCAGCTATTTGGCCAATGGTTAGCCATATAAAAGACAACGTAAGATTATACAATTGTCCTTCTTTATGAATCATTAACTGTTGGAGCTATGATGTATAACGCACAATACATGTGAGTGTCCTACATTAATAAAAGAACGAAGATGGGTTCACTTTATAATGCAAAGGGAATATTCCCCTTATTTCCATAGGCTTTTAAGGTGGAAACCTCATTTGCGTTGTGAAGTGGTCTCTCTTTGCTTGTGATACTTGCGGCCCAATCCCCATTACCACACCTAGGTAGGATGGAACCCTACCAATTTGTTGAAGCGATTGACACAATGCTCTAGAAATACAGTTGAGTTCAACTCACAAAGATTGCTCTGTATCTTGTTAATACTGGAGTAGTACTGTTACCCTCTTACCATAGTTTGTAAGTAATGTCCTATTGGAAATCAAACTATTGGAAATTAAACAACAGTTTGATAATCACACGTCTCTTTTAGTTGGCAAATTATTTGCCAGAAAGACTTAATCTATAAGATGTCGCTGGTGGTATAGTGAATTAGTGATCCGATCTGAAATAATTTGCAGATTAGATATCACATATTCTACATTACCAATATCTAATATTTGCATCTGATACGAAAACTTTGGATTCTGATACTTTTCGAATCAGATATAACAAGTACAAACTTAAAAACCGTGGACCTGTACCAATTGGTTAGCAGTCGCCAATCAAATTATCGATCGATTTTCAATTATTTATCGACCACTTAGAGTGGTCAATAAAAAAGCTGGTCTTGTTATGGAAGTCATGTATCATAAACGTGAAATCTAAATTGTGTAGATTGAAAAAGAATAAAGTTAGTAATAAGATAGTATTTACCAGACCGGAAAGATATAATCTGGTATAGCCCAATGAATACACATTGTGTCCTTCAGAGAATTTCGCTCCCTCTAAGACACCCAATAGTTTGAGCAATGGCCTCTCAGAATGGAGTAGGTTTCATTAAATTCTTAAAACGATATTGTAATTCTATGAAATCGGTGAACAAAACTAAAATAGAGTAACCACTAAATATGCTTATGTATATATGATTTTAAACAGCCGAACACAGATAGAGCTTATATCTGTTCTTGTTAATGTTCATCCAAAATAATAGAGCGATAACTCATATTTATAGGCATGAAGTGTTTACTTATGAAAGAGTAAATGTCTATTCATAAAACATGCCTATTCAATAACACTTAAAATAAAAACAACACACATGGTAACAAATGGTGAACTTGTTTTTTTTACATATTCATACATCAGACATCCAAGACCGACATATAAATTTAACATTGAGGAATTCCTCATAAAGAAAACGTAAGTTATAAATTTGAAAGTACATTAATAATTACAAACAAAATCAACAGAACATCTTTACCTTTTTATTGATTAGGGGAAAAGAAACAGAAACAGATAGAGAAATAAATTTTCCTTATCTTTATTTAATCATGAACTTGGAATTATATGTTCTTTTGATAGTATTTGAAAGAAAAACCATCCCTCTCAAGTTTTTCTTGCATTTCATCAATACGTTTAGCCATGGAAGGACTTATGTGATTGGTCCAGTCTCCGACCTCGCCTTTCCTAAACAAAGCCTTGTTCTCAAACCAAGGATAAAACTTGCCACTCTTATTGACCTCCATTTCTTTCAAACTCTTAATACTACATAGCTCTATTATCTTATCTATAACATTACCTTTTTCCTCATCCTCCGAAAATGGACAACCCACAAACTTAGCCAACTTTTTCAAATGAATTTTGGGGTCCTTCTTCAGCCCTTCATACTCTAAGAATAATACCTTTTCTTGGTTTTGCATGCTCTTCTTCCAATACTCAAGTACATGATCATTATAAGGACCATAGGGGAATATCCCCTTGCAATACTTACCTATATATTCTTCCATCATCCCCATATCTGGCTTAACTCCTTTGTTTATCTCAAACTGAAGGTAAAAAAACCACGATGAAACGAAAGTGTCCCAAGGATTTCGACAAATATAAACAATTCGACATTTAGAAGTCTTGATTGAGTCTGGCAATGAAAGATACGGCATATGGGTAGCAAAGAGTCGAGGTGAAGGTACTTTAGTTAAGTCAATATTTTGATTTGTAATGGAATTTTTGTAAACTTCAACCTCCAAATGGAGGACAAGTTCATGAGGATTTTTGGTGTCAAGGGGAAGTTCGGAGATGATATCGGAGCAAATTTTCCGATTTACAAGGGCGAAAAGTAGAGATTTTAACCAAGTTGTACCAGTTTTCGGTAGGCTAGCTAAAATGATATCCGTATCAAGAGCTTGAAACTGGGATTGGAATCCAGTAACACCTTCGAAAATTACACTTAGGCACCAAAAATTCTGATAAAATTGCATTGGAAAACCAAACCATAGTTGATCTTCCAATTGATGATCTAAAGAAGTGTTTTTTGGTTCTGAGGCTGCCATCTAGTTCTCTTGTTTTTTGACATACAAAAGAGATGGCAATTGGCATTTGTACTAGGCATTATATTATAAGCGGTGTGGGACATGTTATTTACAGATATCATCTTATAAAATTCTTTGGTGTAACTCGTAAACCATAATTTTATGGTAACAATCCACAAACCAAGTGACTTGAAATAAATAACTTAGTGACATGAGATTCATGTAAATATTTGTATACCCAAGTTATTCTTGTTGGAGTCATGTACGTTATGCGTATTACACAATAAAGTTATGGTGTAACATGTTATACCCAAGATGCACTCATCATCTTATCCTCAAGCACGCGTGCAAATGAGTGATTGAAGATATTGTAGCATAATCCTATACCCCCCATTCAACCAATTCTCTGGTTTCCACCTAAATTTTTTCCTTTCTCTTTTTTTGTGTGGCTTCTTCTTTTTTTTCGGTTCCTCTATTACTATTATCTGTTGTTTGTTGGTTGCGTGAATGAGATTTACCTACATTTTAACAGGATTGTCGCCCTTGTCGTCATCTTACGTTGTTGTTAGTTATTGTGCGGCAGTGTTCTGATGATGTTAACATGATTTGTCTAATTTTTTTTAGGCCCCTATTGGGGATCCCATGGTAAGATGAATGGCGCATCGGGCCAGTAACCTCTTTGCGGGTTAACCCGTGCGGTTTTGCGGGCAGACACTTTGAGAGTGGGGGACGGTAAGCGAAACCACTCTCCCAAAGTGCCTTCTAGTGGGGATTAAACCCCCAACCTCAAGTTGAAAGGTTCTTTTCTTTACCACTACGCCTAGAACAGCTTGGTAACATGATTTGTTTAATTGTTGGTGGTTGTTGTTAGCCTTAGCTTGTTTAATTCAGCATAGTCTCAGGCTTATAATGTGTAGGGCCAACTAGGATAAGGATGTTGTACAACGTTCTGCTTGATTATATATGATATTTTTGGCTTTAAGCTAAGATGGAATCCAGGGTCGGCTATTTGGCTAATGTTTAGCCATATAAAATGGGATATTATCTCTCTCGTAAAAAAAAAGGGATATTATCTCACACGAGCCTGACATATAACCCATTTTTTAAAATGAATTTAACATTTTCACTCATCTCGCGGATAACCTTAAATTTATATTTTGTCATTAAAACTTGATCGAAAAATAAACGGTATTAACTATTTGATATTTATACTTTAAAAACTATACTTTTAAAAGAAAAAATAAACAATCTTTTGTTTTCAACCCCTCTCTCTCGATGCCAAAAAAACTCCTATCTCTCGATGCCAACAAAACTCCTCCACCCCTTGATTTTCTCTCGCCTCCACCTCCATTGTTAGTCCACTTGCTTCGCCATTCTCTCTCTCTCTCTCTCTCTCTCCACCACCACCCTCTGGTTTCCTCTCTCCTCCTCCACCACCACCGCCCTGATATTCTGCAGACGTCAATGACAGATATCTTTGGAATGAAATCTAGGAGAGCAGGTTTCGCCAAACTAATGAACCTCATTGAAGGATGAACTAGATAATTTGAGATAACATAAATACTTAAAACTCTTGCATTACTGTAGCAGAACAATGAATTTGTAAGATGAGATGAAAAGTCTTTAGTGTTAAAAAAATATTTAATCTGAAAAATCTATAAACAATGTAATCTTGAAAAATCTTGATAAGTATCTTGTACATGTGGAATGAGGTAGAAGACACTAGGATTATGATATTAAATGAAATCTAGTTAGACTAACCAACCTATGCAATAGAGATATCAAGAACTCATGGGAGTATTGTAAGGAAAGTCGGCCAATTAAATTGTGTCGCCGACATATGATTTCTATATATACCATGTAGTATATAGTTTTGAGAGTAAAGCAAAAAGAAAACTTACACCTCATCCACATTAGCATTATTCCTCTCATTAATTCTCCTATTGTTCCTTTCATAAATAAACTAAAGCCAAGTAAAAGAAACCCACTAATCTTCCGCCTAATTTCCATCAGTGGTATAAGAGCCAAAATTCCCAAAGCTCACTACTTAAGCTAAAACACATTCAACCAAAACACAACTTAAAATTATAATGACACTCAACAACTCAACTTTCCCAACTCCAATTTTTGGGGGGAAAACTATGATTTTTAGAAAATTAAAATGAAGACATTACTTAGATCATATGGATTATGGAGTTATGCTGAAAAAGGATACAAGGAGTATGAAGATGAAAGTAGCTTAAAAGATGCTCAAAAGAAGCGACTTGAAGAAGAAAGGATGAAAAGGCATTATACCTTATACAAAATGCGGTGAAGGATACAATATTTCCAAGAATTATAAGGGCTAACACTGGGAGTGTGCATTTTTGGATACTGAATCCGATCCGAAAATTCGGATCGGGAAAAAAGTGACCTGAATCCGACCCGAAAAATTCGGATATCCGAAATTTTCGGATCGGATCGTTGGATATCCGATCCGAAAATCCGATATCCGATCTGAAATCTTTTTATAAAAAAATTCTAAAGTAAGTTGACACTAAATTAATCTTTCTCCTATTTTATCCTATCCGAAAATCTGAATTCGGTCCAAAAATCCGAATCCGATCCGATAATTTATTTAACTAAAGCTCATTTCGGTAGAATAAAAAAAAAGTAAATTTCGGATTATTCGAAATCTATGAAATTCGAAATTTAGGCATCCGGGTCGTCTGGCAAAAAATCACTTGGTTTCAGAGCGAGATGTGAGTTTGGATAATTCAAGCTATTATGGTTTTGAATTTGGAGAAGCAAGATGATCTCCACAACGGAACTCGAGTTGGATAGAAAAGATATATGATCAGAAAGTTTGCCAGAAAAAGTGAAGATGGAGGAGATGCGAATTTCACTCTTTCAACCTCAATTTGGGTAATGGGGAAGAAAGAGGGAATTTGGGGAAGAAGATTTTGTCTTCAGTTGGGGAAAGATGAGGAAGGAGATGTAACACCCCGACAATTCTCTCTTTTCTAAAATACCTTTTTAATATAAAAGTTAGAGAATCATCAAAGTATTATCGCCTGTGTGAAAACGTATCGGCTCATTTAGAATTTTGCAGCGGAAAACATAATAATAAATTTTATAAATAAAACTTAGTCAACCACAAAGTCAACTCTAAAACTCAAGCCAACCAAAGTCAAAGTCAATGATAATAGTCAAAGTCAACTACGAAAAGTATAAAATTAAAGTATGACAATTATTCTACACAAGCTCTCCAATCCCGAACCCATGATGCATCATCTTCAAACCTGTAAATGGACAATGCACTATTGATCCCTAGAGACTGCTCACCAAAAGGGTCATCACAGGATCAATAAGGTATAGTCATGATCAACATACACACACAAAGCACGAAATCAGCAAAGCTGAGTACTACATAATAAATAAATAAACAATCGTAACAGGATACTAATGAATAATAAGCAGGAACAAATAATAATATAATAACCTTGCATACTACTTTTATTGAACTAAACTTCACAACCAATAACTTAATTACTTTAGATGGAATAGTCAATGGAACGAGTTGTCTAACCAAAACTAGCCTTCCCTTTGGAAGACGAAATACGGGCGCGATTCCGTATTCCCATGACCTACGATATCGAGGAACCTTTTAAATAAAAAGAGGACACAGTGATCAATACGGTCCCAAGAAAAGCCATGGGCTACTACCATATACTCCAACTCATACTTGTCCAACACTTCAGACATGCGGAAGTCTAAAGCTATTGCTATCCACGTTTCAATTTACATGATTAACAATTTTATTACTTGTTATGACTCACAAGTAGTACAAATAATATAACCATCAAACAACCATACACTTCCATTTTTATCTTAGGATTAGATAAGGTGATCAACAACAACTTAACAACCTAAGATTATGACGGGTCGTTGTATACTCGCCAAATATAACCTAATTTACCCAATATAGGATAAGTATAGGGTCGAATCCACAAGGAAGTAGGGTTAAATCAAGAGTTAATTAGCTAACTACAATGAGCTAAATCAATTTTTGGGTTTTTGAAAGTTAAACAATGATTCTAAAATCTAAATAAACTAGGAAATTTGCAAAGTAAATCAACAAGTGGATAAAATAAGGATAAAAGAACTAGGGGATTATTGGATTCACCAACATTCAATCCAAGAATCCAACAATCAAAACCAAGGGGAAATAAATGGGGGATCACAAGGGGAAAATCACGCACATATGAACTCTATAATTACTCTCTCGAGCTAATTAGAGGAGCTTGAATAGTCACTCATGACCTATTCTCATGGCATGAGCAACCAATCTAGCCAAATCAAGCACAACATGATTAATCAAGCTTCCCTAAACTAGAAAATGCCTATTTTCATGGACATCCTAGTCTAGCAACCAAACTTAGTTTATTCCTAGCTTCATCTCTCGATCCTTCACTAGGAATTCCAAATATGCAAGTTAAGTGGTGATCAAGCACCACAAACCAAGTAAAACAAGTTTGATCAACAAGTTCAACCCCAAAAGTTAACCCCCTAACTTAGATCTAAGATTCAAAGAGTAAATAAAGGTTACATCCCTTCCCCTAGTAAGAAGCTACTCACACATTATGGAAATAAAACAAAACAAAGCTTGAAATAACTTCATCACCATAACCATGGAGGAAAAAGAGAAAAATGCAAATAATCAACTAATAAAGCAAGATCTAAACAAACAAAACATGAAATAAGCAAGAATAATGGAAGAAAAGAAGAAAATAAACAAAGATTACCAACTTTAAACTTTCATTAATGAAAAACGGAGATCCAAAAGCTTCAAACTTCCACTTTTCTCTCTCCTAGGGTTTTGCTCTAAACTTGAATGCTAAAACAAGATCTAATCTCTCTCTAATCTCTAATTAATAATTACCCAAGTTAAAATAAGAGGAGTTCCTCTTATATAGTCATAAGAAATAAAACAGAAAATTACAAAACAACCCCCGCATTAAAACAAACAAAGTCGTAAAAAGGTTTCCGGAAAAATGACCCGACCCGACGGGTAAGATGACCCGAGCCCTCGGGTGGCCTGACCCGGGCGGTTCAGACCAACAGGAGTGAATATTGAGTTTTCCGCAGATTGACCCGGGCTGGTCATTTGACCCAAGCGCTCGGGTCAGTTTTCAGTTTCGTCAGTTTATTTTCAAACGGTCATATCTCACCAGTTTTTCATTGAAATTGAGCTTGTGACCACTTGTTGGAAAGATATTGAGCCAGGCTTTCATCTCCAACTTGAATCGCTCAAAAATATTTTGTGTGCTGAAAGTTATGGCCATTTGAAGTTGACCCTTGTGCGCAAAGCCTTCCAAAACTTCTTATATTTGCCCCCGGAACTCGGTTATGCTTCATTGATACTTCCTTGACCTTCCTCTTCGATATTAATATTTGGGGTTGTGCAAGTGTCCTCCAAACATGCTTCTAAGTCCTGAAATGAAACAAATCGCCCAAAGAAAGTGCATACAAGAAGGAAAATTGCACAAATTATGGAAATAGCTAACAAACTAGCATAAACTAACTAAAAAACAACTATAATACCAACTAAAAACTATCAAAAAATAAAGCAATAAACAAGACATCAGATTAATTCCAACTTTAATTCATAACCTTCCTTTATTTGTTGAACCAAGTCAACAACTAACCAACCTTTCATAGGTATAATAATTCAACTTACCAAATAAATCATTTAAATACTAAAATATATTTAAATATATATAACTATATATTAAAATATATTTATAAAATTTATAAATTTACGGGGGATTACAGGAGAAGATGAAGGCACGTGCCTTTTTTTGTTTAAGTAAAAAATCAGGGTGATAAAAGAAGAAAATAAGAAAAGGTGGGGGGGGGAATAAATATAAAAACTTAAGATTCCCCCGCCGTTCGCGAGAAATTAGGTCTCCGGATCATTTATGGTACGGAATGCACCCAGGTCCGTACTTTGGGGTGTTCTGGCTATAAGTCTTAGTTGGTGGTGTTGGTGCACCCGAACTGTAGTTCAGGGTGTTGAGGCCAAATTTTGCCACATATATATTATCAAACCTAACGAAAAACATAGATATGTTACATTGAGTTATTTTAAATTCTATTCAATTTATTATTTCAAAATATATCTTTTCATAATTTTGACTTGTACACAAAATCATCAATGTTTAAAGTTATATATGTTGGCAAACGTTTAATTTACCTATCTTCTATCTTCTATCTTCTTTGTTTCTTCAATTTTCTGATTTGAAATAGCCACTGGTTGACGACCGAATGTCCTGAGGTCTGGAGTAGCGACCGGTGTAGAGATCCGATTCCCACTGGTTAGAAGGGAGTTAACAAGCTTTTTTTTCACCCAAAAAAAAAAACAAGCATATTGACATTGTCATGGATCTTTTTTCGTCCCTTGAGCAACAAGCATTAACCACAAACTTGGCTATCTAGCAATAAAAAAGAAACTTATTTTTCAAATACGAATTTTTAATTAAACTTTAAAAAATAATTCCAGGCGTAAATTTTAGCATTCTTTTCATTTAGTGTCGTAGTGTGCAACGATATGAACTTCCTAAATAAATAAATAAACCCATATTTTTTACTAATTATGTGCTAGGTTTTGAGAGCATTCGAGCGAATGTTTTCTAAGTGGAATATTTAGCGCTAGTTATAAGGAAGCAAACCGCGTCTTACATCAACACTTTAAGCGCAAAGCGCTTACGCATAGGGACGCGTGATGGGGTATAAAGCTTATTAATCAACCATCGGTTTAAACTTTTGGTTGAATTGCTCTTCGACATTTATTATCGGAATCGTTATTTCATAAATTTATTATTTTTATAGCTCCAAATTATAGCATGCTTCACTATTAACATGTAAGAAACTTCGTTAAAGTAACCTCTTGTTTCAGTAAGCTAAGTAAGATAATTTACAATATAGTGATTGTCATATGATCAGATAAAATATGGCTTCTGATCGTATGATTGCTTTGAGCTGTTACTAACAGGGCTTTTGAGTATAGAGATAAGAACTCTTGCAAAGTCTAGTCGTCACCATTCAAACAATTCTCCGTTTTCCACGTTTTTTTTTTTCTGTTGTTTGTTGGTTGCGTCGATGAGATTTGCACAGGATCGTTGCCCGTGGGCCATGGGCCAATTGCCACCATGTTAGCCTCAGGCTTAAAGTGTGTAGGGCCAACTAGGATAAGGATGCTGTACAATGTTGTACAATTATGTTTCGGATCTTGCTGCTTGATTATGATATTCTTGGCTAAGATGGAGTCCAGCTATTTGGCCAATGGTTAGCCATATAAAAGACAACGTAAGATTATACAATTGTCCTTCTTTATGAATCATTAACTGTTGGAGCTATGATGTATAACGCACAATACATGTGAGTGTCCTACATTAATAAAAGAACGAAGATGGGTTCACTTTATAATGCAAAGGGAATATTCCCCTTATTTCCATAGGCTTTTAAGGTGGAAACCTCATTTGCGTTGTGAAGTGGTCTCTCTTTGCTTGTGATACTTGCGGCCCAATCCCCATTACCACACCTAGGTAGGATGGAACCCTACCAATTTGTTGAAGCGATTGACACAATGCTCTAGAAATACAGTTGAGTTCAACTCACAAAGATTGCTCTGTATCTTGTTAATACTGGAGTAGTACTGTTACCCTCTTACCATAGTTTGTAAGTAATGTCCTATTGGAAATTAAACAACAGTTTGATAATCACACGTCTCTTTTAGTTGGCAAATTATTTGCCAGAAAGACTTAATCTATAAGATGTCGCTGGTGGTATAGTGAATTAGTGATCCGATCTGAAATAATTTGCAGATTAGATATCACATATTCTACATTACCAATATCTAATATTTGCATCTGATACGAAAACTTTGGATTCTGATACTTTTCGAATCAGATATAACAAGTACAAACTTAAAAACCGTGGACCTGTACCAATTGGTTAGCAGTCGCCAATCAAATTATCGATCGATTTTCAATTATTTATCGACCACTTAGAGTGGTCAATAAAAAAGCTGGTCTTGTTATGGAAGTCATGTATCATAAACGTGAAATCTAAATTGTGTAGATTGAAAAAGAATAGAGTTAGTAATAAGATAGTATTTACCAGACCGGAAAGATATAATCTGGTATAGCCCAATGAATACACATTGTGTCCTTCAGAGAATTTCGCTCCCTCTAAGACACCCAATAGTTTGAGCAATGGCCTCTCAGAATGGAGTAGGTTTCATTAAATTCTTAAAACGATATTGTAATTCTATGAAATCGGTGAACAAAACTAAAATAGAGTAACCACTAAATATGCTTATGTATATATGATTTTAAACGTAAACGAACACGAGATAGAGCTTATATCTGTTCTTGTTAATGTTCATCCAAAATAATAGAGCGATAACTCATATTTATAGGCATGAAGTGTTTACTTATGAAAGAGTAAATGTCTATTCATAAAACATGCCTATTCAATAACACTTAAAATAAAAACAACACACATGGTAACAAATGGTGAACTTGTTTTTTTTACATATTCATACATCAGACATCCAAGACCGACATATAAATTTAACATTGAGGAATTCCTCATAAAGAAAACGTAAGTTATAAATTTGAAAGTACATTAATAATTACAAACAAAATCAACGAGAACATCTTTACCTTTTTATTGATTAGGGAAAAGAAACGAAACAGATAGAGAAATAAATTTTCCTTATCTTTATTTAATCATGAACTTGGAATTATATGTTCTTTTGATAGTATTTGAAAGAAAAACCATCCCTCTCAAGTTTTTCTTGCATTTCATCAATACGTTTAGCCATGGAAGGACTTATGTGATTGGTCCAGTCTCCGACCTCGCCTTTCCTAAACAAAGCCTTGTTCTCAAACCAAGGATAAAACTTGCCACTCTTATTGACCTCCATTTCTTTCAAACTCTTAATACTACATAGCTCTATTATCTTATCTATAACATTACCTTTTTCCTCATCCTCCGAAAATGGACAACCCACAAACTTAGCCAACTTTTTCAAATGAATTTTGGGGTCCTTCTTCAGCCCTTCATACTCTAAGAATAATACCTTTTCTTGGTTTTGCATGCTCTTCTTCCAATACTCAAGTACATGATCATTATAAGGACCATAGGGGAATATCCCCTTGCAATACTTACCTATATATTCTTCCATCATCCCCATATCTCGGCTTAACTCCTTTGTTTATCTCAAATCGAAGGTAAAAAAACCACGATGAAACGAAAGTGTCCCAAGGATTTCGACAAATATAAACAATTCGACATTTAGAAGTCTTGATTGAGTCTGGCAATGAAAGATACGGCATATGGGTAGCAAAGAGTCGAGGTGAAGGTACTTTAGTTAAGTCAATATTTTGATTTGTAATGGAATTTTTGTAAACTTCAACCTCCAAATGGAGGACAAGTTCATGAGGATTTTTGGTGTCAAGGGGAAGTTCGGAGATGATATCGGAGCAAATTTTCCGATTTACAAGGGCGAAAAGTAGAGATTTTAACCAAGTTGTACCAGTTTTCGGTAGGCTAGCTAAAATGATATCCGTATCAAGAGCTTGAAACTGGGATTGGAATCCAGTAACACCTTCGAAAATTACACTTAGGCACCAAAAATTCTGATAAAATTGCATTGGAAAACCAAACCATAGTTGATCTTCCAATTGATGATCTAAAGAAGTGTTTTTTGGTTCTGAGGCTGCCATCTAGTTCTCTTGTTTTTTGACATACAAAAGAGATGGCAATTGGCATTTGTACTAGGCATTATATTATAAGCGGTGTGGGACATGTTATTTACAGATATCATCTTATAAAATTCTTTGGTGTAACTCGTAAACCATAATTTTATGGTAACAATCCACAAACCACCGCTTGAAATAAATAACTTAGTGACATGAGATTCATGTAAATATTTGTATAGTCCAAGTTATTCTTGTTGGAGTCTATGTCATTATGCATGTTACACAATAAGTTATGGTGTAACATGTTATACCCAAGATGCACTCATCATCTTATCCTCAAGCACGCGTGCAAATGAGTGATTGAAGATATTGTAGCATAATCCTATACCCCCCAAATTTAAAAAAAGTTCTACTGTAATCAAGACTTATTCGCTATTATCAATAAATGTATTATTGAAAATTTGCAGTATTCACCTATATTAGCTTTGACCACATTTCAATGCTTATATGTAAAAAACAAATCTATTATGTAATGTGTTGTTGGATTAGTTTAGATATGTATTTTCAAAATCTAGTTTTTATAAGTTTTAGCAAGCAATAATTGAAAATGTTAACAGTCAACATGTTAAATGTACTAAGAAACAGATATTGTAGTCCACGATTTGTGAGTAGCACAAGAACAGATGTCGTGACTTGGCAGCTGCGTCTGAGTCAGTGGGCACTGCGCAGTTAATGTTTTTGGTGAATGTCGAATAGAGGATTAGAGAATAAAGGAAAATGTTTGAGTAATCCTAAGGGATGTCAAACCTCTTAGACACAGTAAAATAAAAGCATTGATATACATATGCAACAAATTAGAGAGAGAATTGTCATAAAATTAATGTTTTAATGTGTTCTTGATCAATGAAATTTCAATAATTAGAGGTTGACAACTTTTTAGGCCACTCAATCACTCCTCGAGTATAAAAGGTTTGTGAATTTTGAGAGTGAAATGTGAACTGAGTGTGTGAATATTTTCAAATTTAATTTTGTTTTATTAAAAGTGGAGGAGTCAGAAGTGGTCCCTAGTCTTCTCTCCTCCCCTCACAATTCACATGTGAAATGTCAAATTTGTCAGTGACGTGCTACTGACTGCCCAACTCCAGCTCCATTTTATGTCTTTCTAGAGTCCAACGGAACTACATGTAAATATTTACATCCTTGGTTGTAAATAAATAAAACAATTATCATTTTAAGCCATTTCAAAATAAATGGAACGTTACTCTATTTGGTACTTACTTCTCTGCATCTCTCTCTTCAATCTTCATCACATAAATCCCTATTTTTCTTTCTCTCAATCACTCTCTCTTCTCGTAAATCCCCATGTCAAGGACCTACGTTTCATTTAAAACAGAATTGGGGAATATTTTTTTTTACAAAACTCCTTAATTGTTTTTTGATCTGGGGATGCACGTGCACCCCGTGCACTCCATGCACCATGGTGGCTCCGCGAAAAGTAATATTGCAAAGATGTATTTATGCTTACATATAGCACCTTCGGATGTTACATTACAAGGAAGGAAACACAAAAATAGTGCAGAGAACGTGATATGCAAAGCTTATAAATATGGTGAAAAAATAGTGGATGTCATTAGTTTTGATGTTTCGGAACTTTGGTCAAACAATTATTTAACAAAATTGTATTGGTCCGAGAGATTGAATCCGATCCACATTAATTTTTTGGAAAACAAAATAAAAATTTAAAACTAGAAAACTATGGTAAGAACTACTCCCTTCGTTTCATTTTAATTTATTCACTTCACTTTGGGGGAGAACCAATGAGAAAGTGTAAAAGTATGAGAGAGAAACTGAAAAGGTGGAGAGAGAAACTGAAAAGGTGGAGAGATAAATTGAAAAGTGCGAGAGATAAATTAAAAAGTGGGTTAAAATATTAAAAAGTAGAGGACATGTGTGGAAAAAGAGGAGAAAGTAGATGTGACATGTTACCAAAAATAGAAAAAGCAACAGTGTGTAGATTAAAAAGAAACAGACCAAAAAGGAAAATGTGTAGATTAAAAAGAAACGGATGGAGTACAAGTTGATAATACTTTGAAAAAACATAGGGCGATAACTTTTTAAAGTTAGCTCGTTGTCACTTGCGGACTTATTTCTTTGTCGCTGCACGCTGCCTACTAGCATCACACTCCCATCGGAAAACTAGTCAAGGCACCTAATATGCTGGCTAGGCTATGTGTGCTATGAAAATTGACTAAGTGTGGGAACACACAAGTGAGATACTTTTGAAACAATTACAGGTGGATTACGAGTGATGAGTTCTCTAGGATGCTTTGTACAAATGAATTGGGATGCCTATTTATAAGCCTCCATCCTACCCTTCCCTAATTCTAGAGTCTTCTACAACCTCCTCAATTGGAGACTTCTATACAAGGCTGCCCTAGAATGTTCTCTTTTCAAGGCTTCTCTAGAGGCTTCCCATGCACCATCGAAAAATGCTCATGCACCATCATATGATTCTGGGCATAATCTAGCTCGACCATTGTCTTCATTGGCCGAAAATACAGTGGACCCCCAAGTTTGAGCCCAATTGAAGCCCTTTTGGGCCACCAAATGCCTTATGGTAGCAAGGCCGTTGCTAGGCCATCGCAAGTCGCCCAGCCCATCGTTGCTGCCTAGCGGTACAGTTGGGTATTTTAGTGATGAGTCTTGACATCACGCTCGCTATACGTTGCACACTTAGAGTCTTCTATAATTTTTGCAAGTTCAATAATTAAGAATTTCGTAAACAAGAGGAAAAAAACTAGACTGGCTAAAGAAGTCATTAAAATGTGTCATTGAAACTTGCTTAATTAGTTATGCATAAAGGGTTTTCTCTTGCTTCTGTCTACAAAGCCCAATTGCCCTCTATGAACCCTAACATTGATCTTTCTTGGATCTGGAAAGCGCGTATGGAACCCAAGCTAAAAATGTTCTTTTGGCTTTTGTGGCATGATCGTCTTCCCCATGGGACGAAACTCCTCACAACTAGAAAAATCATTCAATCATCCCCCATATGTCATAGATGTCTTACCTTTCTTGAGGATTCCCCTCATGTAATCAGAATGTGTTAGGAGTCGAAAGACCTTTGGCTCCTCACCCCCGACTCTATCCCTTCCTTCCCTATCTTTGCACTCTTGGATGGAGTTAAACTTAGAGTCCACCATTCCGTTCAAGGGGATGGAGTGGGCGATTATATTCCCTTATGTATGTCATGAATTATGGAAAGACCAGAACAATAGGATCTTTAGATCGATCTTTGTAACTTACCCAAACAATTTAATCTCCAAAGCATTTGTTAACGCGCGGCAGTGCCTCTTAGCCATGCCTACTCTCATTAACTTGAACACTGCTCAAATAGAAAACCAAGCGGGAAACACCCTTCCTCTAAATTCTCTCTCTATTCAGGTGGATGCATCCTTTGTTATCACTCTTATACCTTCAGGCTTGTGGGGAGGGGGGGTTGTTAGGGATTGTCGTGGTGTTTGGACCTTGGGTTTTCAGAGGAAATGTTATGCTCATGATGCTCTCTTAGCTGAGTTATTGGGTATTTATGAGGGCCTCCAAATTATGAAACATGAGAACATCGAGTGTATCATCCTATATTCAGATTGCAGGTTTGCGGTGGAGTTATTACACAACCATGAGGTGTTTGATAGGTACTCCGATGTTGTTTTCTTGTGTAGAAAGTGGTGGACCCTAATTCTGAACTTGAAGATTGAGTTTGGTGCGAGGAGCATGAACAAGTGTGCGGATGCGATTGCTAAAGCCGCTATAATTTCGGATATAGATTGCAATGTAACTAGGATGTTTCGGCCCTTTTAGTAATTGTATGAACTATGCTACTATGGTTTGTAATCGATTATTTTTATATACTTCCTCTCGTTCGTTTTTTAAATGAAACGTTTCTTTTTCACGCAACCCAACGCACTTCTTTAATCATTAATATCTTTAGTTGTGCACACGTGAAAAATATAAAAATGTTACAATTTGATAGTATGCATCGAGACGAATGTAACAAGATCCCACTTAACTATGTTTTTCTTTATATAGTGGCGATAAATTGGAGTCAAAATTGATCAATAAATAGTGTCATTTCACCTAATGTTTCATTTAAAATAGAACGGAGGAAGTATCTCAATTCTGTGTTCACAAAAAAAAACAAGTATACGTACGTTGTATTACAATTACAATATTCCTCTAGTAAAAATTGGGTCCACATTTCATATATTAAACCTTTTCTATTCCTCATAATTCAGTGTGTACAGGAACCAACTCACTAGTACATTCTAAATGTGAGTAGTATGTTACGAATGAAGTTGTAACGGAAGTAACGGAAGTACAAGAATGAGAAGCTAAGGAAGAAAAAATCTCAATCCTCTCGGAGACAATATTGTTAGGTGGATCGAGATGCTAACCGTTAAAAACACTTTTGGGCCACAAACGTTCTCACATTATGTAAGACGAGAAAAAGATAGTAGAAGAATATGAGATAATAGAATGAATCACAATTATAAACAAAATTAAAATATATAACTGATGGCGTGTTTTTCTTTCTCCTACGCTGCGCGGTGTAGATATTTAACTACCCCATTATTAAGATTTATTAAATACGTTCTGAAGTCGCCAACAAGTATTTAAATGAAGACTCATAAACCTAATTGGATATTTGGGAAACCGTAGGGACAATTTACGGACTTATCCAATATAAATTTCCCCTTCCTGACTCCATAGATTGAGTTCGGAAGTGAGGGTACGAACATGGTCATAATGAAACACATTCGCCATTGCTGGCCTTTACTTAATATCGATTCATGTCAATTTTGATGCAATAGAATAACCAACTAATATTTTCATGCACCCTAAAATAATTTATTCTAGGTTGGTTCAGGAAACACATAAAATACATAATGATATGTTATTAGGCAATCAAAATTACGAGAAACCTATCGGGTTGTCCTAAATTATCGATTAATATTAGAACAATTATTTAGGTATTGATTAGCAAAAATAACATGTGAGGTGGTGAAAGCATTAAAATAGGACAATCAGGCAAGCATATAATAATATGTAAACATAAATAAAAAGGAAAGAATAAAAGGTTTAGAATGTACAAAAGAGCGCCTTTTATATTAAAGATCTACATCAGGAAAGAAATAGTTAGTAACTTCAATATAAAATTAATTTATTCAAGGACCCTCAGGATTATACCGTGGCTTGGGTCTGAGAGATTGACAACCTTCGGGACGAGCAATCGTAAAACTTGAAAATCTGAACTTGTATATTTGTCTGAAAGTATGTAGATTTGAATGTGTTTGTGTTTGAAAAGTATGAATTTTGTAGAGAGAATTCATAGAGTGTATGTCGAAGTATATAAAAGTCGAGTAATAAATGTATGAAAACCGTATTTGATTCGTAAAATCGAAGAGTATTTATAGGTAAAAAGAAACTACGCTTCACGCACCAGCTGCGCCAGGCGCAAGAGCCTGTGTGACGCACAATCACACGTGTCACATTGCTGCACCTGACGCGGCACGACCAATCATCAGTGCCCATGTGGCACACGCTTTAAAAAAGATAAAATTGACAGCATGTGCATCGCATAGATAAGTGCGCTCGGCACACGACTCTGTGTGACAACAGGTCTACATGGCAGGCTTGTGCGCTCGGCCCATGCTGGTGTGCTTGGCGCACCGCCTTGCTTTTGACACGTTTTGGCAGCTTTTTGATTAAAACGCGTTTAAACGATTTTCTTTTATCTTTCAACTCCGGAAATCTGATTTTACTGGATAAAATCGGATTTAATTATAAAAATATCTTTGAAAATATTTTTTTATTTAAATAAAAGAATTAATTATCAATGAATAATTAAATGGGCTTTTTCAATGAGTTGGGCTCGAAATACAATACGATTTTGGATCATTAAAATACGCTTTAAGACTTTTGAAATAGGTTTGGCTCTCGGACTGCTTTACCCTTGAGTTGGACCAATTAAGACCATAGTATGTTTCATGATTGAGCTCCTAAATGGAGAGATACGAATATGTGTTTACAATAATCATACCTCTGCAACAAACCTAACGAATAAAGATTTGGAAACCTCAACTAATAGGTATCAAGGAGTAGTCTTAGCCAAAGACCTATATGGCTATATGTAATAGATTTCGGCCCTGTTTGGCACTAGCGTTTGAGGTAGCGGTTAGCGGTTGGACAAGATTAAAACGCTACTTAAGAAAATTATGAGTGTTTGGTAAGGTAGTGGTTGAAGTAGCGGGTAGCAGTTGAAGTAGATTATGAGTAGCGGTTGTGGAACGTTACTAAAAGTAACGCTTGACATTTAGAGGTAGCGGTCTAGCAAATAAACACTATATAATAGCATAAGGTAGAATTATTAACCAATGTTTTTTTTATTTCTTTTTCCTTTTACTGTTTATTTATTGTTTTATTTTATGGCAATTCAATGTTTATTTTATAATAGTAGAGATGTAATTTAAATATTTATTTTAAAGATAAGATATTTTACAAGTATTTTAGTTAAAATTGGTAATATAAATTTTTCGAGGGTTAAATATTTTCTTAGATTTAAACATTTCTTTGAGCACCTAAAAAGTCATATATTCCTTTTTGTGTAACTTCTTTGAAAAAATAAATCTTGAATTTAGCTATTGAACGAACATATGAAATTATTGTAGTTCATTTCATATTAGAATAAATGTCATTTATTGTCTTTTATAATTTCAACAGCTACATTTGCCAAACACTTCTAATTAACACAATTAATTTAATCGCTGATCGCTGACAGCTACTAGTAGACAGCTAGCCGCTACCCCCCAACAGCTACAGCTACTGCAACCGCTAACCGCTACTAGAACCGCTAGTTTTGCCAAACATGCCCTTCGCAGGAGCAAAAGTGGACAGGAGAAGAGCCACAATACAAACTATTTAAAACGTTGAAGAACGTCAATTTATGGAACAACTAGCCCAACCAACGCCTTAACACCAAATATGAAAATTTTTAACCACCCATCCAAGAGTTCATTCATCATACCGGGTGTACCATATGCATAGTAGAACCAAGTCTAATTTTTGTTAATTTGCTCATATGACACTCTCCTTTTTTATATATATTTTGCTCAATTGGATGATCTCAAATGAGCAATGATCTAGAAAAATAGTATTGGATGTACCATGCTCACAGTACTCCCGGGTGTATAATAAATTTTGCGCATTTAATATATAAATCACTCTTCCCATTCCCCATTTCCAATATAATCAGAATGAAAGCAAATAAAATCAAAATGACAAAATCTCAGAGAAGAAAAAGAAAGAGAGGAGAGGGGGGTAAAAAGTGGATCAACGGCAACGGTCAATTCTAGGATTTATGGTTAATTAGATAATATTTTAACGGTATAAGTCTCAGTTGCGTAGGAAAATTGAAGGAGGATGTTGGTTTTGAAACTCAAGCAAACCAAAACCAAGGTTTCCATGGTTATATCTTCTTTTTGTTTTTCCTTATCAGAGTTCGGAATATACAGCGTTTGGAATTATGCTCGATTGGGTTTCAATACTCAATCGGGGTTCCTGCAAAAATCGATCACAAAATAGAAAAGGTAAAATTAGTCCTTCAAGCTAACTGCAATTTTAGCATAGAATTATAGATAATCAACACTAAAAATGGTAAAATTTTATACCCCAACCTTTTTAAAATTTTACACGGTACCTTAAACTTACATTTCGTAATGCGCAATATGCGTAATTAATTTTGTTTACTCTTTGTAATTTATCAGAACTAATTTAACTTACAACTATGTATAAAGAAAATTCGTTTCACTGTATTACAAAAAGTAAATAAAATTAATAATGTCTCGTTGACGGCGGGTGCATTGTGTATTAAAATTTGTAAGGTTTAAGGTATTATAATTCCTTTTTTCTAGTTAAGATGAATATCCCTTACAAGTGGGAATTTGGGGATCCCATATTGCAAGGACCAAGGGGTAAGAATTGAACCCTTGTTACAAGGATTGGAATAATAGTGAGACTCCAACAACTAGACGAACCTTGATTCTTAGTTTAAAGGTACTATGTAGAATCTTGAAAAGGTTAGGGTACAGCGTAAAAATTGAAGAAATACATGAGCTACAACATAGAAAGACCCCAAAAAATAGAGCTTACCTGTTTAAGACATTCACTATGTAGATGACAGATGAATGACAGCTCTTTCCAGCTTTATACCTGTTTAATCTCAAGCCGATGTAAAGACTTAAGGTTAGAGAAAGATTTGGGAAGTTGTGATAACCTGGGACAGTATTTAATCTCAACATCTTGTAAATCGGTGAGGGAGCCTAGTGCTTCAGGAAGATCAACTAAATTAGGCAGATATTGAATGACAAGCCGTTGGAGCTGGCTTAGATGCCCAATCGTCTCTGGTAAGAATCTCACATTATGAAGCCAATTAAGAGAAAGCTTCTTAAGTGCAGTGAGGCAACCAAGTTTGTTCAACAGTGGGTATGAATTTGAGGTGTTTGTTATTTTTAGTGAGCGCAGATTCTCGAGGCCGCCTTGCCAACTGCTATTGTGCCCCCAATCTAAGGCTTCACAATGCTCGATTTCTAATTTCATCAGGGATGATAGATTGAGCAACGCAAGTGATACATCTTTCAGTTTGCTGCATTCTCTGATAGCTAACACTTGCAAGGAAGATATATTGAGTGATAGAGAACCTAGTTCATGGACTGAGTTGATGTGCAGCTCTTTGAGTAGTGTGAATTCTTGGGCATTCAGGAGATGGTTTAGCAGCTTCTCATGGATGTTGACTACCTCCAACCTCTCAAGGCTTGGAATTAGAGGGATTGACATCAGCTTTGGACAACCACTTACTCTGAGTTCACCAAGACAACTAAAAATCAACTTCGTTTGTTGGTGATCAAGATCATGCTCATCCACCTTTGACCATCCTTTCAGTTGTGGCAAATTTGCGAGCATCAGATACTTTAAGGATGGGAAATATGCTGCAACTTCAGAAGGAGTTTGTTTCGGTGTTGAAACGGTTGGCGGCCTTGAGAGAAGTCCGCCAAAGATTAGGGTAAGCTCCGCTAGTGAATAGCTGCACAAGAAGCAAACGTGAACTACCCTCGGGGGGGATGCGAGGAAACCCCCTCCGACGCTCAAGTCAGCACGTGCCCAAATAGGGTTTAAAGAGAGAAAGTAGAGGGAGAGAGATAAGAATTCTGAGTCTGAGAGAATGTACCTGCAGAATAGTACTAGTGGGGTATTTATAGAAGTACTATTCGCCTGACAGGGTGTGTAATCCTTTTACACGTGTACGGTCGAGGTGCTTCTGACAGCTGGAGAGATTCCCTTATTTTGTCTTATTGGGCGACCGCCAACGTTGTCGGACCATGCTGATGTACTGACTTGTTAGAGCTATAGGCGACATTTATAGAGTTCACGTCTGTTACGGTGTTCGCGGACTTATCACGGGGTCCGCTAACATACTTGGGTCATACCCATACAACTAGCCCCCCAGCATCATTTGGGGTCTTGTCCGCTAATGATGTTGTTGATGGACGCGAATCTTTGTTGCCGTGCTCAATTTTTGAGGAAGTTAATTTGTTGGGTGCCACGTGTCGTAGGGAGTTGAAAAATTTCGAAAAGTTAATGATTACCTTTCCGAAAATCCCGCCCATTACTTTATTAGGGTTCACCGTGCTTTGACACTTGGCAGGAATCTGGAGAGGGAGTTGAGAAGTCTTTCAATCTCAGCCGTTTATTCGTGCCTTATATTGGAGCAGTTGTCCTTTTCGGAGTTCTTTATCTTCATTCTCCAAGCTCTCCCTTCTTTTCTCCATTTTTCTCTGACAAAACCTCCATAGCCGAAGCTTGAGTTGCTTAAAAATCACTTTTCCTGTGCTCAAATTACTCCGAAAAGTTACTCAATCTTCTAGTTTTCACTTTCCGGTTCTAGTGTACTGAAAATTTCGCCTTTTCTTGACGAACATTTTCTGGGTTTTGCCTGAGTTTGAAGATTTGTCTTTTGGCCGGTGCTTTTTCCAGCTTTTCCGGTGGTGTTCTGGCTCAAGCTTGAGTTTTCTGGTGCGATTTTGCCGTTCGGGGGTTTCATCTGTCTTTTCCGGCGTCTTCTGCTCTCTGCTTTATTTTTCTCCGGTGACCTTTTGTTTCCAGGTATTTCTTCGACTTTTCTCCGCGTTTTGTTAAGTTTCTTTTGCGTTTTCATCATGTCGGACCCGGTCGATAGCAGAATACCCCTAGTGAGGCGTTCCCGATCGAGAGTGACCCCTCTTCCCCTTTGGCCGATAGTGAACCCACTTCTAGCTCAAGTCCGGTGGGGAGGACCAGGTTGTTAGCGGACATACCTCTTACCGCTGAGAGGGAAAGAGAGTTAAGGTCGAAGTTTTTAAACAACCCTGCTACCCCCGAGGAGCATAACTTAACTAGGAGGTATCTATCCGCCAGCCAGAGTGGTGACCGACAAACGCTTAGGGAGCTTAGGCATCAGATTCTTGCTAGACGATCCGTTAGGCATCCTCCGGCCGATGCCGCTCCCGGCCTTGACGTAGCACCCCTTAGAGAGCATGCTTGGTTGGATAGCTTGGCGGATGCTGGGGTGGAAGTAACGGTTGACTTTTTCGACCGCTTACAACAATCTGCGGCTCCTAACCCTCATATTATTGATTTAGGTGACGACAACGATTCTATTGCTACCGTCATGGTCCGTCAAGAGACTGTTTATCATCGTCGCACTGCTGCGAGTCCTGCCCGTCCGCGTCAATGAGGATGCGATTGACTCTGCGGGCGCAAATGTTGAGTTTCTGTGCCTTTGACTACCCATGCAGTCGGGGAATCTTCCCGTGTTGCCGAATTAAGGGTCGATAGTTCGAATCCGATGGAGGAGATTGAGGCCGGACTCGGTTCCGATGCTTTATGGCCGCTCAGGATGATTTCAGGTCTTGGTCCTATCAGTGTTGAGATTGATTTGCCTTGGCGTCAAGACGCCATTGATCTGAGTTACCCGAGAGTTGCCCGGGACTTATATTGTCTTCCGTCGGGTTATCGGTTAATAGTTCCGCCAGAGGGGGCCATTGTGACGGAATGTCCTCCTGGTCACGTGGCCGTGTATACTCATCATTTCGAGTTTGGCCTCCGCTTCCCTCTGGATTCTTTTTTGGTGAAAATCTTAAATGCTTTCAACGTGAGTTTGGCTCAGTTGACTCCTTTGACGGTCCGAAATTTGATAGCGTACATCTGGGTTGTGCGTTTCCTGGATTTTCCTCAAACGCTGAACTTATTCCGCCACATTCATTGGCTGAAGAAAAATGGATCTTCTAGGCAGGCGGGTTGGTGGTCGCTAACTACGGCCGACAAGAAGATGACAGTTCAGCCTAAGATGACTCGGTTTGAAGGGTCTGGCGGGATGCTTTCTTTTGGTTACGAGTTCCTGAGGATTATCCAGTGCGTCGTCATTTCATTGAGCCACGTCCGCATATGGAGCATTTACCTCTCATTCCGCTAACTGAGGAAGAGTTAGCGGCCTTCGACTATTTCGACACGGAGGATTACTTAGTCACCTATGAGGATGAGAGGGAGGTGAAGGTTAAAGAGCCTAAATATTGGATTCCTCATTCCAAGTACATCCTGGGGAACAAACCTCTGTCGCCCTGCTGCTCAGCCCTACTCATGAAAATGGTGAGTTTTGATGTCGGACTGGTCCAACTGATGTTTTTTTTTTTTTTTTTTTTTTTTTTTTTTTTTACATTTTGCTTCTTGCCATTCGCATGTTTTGACTACCTTGACCTCGACGCCCTATCTGTGGACGAGAACCTCAAGCCGTTAACCAATTTACCGCCTGCTCCCTCGCAAGAATACGAGACTATGCACGGGATTACCAATGGCCGCCGGGGAGGGAATCGCCACGGCCCTCAGAATATTCGCCGTGGTCGCGGCGGGGGCGAATATTGTTCGCGTCCCCTCGTTCGTAATGTTACTGCGCGCTGCCGCGATCCCGGCGGCCAGCCATCCCCTGCCGTCCCGATTAGGTCCTCTACCTCCCGACCTGTCGCCAGGGGAAGTGGGAACAGGAGGCGGCCCCGCGAGCAAGTTGCGGCGGATACATCTGCCAACAAGAGGCAGGCTTTGGCGGACCCTGCTTCTCCTGACCACACCCCTGATGTTCAGGTGGGGGGTCTGGACTTGGATGCTCCAGAGATTCGGGAGCGGGATGTCGCGGCCGCTGCTCCAGGGCATGCTAGCGGCGCCTCCTGGCTATCAGGCTCTTACTCCTCCATCCGTGATAAGATCCGAGAACTGATTACCATGCCCAGCTTTCTTTCCAACTTATCTCCCGGCATCTTCTCTCGGTACCATGAGTGGATCGAGAAGAAAGAAGTACCGCTAAGCGATGCTGTGGCGGCCTCTTTCGCCCGTCGGCCTGTCGTCCCTGGCAAGATTTACCAGCCTGACTGGGACGTCAGAGAGGATGAGTCGCTATATGCCGACATCCCTGAGAACGGTGGCATCCTTGCCTACCGCATTCTGAAAGGCATGCAACTGCCAGTAGATAGGCCGGCAGGGTCCCTGGTCACTCCGGCTGCTAGGTTGGCTCACGATCAACTTGTGGTACGTTTACGTACTGTCTTATTATCATTCATTCGCTTTTTTTTTTTTTTTTTTATCTGACATTATTTTCATCTTCGCAGGCCAACAACGCTGCCATTGAGCTGATAGAGCAATATATAGAGTATCAGAAGTTGGCGGATACCTATAAGCGATCGGCCGGAAACTTGCCGAGGATCTCGCGAAGGAGATGGAGGACAAGCTGGCGACAAAGACGGCAGAGTCACAGCCTCTGACTGACGAGCTGATAACACTGAGGCCGAGGGCCGCCTTATTGGAAGAGACCGAGGAAAATGTCAATATATTGACCAAGGCTCTGGAGGCCGCTAACTCTGCAAAAGAGGTTGCCGTCCTGGATGCGGCGGCTGAAGCTGAGGCGAGAGGAGTTGCTAAGGCTGTTGCTCAATTTAAACAGTCTGATGAATACGCAACAGCTTTGCACAAAAGGTATGATGGTGGATGGGCAGCCGCCATGAGATGCGTTTGCAAATCGGTTCCAGGATTTGACTGGAACGTTATCGAAGACGCTCATGCCGGTGGCCAGCATCTCACTCCTATTGAGGGGGATCCTAAGTTCGCTGACGAGGACGCTATTGCTGATGCGGATCCTCGAGATGTTCCAGATCAAGATCAGGAGACCCCTCCCTCTTGAAACTTTTGGCGGCCTTCTTTCAGCTCTTCCTGTTCTTCTAATAGTTTATAGTTGTAATTTTTGAATATTTCAACTCTGTATTCGGCCCATGTTGGCATTTGTAAATGCTAATGTTTCTTAATTTTATAAGTACAATTCCAACTAAAAGCCTTTCATTTGGCCGCCATCGTTTTACCTGTAGTTGGCCGCCAAGCCAGTAGCTTTTATTTTATGGGAAAGTACTTTATATCTTGCGTTTCTGTACCATTAATTATCGTCCGATTGTTGTTCGTCCGCCAATCTTTTTGTTTGCCAACGATAATTATCGTCCTATTATCCGCCAATCTTTTTATAGACCGTCATATGGCTTGATTTGTGCTAGGTCTGTCATATGACCATTAACGCACTTTGGGCCTGTCATATGGCTTGATTTGCGCTAGGTCTGTCATATGACCGTTCACGCACTTTGGGCCTGTCATATGGCTTGATTTGTGCTAGGTCTGTCATATGACCGCTAACGCACTTTGGGCCTGTCATATGGCTTGATTTGTCTAGGTGCGTCATATGACCGTTAACGCACTTTGGGCCTGTCATATGGCTTGATTTGTGCTAGGTCTGTCATATGACCGTTAACGCACTTTGGGCCTGTCATATGGCTTTTGATTAATGTGCATGAAAATAATAAGACAATTTATGGACTGCTGACAGAAACTTGTATTATTTAAGCAACTAAGGGTGGCTCTCGGCCTATTACATTTAGCAACTCAAACATAGTATTTCTTTAAGACGCTAGCGTTCCAACAATTTTTAAGCTCCTTGCCATCCATGTTCTTTAAAATGAAGGAACCGAGAGCAATCTTCTTGGCTACGATGTAGGGGCCTTCCCAGTTAGCAGTCAGCTTTCCCTCAACATGCGCTTTGCCGGTGGCCGTGCTCGCGAAGGACCGAGGTCGCCAACATTTAATGGCCTCTCCATGACTTTTTTATTGTAAGCCTTGCTGATCCTGTCTTTGTAAGCGGCTGCTCTCAGTTCTGCCATGAGCCTTGTTTCCGGCAAGAAGTCTAGGTCTTCCCTAAGTGCCTGGTCATTTCTTTGCAGATCTTGGTGCTTGATCCGGTAAGAGGGTAACCCCACCTCTACTGGCAACACCGCCTCCGCGCCGAAGGCTAACTTGAATGGGCTCTCTCCCGTCGCTTCTTTCTCTGTTGTTCTGTTTGACCATAGCACTGCTGGTACCATATCGGCCCATCCCCCTTTGAATTCATCTAGCTTTTTCTTCAAGGCGTTTAGGATCTGTTTGTTCGCGGCCTCTGCTTTCCCGTTGCTCTGAGGGTGGCAAACGGCCGAGTATGCAAATTTTACCCGAAATTACGTTAAGAAGGCCTCGTACTGGTCGACAATCGAATTGGACGCCGTGATCAAAGACGATCGCCATGGGGATCCCAAATCTTGTCATAATATTACGCCGGATGAATTTCTTGACTCGATTTGCCTTGATTTTCATTTGTCGGCTCGCCTCTATCCACTTGGTGAAGTAATCAATTCCCACTATTAGGAACTTTCTCCCCCGATTCTTTGTGGTGAACGGTCCCAAGATGTCCATTCCCCACCGTGCGAACGGGATTGGGCATAGGATAGGCCGCAAATCGTTGGCTAGCCTTGTTAATGACGGGAGCGTATCTCGGCACTTATCACATCTCTTAACATAGCTACGGGAATCCGCCAAAGATACTCGGCCAATAGAATCCCGCCCTCAATGCCTTTAGTGCCGAGCCTTTCCGCCAATATGGTTACCGCATTTACCTTCATGTATTTCTTCAAGGATCTTCGCGAGATTCCCATGCGGTTGCGCATTTAAGCAGAGGTAAACCGAATGATTTCTTGTATAGCTCATTTTGGTATATGACGTACCCGGCTTGCTTGTCGTTTCAATTTCTTAGCGAGACGAAGGATTATTCGGAAGCGTCCCGGTCAATTTGTACGCCACCAACTCACTAAACCATTCTCCCTGCTGGTTTATACTGTTGACGATTACGACCTTTTCTGTGATGCTTTTTTCCTTCAACATGTCAACCGTGACGGTTCTTTCAATGCTAAATGAGTCAGAGCTTGCCAACTTGGACAACGCGTCCGCTTTTGTGTTCTCGGCCCTAGGTATCGCTTGAATCTCAAAACGATTCAGTTTAGCTATCAATTCCTTGGCCTTTTCAACGTATTTTAGCATGTTGGCCTCTCTGACTTCGAATTCTCCCCTCAACTGGCCGCTCACCAATTGTGAGTCCGTTTTTAAAGACACTTTCTTAGCACCCGCTGCCAAACACATTCTCAATCCGGCAATTGCCGCTTCATATTCTGCTTCGTTGTTTGACGCGGGAAGGCGAACTTGATGGCGTCTCGGTACGAATTTCCTTCAGGGCTGGTCATCACTATACCCGCTCCAGATCCGCTAACAGCAGATGATCCGTCGACCTCCAGCAGCCAGACTTCCTTTTGCTCCACTTCTTCCTCCTCATATGAGGCTTCCACAATAAAGTCTGCCAGGGCATGTGCTTTGATAGCGGTCCTGGGCTTGTACTGTATCTCATACTCCGATAGTTTAACGACCCATTTCAAGAAGCGGTACGAACTATCCATCTTCTCGCAATGCTTTTTCTAGCGGGCGATTGGTTAAAACTTGAATGGGATGGCGGTCGAAGTATGGTCCGAGCTTCCCGGCGGCTATTACCACGCCCAAGGCCATTTTTTCTACCGGTGATAACGGCTCTCGGACCAGTTAAGAATATGGGCGATAAAATAAATTGGCTCTTTGCCTCTTCTCTTTTTCTACCAATAACACGGCCGCGATCGTCTTCGGTGAAGCCGAGATATACGGTTGTAATACGTCTCCGGTCTCGGGCTTTGTAATGGTTGGTAGCTTCTTTAAATGCTCTTTTACCGCCGGGAATGCTTTGCTTTGCTCCTCTCCCCCACTCGAACTTCTTATCCCCCTTAGCGAGGCAAAGAAAGGCAAAGCTTTGTCTGGCGATTTTGAAATGAATCGAGTGAGGGCCGCCATTCTCCCTGTTAACCGCTGAATATCCTTGACGCTTCTAGGCTCGGGCGGGTCGACAATGGCTTGAACTTTGTCCGGGTTTGCATCAATCCCCCCTTCGCTACCAAGAAGCCTAAAAACTTTCCCGCTCTCACCCCAAAGACACATTTCTTTGGGTTGAGCTTCATCTTATACTTTCTCAAAGTTTCGAAGGTCTCTTCCGGATCGTCCAAGTGTTCACGGTCGGTTTTACTCTTGACGATGGAGTCGTCAACATATGCTTCGATATTCCTCCCCCCTCGATCCGCGAACACTTTGTCGACTAGCTTTTGATAGGTTGCCCCCGCATTACGGAGCCCAAACGGCATTGCCTTATAATTATATACTCCGCACTCGTGATGAACGCGGCTTTTTTCCTATCGGCCTCGAGCAAGGCGATCCGGTGATAGCCCGAGAAGGCATCCATAAAGCTTAACAATGCGTGACCGCTAGTAGAGTCTACTAGCCGGTCTATTCTCTCGCAGCGGGTAGCAATCTTTTGGGCAAGCTCTATTGAGGTTTGTGAAGTCCACACACATCCTCCACTCGGCCGCTAGTTTTCTTTACCATGACTACATTGGCCAACCACTCCGGGTAGTCGCATGGCTCAATAAAGTCACCGCCAATAGCTTATCAACCTCCTCTTTAATGGCTTTGTTCTTTTCGGCCGAAAAATTTCGCTTCTTCGCTTGACGGGTCGGATAGTCTTGTCAACATTTAGACGGTGTACCATCACGGTGGGTCAATTCCCGCATCTCATCCGCCGAGAACGCGAAGACGTCCGCGTTTTCTCGTAGGAGAGTCACCAGGTGGACCACGATCTTTGGGTCCATGTCATTCCGGCAGCCCACTGTCCTTGCTAGGATCATCTCGCCAGCATCTCCCGCTTTGTTTCTCCATCCGGCTTGGGCCTTGGAGTATCATCGGGCCCGGATTCCAGGCTCTTCCATTAAAACATCCATCTCCTCATCCCCTTTCTCGGGCCCTTCCTCATTCGCCAGAGCCCTCCTCTAGGCTCGCCTTTGTTTCCTGGTTGGCGGATTCAATTCTTCTACCTAGGCACTCTCCTTGCTCGGTTGCTTTAATCTTTGTTAGGTAGCATGATTTCGCCATTTCTAGATTTCCTCTTAACTTTCCTTGTCGTCCCGAGATTGGAAACGTACAACATTGTCAAATGATAGGTCGACACAACTCCTTGGACGTTATGGATGAAAGGGCGTCCGATAATTGCGTTATAGGCTCCAGGCACATCAACCACTAGAAACTCCGCCATCACATCCCTGGCGTTCTCATCCTCCCCTACTCTGACCGGTAAGGTTATCAGGCCCTCTGGAATCACCGACGCCCCCGTGAAACCTATCACTGGGTAACGCACAGGCTTCAGATGTTCCCGGCCAATCATCAATTTTTCAAAAGTTGAGAAATACAGAATGTTTGCGGAACTTCCTCCGTCTACCAGATTCCGTGGATCAAACAGGTTTGACACCTTCGGCGTGACCACCGGAGGGTCATCATGAGGGTAGACGACATGCTTTGCATCTTCAACCGTGAAAGACATGGCGGGCATTACTCGGTGGCCTTCTCCCCGCATGCTTTCATTGAAATTGACACCGGTGCCCGAATTCTTTCAGGTTTGCCTTGGCCCCATTGACGCTGCCGCCGTGAATTGGACCGCCACTTATAACGTGAATCTCAGCAATCCGCGATTGCACACTCCGGTTATTGGGCTTTACCACGTCTCCGTCCTTTGATTGTGCCCTGTATTGAGTGAAGTTACCCCGTCTTATCAGATCCTCTAGGTTATCCTTCAAGTGCCTGCAACTCTCGGTAGTGTGACCGTGATCACCGTGAAAGTCACACCACTTGCTCTTGTCACGGTTTTTATGAAACATTTGCTTAGGACGTTGCCATTTATCACTGTCCTTGTTCATCTGATATATTTGAGCCCTTGAGGCCGTGAGCTGCGTATATGTATCAAATTTATCTTTGTACTCGAACCTTTCGCGGTCATTCTTCTCGCGGTCATTTCCCTTCTTGACCACATTTGATTCCTGCTTTCTTTCATCCCGACCGCGGTCATTTTCGCGACCTTTTTCTCTCTTCTGCTTATCATCCTTCTTTTTTTCCTGCTCACGACTTTGGCTGCTTACGGCCTCGTCAAACTCTTCCCCCCTGATGAAATCGTTTGCCTTCCTTAAGACCGGCTCAAGGGATGTGAAGGTTTTACGGCGCAGATAACTTCTAAATGCGGACCCTTCCCTCAGCCCGGTCATCAAAGCTAACACGGCCACGTCCTGCTGAAGGAGTGGAATGGTGACCGCCTCAGCATTAAAACGGCCCACGAAATCTCGCAGGCTCTCATTTTCCCTTTGCTTGATTGATAACAACTCGCCAGTTGTGCGCTCACGGCGCCTATTACTCACGAAGTGAGTGCTGAACATAGATGAAAGCTGAGAAAAACTAGAAACGTTACCAGCCCTGATGCTTTTAAACCACGTCTGAGCGATCCCGGTTAAAGTAGATGGGAAAACTTTACACCAGATGGCGTCCACCTGAGTGTATAAGTACATGTGCCCCTCATAGGCGGCCACATGATCGTCTGGGTCTGAGGTGCCATCATACTTACAGGACGGCATCTTGATTCGCGGCATGGGGTGGTTCAAGATCTCCGGAATGAAAGGAGATCGCTTAGGCTTGATCAATAAGTGTCCGCCGCCGAGAATAATTGCTTGCGCCACTGATGCTGTGTTCCTGGCGAGAACGACTTTGATCCTCCTCTTCAGAATTGTTGAGATCCTCAGTTTCTAAGATGACTTCCTCATATTCTGGGTCCTCAATTTGCCTTTCCAATTGGCGTCCCTCCTGATTGAAGGTCCGCATCCTTCTCACGGGGGTGCCATCGACGTTGCGACCATTCATGGTCGACATACGCCTACGAAGCTGACCTGCCCTTACATTGGGAGTGGGAGTGTTGTTAGGCTGAGTACCCGCTTGTAACATCTGGATGAAAGACGCTACAGTTTGTAGCTGCTCATGGGAGAATTGACTTAGTTGAGCCAGGTTAAATGATCCGCTTCCAGTGTTTACCTGAGACACATTGTTCCCTGGAGTTTGCTGCTCGTTGACGTTCTCAGTGTCTAACTCAGATGGATCACGGCCGTCATTGTTTGCTCTTTCCATGTCGGCGTTCACAAAGATGGAAGCTTCCCCTCCTTCTAGCGCCAAGTTGTTTCGGTGTTGAAACGGTTGGCGGCCTTGAGAGAAGTCCGCCAAAGATTAGGGTAAGCTCCGCTAGTGAATAGCTGCACAAGAAGCAAACGTGAACTACCCTCGGGGGGGATGCGAGGAAACCCCCTCCGACGCTCAAGTCAGCACGTGCCCAAATAGGGTTTAGAGAGAGAAAGTAGAGGGAGAGAGATAAGAATTCTGAGTCTGAGAGAATGTACCTGCAGAATAGTACTAGTGGGGTATTTATAGAAGTACTATTCGCCTGACAGGGTGTGTAATCCTTTTACACGTGTACGGTCGAGGTGCTTCTGACAGCTGGAGAGATTCCCTTATTTTGTCTTATTGGGCGACCGCCAACGTTGTCGGACCATGCTGATGTACTGACTTGTTAGAGCTATAGGCGACATTTATAGAGTTCACGTCCGTTACGGTGTTCGCGGACTTATCACAGGGGTCCGCTAACATACTTGGGTCATACCCATACAGAGTTGATCGTGAGTTACGATTATCATCATCACGAATCTCTACCCACTTCAAGGCGTGGAGGCCCTGAAGCTGAAGGGAGTTGAGATTACTGAGTGAACTGAAAGATGGTAGATGTTGGCATCTATCACAATCTGTTATATGTATGGAAACAAGGTTCTTGAGTAAGACAGAGAAATAATCCATCGCCCATTGTGGAAAGCGCACTCCCTTCCAACCTTGAACCACAAATCTTTTAAGAGTGAAAGAGGGTTGCAAAATTCATACTCCATGGGATCTTTCATCTTCTGATCAATATCACTAGCGGACTCTCCGTTCGAACATGGCCAAGCAAATGACAAGTCTTTCAGGTTCCTGCCTGCTAAAAAAGTTGCTTCCTGTAGTAATGTGTGCTTCTCATGACCTTTTTTATAACAGATCTTCAACTTTCCGCTAACCTGAGTCAAACGGGCCAGTACGTCTAATCCATTATTTTCTCCTACCATGAAAACATCTAAGGTTTGTAGTTCTATCAATTCTGCAAAATTTGGTGGCAGATCGATCAATCTACCTCCCGTATACAAGTGCCTCGGAGAGTGTAATTTATGAAAGCTTTTCGGAAGGCTCTTAATAGCGATGCCGAAGGTCCAAAGTTCTCAAATATTGCAACTTTGTGATGCACACGGGAAGAGAATCAAAGGAGATGCCCGGCCCGAGGTACCTCAACCGCTTCAACGCACTTATGCTATCTCGTAGAGATTCGACAATTCACAATAGATAAATCCAAAGCCTCGTAAGGCCTTCAATTGTGCGAGAGATTACATTGGTGTTCAGAATAGTCATAAACCCACAAGATTTGCTAGGGAGAAAAAAAAAAGAGACTTTAATTGTCGGGCTTTATAAAGCCATGTTGGAGCATCCCAAGAAGAGTCTGCAAGAAATCCCACATGTTGAATCTCTTCATAATCAACATTGATTGTAGACTTATTTACTAAACAACACTCATCGCTTACCAGATACTTCACCACCTCATGCATTACAACCTGTGCTTTATGATAAGAAGTTTTATCTTTGACCAAGTATCCCCTTGTAACAAGTTTCTCTATAATTTCATCGAACTTAATTTTTCATTCCACTTGAATAAACAAACCCCCGAACTTCCCGGGAGCCGTTGAAGTTCTACCTCGTTAAATTTGTAACCAAGTGGAAACAACGATAAGTAAGACAAGAGTGGTCGTGAACATGCATCAACTTCTCGCATCGGGTCCACCGCCGACCGAATACATTTTATGGGCCTCTCTACACTTGTAAGCACAATCTTGCGAAATGCTGCCACTTCTCTCAGTATGTTCGGAAGAAAGGATGGAAGCTATGATTCTTACAGCATTTAGATTATTGGCACATTTGTTTGATATATCAATACCAACGTCTATCAGATGAGGATCTCTATCCGCTTCTGTTATTCCTCTAAATGCTATACTGTTAAACATATGCAGGCACTCGTTCTGGTGAAGCGGTCCCAATAGATAGGGCGCACCTTTAGCCAATGGTAGTCGTAGGAGGACATCAGGTTGTAGTAATGTAGACCTGGAGATCACCAATATATTGCTTCTACGTTTACCACCAGGAGATGCATACACCAAAGGTTCTAACAAATCAATCCATTCCCCACAATCTTCATACAAAAAGTTGTCCAACACAAGTGTATGGGTATAACCCAAGTATGATAGCGGATCCCAGTGACAGGTCCGCGAACGCCATCACGGACGCGGACACTTTACACTGTCACCCACAGCTCTAACAAGTCAGTACATCAACATGGTCCGACAACGTTGGCGGTCGCCCAACAGGACAAAATAAGGGAATCTTCCCAATTGTCAGAAGCACCACGACCGTACACGTGTAAAAGGATTACGCACCCTGTCAGGTGAATAGTACTTCTATAAATACCCCACTAGTACTATTCTGCAGGTACATTCTCTCACACTCAGAATTCTTATCTCTCTCTCTCTACTTTCTCTCTCTAAACCCTATTTGGGCACGTGCTGACTTGAGCGTCGGAGGGGGTTTCCTCGCATCCCCCCCGAGGGTAGTTCACGTTTGCTTCTTGTGCAGCTATTCACTAGCGAAGTTTACCCTAATCTTTGGCGGACTTCTCTCAAGACCACCAACCGTTTCAACACCGAAACAACTTGGCGCTAGAAGGAGGGGGCTTCCATCTTTGTGAACGCCAACATGGAAAGAGCAAACAATGACGGCCGTGATCCATCTGAGTTAGACGTTGGGAACGTCAACGAGCAGCAAACCCCTGGGAACAATGTGTCTCAGGTGAACACTGGAAGCGGATCATTTAACCTGGCTCAACTAAGTCAATTCTCCCCTGAGCAGCTACAAACTGTAGCATCTTTCATCCAAATGTTACAAGCGGGTACTCATCCCAACAACACTCCCACTCCTAATGCAAGGGCGGGTCAGCTTCGTAGGCGTATGTCGACCTTGAATGGTCGCAACGTCGATGGCACCCCCGTGAGAAGAATGAGGACCTTCAATCAGGAGGGACGCCAGATGGAAAGGCAAATTGAGGACCCAGAATATGAGGAAGTCATCCTAGAGACTGAGGATCTCAACAATTCTGAAGATGAGAATCAAAGTCGTTCTCGTCGAGAACACAACATCAGTGGCGCAAGCAATTATTCTGCTGGCGGGCACTTATTGATCAAGCCCAAACAGTCCCCTTTCATTCCAGAAATCCTGAACCACCCCATGCCGCGAATCAAGATGCCATCCTGCAAGTATGATGGCACCTCAGACCCAGACGATCATGTGGCCGCTTATGAAGGGCACATGTATTTATACACTCAGGTGGACGCTATCTGGTGTAAGGTTTTCCCATCTACTTTGACTGGGATTGCCCAGACATGGTTTAAAAGCATCAGAGCCGGTAATGTTTCTAGTTTTTCTCAGCTTTCATCTATGTTCAGCACTCACTTCGTGAGTAATAGGCGCCGCGAGCGCACAACTGGCGAACTGTTATCTATCAAGCAGAGGGAGAATGAGAGCCTGCGAGATTTCGTCGGCCGCTTCAATGCTGAGGCGGTCACTATTCCCCGCCTTCAGCAGGACGTGGCCGTCTTAGCTCTGATGACCGGGCTGAGGGAAGGCTCCGCGTTTAGAAGCTATCTGGGCCGTAAAACCTTCACATCACTTGAGCCAGTCTTGAGGAAAGCAAACGATTTCATCAGGGGGGAAGAGTTTGACAAGGCCGCAAGCAGTCAAAGTCGCGAGCCGAAAAAGAAGAAGGATGATAAGCAGAGGAAAGAAAAGGGTCGCGAAACTGATCGCGGCCGGGATGAAAGGAAGCAGGAATCAAATGTGGTCAAGAAGGGAAATGACCGCGAGAAGAATGACCGCGAAAGGTACGAATACAAAGATAAATTCGATACATATACGCAGCTCACGACCTCAAGAGCTCAGATATATCTGATGAACAAGGACAGTGATAAATGGCAACGTCCTAAACAAATGTTTCATAAAAACCGAGACAAGAGCAAGTGGTGTGACTTTCACAGTGATCATGGTCACACTACCGAGAATTGCAGGCACTTGAAGGGTAACCTGGAGGATCTGATAAGACGGGGTAACTTCACTCAATACAAGGCACAATCAAAGGACAGAGACGTAGTGAAGCCTAATAACCGGAATGTGCAATCGCGGATTGCTGAGATTCATGTTATAAGTGGCGGTCCAGTTCATGGCGGCAGCGTCAATGGGGCCAAGGCAAGCCTGAAGGAATTCAGGCACCAGGTCAATTTCAATGAAAGCATGCAGTGGAGAAGGCCGCCAGCAATGCCCGCCATGTCTTTCACGGTTGAAGATGCAAAGCATGTCGTCTACCCTCATGATGACCATCTGGTGGTCACGCTAAAAGTGTCAAACTGTTTGATCCACAGAATCCTGGTAGACGGAGGAAGTTCCGCAAACATTATGTACTTCTCAACCTTTGAAAAATTGATGATTGGTCGGGAACATCTGAAGCCTGTACGCTACCCAGTGATAGGATTCACGGGGGCGTCAGTGATTCCTGAGGGCCTGATAACCTTACCGGTCAGAGTAGGGGAGGATGAGAACGCCAGGGATGTGATGGCGGAGTTTTTAGTGGTTGACGTGCCTGGAGCTTATAACGCAATTATCGGATGCCCTTTCATCCATGACGTCCAAGGGGTTGTGTCAACTTATCATTTGACTATGTTGTACGTTTCCAATCTCGGAGACGACAGCAAAGCTGAGAGGAAATCAAGAGATGGCAAAATCATGCTATCTAACAAAGACTTGAAGCAACCTAAGAAGGAGAGTACCTAGGTAGAAGAATTAAATCCACCAACTCGAAAACAAAGGCGAGCTCAGAGGAGGCTCTGGCAAATGAGGAAGGATCCGAGAAAGGGGGCGAGGAGATGGATGTCTCAATGGAAGAGCTGGAATCCAGGCCTGACGATACTCCAAGGCCCAAACCGGATGGAGAAACTAAGCAGGAGATGCTGGCAGATGATCCGGCAAGGACAGTGGCTGTTGGAACAGACATGGACCCAAAGGTCAGGGTCAACCTGGTGACTCTCCTAAGAGAAAACGCGGACGTCTTCGCGTTCTCAGCGGATGAGATGCCGGGAATAGACTCGGCGTGATGGTACATCATCTAAATGTTGACAGCACTGTCCGACCAGTCAAGCAAAAGAAGCGGAATTTCTCGGCAGAAAAGAACAAGGCTATCAAGGAAGAAGTTGATAAGCTATTGGCAGCTGACTTCATTGAGCCATGCGACTACCCAGAATGGTTGGCCAATGTTGTCATGGTAAAGAAAGCTAACGGCCAGTGGAGGATGTGTGTGGACTTCACAGACCTCAATAGAGCTTGCCCAAAGGACTGCTATCCGCTGCCGAGAATAGACCAGCTAGTAGACTCTACTAGCGGTCATGCATTGTTAAGCTTTATGGATGCCTTCTCGGGCTATCATCAGATCAGCTTGCTCGAGGCCGATAGGAAAAAAGCTGCGTTCATCACCGATTGTGGAGTATATAATTATAAGGCAATGTCGTTTGGGCTCCGCAATGCGGGGGCGACCTATCAGAAGCTAGTCGACAAAGTGTTCGCGGATCAGAGAGGAAGGAATATCGAAGCGTATGTTGACGACTCCATCATCAAGAGTAAAACTGACTGTGAACATTTGGACGATCTGGAAGAGACCTTCAGAACTTTGAGGAAGTATAAGATGAAGCTCAACCCAAAGAAATGTGTCTTTGGGGTGAGAGCGGGAAAGTTTTTAGGCTTCTTGGTAAGCAAAAGGGGGATTGATGCAAACCCAGACAAAGTCCAAGCCATTGTCGACCTGCCTGAGCCAAAAAGCGTCAAGGATATTCAGCGGCTAACAGGGAGAATGGCGGCCCTCACTCGATTCATTTCAAAGTCAGCAGACAAAGCTTTGCCTTTCTTTGCCCTGCTAAGGGGGAATAAGAAGTTCGAGTGGGGAGAGGAGCAAAGCAAAGCATTCCTGGCGGTAAAAGAGCATTTAAAGAAGCTACCTACCATTACAAGGCCCGAGACTGGAGACGTATTACAACTATATATCTCGGCCTCGCCGAAGACAGTCGCGGCCGTGTTGTTGGTAGAAAAGGAGAAGAGGCGAGCAACAATTTATTTTATCGACCACATTACGAACGGTCCGGGAGAGCCGTTACTACCGGTAGAAAAAATGGCCTTGGCCGTGGTAATAGCCGCCCGGGAAGCTCGGACCATACTTCGACCGCCACCCCATTCAAGTTTTAACCAATCGCCCGCTAGAAAAAGCATTGCGGTGAAGATGAATAGTTCCGTAGCTTCTTTGAAATGGGCCGTTGAACTATCGGAATATGATATACAGTACAAGCCCAGGACCGCTATCAAAGCGCAGGCCCTTGCAGACTTTATCGTGGAAGCCTCATATGAGGAGGAAGAAGTGGAGCAAAAGGAAGTCTGGCTGCTGGAAGTCGACGGATCGTCCGCTGTTAGCGAATCGGGAGCGGTATAGTGATGACCAGCCCTGAAGGAAATTCTTACCAGTACGCCATCAAGTTCGCCTTCCCGGCGTCAAACAACGAAGCAGAATATGAAGCGGCAATTGCCGGACTGAGAATGTGTTTGGCAGCAGGCGATAAGAAAGTGTTTTTAAAAACAGACTCACAGTTGGTGAGCGGCTAGCTAAGGGGAGAATTCGAAGTCAGAGAGGCCAACATGCTAAAGTACGTTGAAAAGGCCAAGGAATTGATAGCTCAATTGAATCATTTTGAGATTCAAGCGATACCTAGGGCCGAGAACACAAAAGCGGACGCGTTGTCCAAGTTGGCAAGCTCTGACTCATTTAGCATTGAAAGGACCGTCACGATCGACATCTTGAAGGAAAAGAGCATCACAGAAAAGGTCGTAACCGTCAATAGTATAAACCAGCAGGGAGAATGGTTTAGTGAGCTGGTGGCGTATAAGTTGACTGGGACGCTTCCAAATAATCCTTCGTCTGCCAAGAAATTGAAACGACAAGCAAGCTGGTACGTCATATACCAAAATGAGCTATACAAGAAATCATTCAGTTTACCACTGCTTAAATGCGCAACCGCATGGGAATCCGCGAAGATCCTGGAAGAAATACATGAAGGTATATGCGGTAACCATATTGGCGGAAAGGCTCTGGCACTTAAGGCATTGAGGGCGGGATTCTATTGGCCAAGCATGCTGGCGGATTCCCAGAGCTACGTTAAAAGATGTGATAAGTGCCAGAGATACGCTCCCGTCATTAACAGGCCAGCCAACGATTTGCAGCCTATCCTATGCCCAATCCCGTTCGCACGGTGGGGAATGGACATCTTGGGACCGTTCACCACAGCAACTGGGGGAAGAAAGTTCCTAATAGTGGGAATTGATTACTTCACCAAGTGGATAGAGGCAGAGCCGACAGCAAAAATCAAGGCAAATCAGGTCAAGAAATTCATCTGGCAAAATATTATGACAAGATTTGGGATCCCCATGGCAATCGTCTTTGATCATGGCGTCCAATTCGATTGTCGTCCTGTACAAGCCTTCTTAACGGAATTTCGAGTAAAATTTGCATACTCAGCCGTTTGCCACCCTCGGAGCAACGGACAAGTAGAGGCCGCGAACAAGCAGATCCTAAACGCCTTGAAAAAGAAGCTAGATGAATTCAAAGGAGGATGGGCTGATATGGTACCGGTAGTGCTATGGTCAAACAGAACAATAGAGAAAGAAGCAACGGGAGAGAGCCCATTCAAGTTAGCCTTCGGCGCGGAGGCGGTGTTGCCAGTAGAGGTGGGGTTACCCTCTTACCGGATTAAGCACCAAGACCTGCAAAGGAATGACCAGGCACTTAGGGAAGACCTAGACTTCTTGCCGGAAACAAGGCTCATGGCAGAACTGAGAGCAGCCGCTTACAAAGACAGGATCAGCAGGGCTTACAATAAAAAAGTCATGGAGAGGCCATTAGATGTTGGCGACCTGGTCCTTCGCAGAACAGCGGCCACTGGCATGGCGCATATTGAGGGAAAGCTGACTGCTAACTGGGAAGGTCCCTACATCATAGCCAAGAAGATTGCTCTCGGATCCTTCATTTTAAAGAACATGGATGGCAAGGAGCTTAAAAATTGTTGGAATGCTAGCGTCCTAAAGAAATACTATGTTTGAGTTACTAAATGTAATAGGTCGAGAACCACCCTTGTTTACTTAAATAATACAAACTCATGTCAGCAGTTCATCAATTGTCTTATTATTTTCATGCACATTAATCAAAAGCCATATGACAGGCTCAAAGTACGTAAACGGTCATATGACAGACCTAGTACGAATCAAAAGCCATATGACAGGCTCAAAGTACGTAAACGGTCATATGACAGACCTAGTACGAATCAAAAGCCATATGACAGGCTCAAAGTACGTAAACGGTCATATGACAGACCTAGTACAAATCAAGTCATATGACAGGCTCAAAATGCGTAAACGGTCATATGACAGACCTAGCACAAATCAAGCCATATAACAGGCTCAAAAGTACTTTCCCATAAAATAAAAGCTACTGGCTTGGCGGCCAACTACAAGTAAAACGATGGCGGCCAAATGAAAGGCTTTTAGTTGGAATTGTACTTATAAAATTAAGAAACGTTAGCGTTTACAAATGCCAGCATGGGCCGAATAAAGAGTTGAAATATTCAAAAATTACAACTATAAGCTATTAGAAGAACAGGAAGAGCTGAAAGAAGGCCGCCAAAAGTTTCAAGAGGGAGGGGTCTCCTGATTCCCTTGATCTGGATTTGGAACATCTCGAGGATCCGCATCAGCGATAGCGTCCTCGTCAGCAAACTTAGGATCCCCCTCAATAGGCGTGAGATGCAGGCCACCGGCATGAGCGTCTTCGATGACGTTCCAGTCAAATCCTGGAACCGATTTGCAAACGCATCTCATGGCGGCTGCCCATCCGCCATCATACCTTTTGTGCAAAGCTGTTGCATATTCGTCAGACTGTTTAAACTGAACAACAGCCTTAGCAGCTCCTTTGGCCTCAGCTTCAGCGGCTGCATCCAAGACAACAATATCCTTCTCGGTTTGAGCCGTGTCCAGAGCCTTGGTTAACGTCTGAACGTTAGCTTCAGTCTCCTCTAGAAGAGATGCTCGCGTCCTCAACGTTACTAGCTCATCTTCCTGGGCTGCCAACTTCTCCTCTGCATCCTTCAGCAGGTCCTGGCAAGTCTCTAACGACTGCTTATAGCTGTCCGCCAACTTCTGGTACTCAATGTACTGTTCTATTAACTCAACAGCAGCATTGTTGGCCTGCAAAGACAAAAAGAGAACGTCAATAAAAATATAAAAAACAAAGAGAAGAAAAAACAAGCAAATGATAAAACAAGTGCTAAAACGTACCACAAGTTGGTCGTGAGCCAACCTAGCAGCAGGAGTAACCAGAGACCCTGCCGGTGTCTGCAGGCAAATTGCATACCTTTCAGGATACGGTAGGCTAGAATGCCACCGTTTTCAGGAATATCGGCATGCAACGACTCGTCCTCCCTGACGTCCCAATCAGGTTGGTATATCTTACCAGGGACAACAGGCCGGCGACCAAAGGATGCCGCCACAGCATCACTCAGCGGCACTTCCTTCTTCTCGATCCACTCATGGTACCGAGAGAAGATGCTGGGGGATAGGTTGGATAAGAAGCTGGGCATTGAGATAAGCTCACGGATCTTCTCACGAATACTGGAGTAAGATCCGGATAGCTAAGTCGCCCCGCTGTGATGACCAGGGCCGGTAGTCGCGACCTCGCCCCCATCTTGGCCCTCAGAAGCGTTCACGTCCACATTCTCAACATGGACGGCATCCCGAGCAGGGACGAGAGGCCGGAGGATCCGCCGTAGGCGGCCGCTTATTAGCGTAAGTATCCTCCATTTGTCGGTTCACGTTGTCGTCTCCTTGTCCCGCTACCCCTAACAACAGGTCGTGAAGTAGAAGACCTGAGTGGGGCGGCAGAGGAAGCCGGGCCGCCAGATGCAGCGATAGTAATACCACCACGGCCAGGAGTACGACCGGTATGAGTGCTTCGAATAGCGCGGATGTTCTGGGGACCATGACGGTTTCCCCCTCTACGGCCATTTACCACGCCATGCACGGTCTCAGGACCTTCAGCAGGAGCAGGCTGCATGTTGGTTAGTGGCTCAAAGTTTTCGGAGATGCAAAGGGTCTGCAGGTCTAATTGATCAAAGCCTGCGCAAGACAAGGCAAAGTTATATATATATATATATATATATATATATATATATATATATATATATATATATATATATATATATATATATATATATATATATATATATATATATATATATATATATATATATATATATATATATATATCCAGAACCCGATCCAGATAACGTACTTACCATTAGCATGAGTAGGACAAAGCAACATGGCGGACAGTTGTTGATTCCCCAAGATATACCTAGAGTGAGGGAGCCAATTTTTGGGTTCCTTGACCTTAACTTCCCTCCCGTCCTCATAAGTAATCATGAAATCTTCAGTGTCAAAGAAATCATAGGTTGCCCTCTCATCATCTGTTAGCGGAGCCAAAGGCAAGTGCTCCATGTGCGGACGCGGCTCAGTGAAGTGACGGCGCACTGGATAGTTCTCGGGCACCTGAAGCCAAAAGAAGGCATCCCGCCCGGCCCTTCAATCCAAGTAGCTTTTGGTTGAACCGTCATCTTCTTATCGGCCGTCATTAGTGACCACCACCCCGCTTGACGGGCGTAACCATTTCTTTTCAACCAGGTGGAGGTGACGGAATAAATTCAGAGTTTCAGGGAATTCCATAAAGCGGATCGTCCGTATATACGCAATCAAGTTTCGGACCGCTAACTGAGTCGTTGGGCTAAGCAGACGTTGAAAGAGTTTAAAATCCTAACCAAAAAGGAATCCAAAGGAAAACGTAGCCCAAACTCAAAATGATGAGTATAAACGGCCACATGACCAGGGAGGGCATTCCGTTACAATGGAACCCTCGGGAAGGAATCACCGACCTATAACCGGTAGGGAACCGAAATAAATGATCGACGACTTTAGGGTAACCAAGGTCAAGGGCATCCCGCCGCCAAGGAGAATCAATTTCAACCGTTAACGGCCCGGCACACTCATCTTCGGGCAACCATAAAGCATCAGTGCTGGGACCTTCAGCGTCCTCTTCAACATCTCTTTCTGGTACGTTAAGATCCACATCAACTCCCCTCTCGCATGCGCGAGAATTTTCTCCAACCACGCGCTCCGACAGGGGCACGCTAGTGCCGAGGTTCGCGATTGTAGAATGTGTCGCATCTCCGGAGGCAGTAGCAATGGGGGTGTCAGGAACAGACCGACGGTGATAAGTGGACTCTTGATTAGCCATAACAATTGCAATAGAGTCACTGTCGTCACCTAAATCAATGATAGGTGGATTAGCGGCCATAGTGTCGTGCAAACGGTCATAAAAAGTCGGCCAGTTACTCCAACCCTCGCGTCGCCCATACTATCCAACCAGGCATGCTCTCTTAAGGGGGCAACATCAAGGCCAGGAGCAGCATCAGTTGGCGGACTCCTAAGGGACCGTCTAGCAAGGATTTGGTGCCTAAGCTCCCTAAGCGTCTGTCTATCACCGCTCTCCCTGGCGACCAGATATCTCCTAGTCAAATTATGCTCCTCAGGAGTGGCGGGGTCGTTAAGGAACTTAGACCTCATTTCTTTTTCTCTCTCAGCCGTTAGGGGAATGTCCGACAATAACCTAGTTCTCCCCACGGGGCTAGAATCGGAAGAAGGCTCATCATCAGCCAAAGGGGAAGAAGGTTCACTTTCGGTCATAAGTGCATCACTAGGGGTATTCTGACTATCAGACTGGTCCGACATAACGAAAATACAAAAAGAAACTTTAAACTTGGAGAAGAAATGAAGAAATACCTGGAAGAGTAAAGTCGCCGGAAAAAGAAGCGCAAAGAGCAAAAGGTTGCCGAAAAGAAAAACGAGCGAGGATTCCAAGGAGTGAGTGCAGAAAAGCCCGAGCTTGAACGAAAAGACCACCGGAAATGTAGAATTATCACCGGCAAAACTCAAACTCAAAATCCCAGAAAAAAACCAGAAAACCTTCGCGAAAAAATGGCAAATTTTTAAGCACAAGAGGACCGGAAATCGAAAACTAAAAGATTTGGCAACTTTTCAAAGAAATTTGAGCACTGGAAAGGCGGTTTTTAAGCAACTCAAACTTCGGCTATGGAGGTTTTGTCAGAGAAAAATGGAGAAAGAAAGAGAGCTTTGTGAATGAAGATAAAGAAATCCGAAAAAAGTTAACTGTTCCAATATAAGGCGTGAATGAACAACTGGGATTAAAAGACCTCTCAACTCCCTCTCCAGATCCCTGCCAAGTGTCGAAGCATGGTAAACCCTAATAAAATAATGGGCGGGATTTTCGAAAAAGTAATCATTAACTTTTCGAAATTTTTTCAACTCCCTACGACGACACGTGGCACCCAACGGATGAACTTCCTCAAGAAATCGAGCACGGCAACAGTGACTCGCATCCGCCGACAACTTCACTAGCGGTCAAGACCCCAAATGATGCTGGGGGGGCTAGTTGTATGGGTATAACCCAAGTATGATAGCGGATCCCAGTGACAGGTCCGCGAACGCCATCACGGACGCGAACACTTTAAACTGTCACCCACAGCTCTAACAAGTCAGTACATCAACATGGTCCGACAACGTTGGCGGTCGCCCAACAGGACAAAATAAGGGAATCTTCCCAATTGTCAGAAGCACCACGACCGTACACGTGTAAAAGGATTACGCACCCTGTCAGGTAAATAGTACTTCTATAAATACCCCACTAGTACTATTCTGCAGGTACATTCTCTCACACTCAGAATTCTTATCTCTCTCTTTCTCTACTTTCTCTCTCTAAACCCTATTTGGGCACGTGCTGACTTGAGCGTCGGAGGGGGTTTCCTCGCATCCCCCCCGAGGGTAGTTCACGTTTGCTTCTTGTGCAGCTATTCACTAGCGAAGTTTACCCTAATCTTTGGCGGACTTCTCTCAAGACCGCCAACCATTTCAACACCGAAACAACAAGCAAGTACTTTTTGCCTACTAAACTACTTAGCAGACTGGATACAAGCCTGTCCACACTATAATTTTCTTGTGTTGTACCAGTTTCCTTAAAAATCACTTTACCAGCAACGCGCTCTACCCAAAGTTTGTTGTCAAAATGGTTTACAACTCTTTGGAGGTGATAGACAACACGAGCAACAGAAGTTTTTCCGGTACCTCCTATTCCAATAACAGGAACAATCGACACAGGATCAGGATTTGAGTTCTCCAAGAGCAACATATCTGCAATCTTATTTATCTCCCTCTGTCTGTTAATCGTTTCATCCTCTATGACTAACTTGAGTGGCAAATATATAGGCGGAGGTAAGCTGTGAAGAACCTTCTCAGACAGCGTTCTCAAGTATTCGGTATTGCTTCCTACGAATTATTCATATTTTTTCCAAAAAAAAAAAAAAGGAGTAACACTTTAATTTGTTGGCACTCTTTAGAGTAAAATTAAGGTGCATGTAGAATTAAAATATAGTCCAGATCCATGAAGCCTGAAGGATCTTAAAATGAGAAGGATTTATGTGCATATTTTTTAAGCTGAATGGGCATCTTTTTTCTACTAAATGTTCATGTTACAGCTTTCAAACACTAAGTATATGCTCTTGAAAAATATAAGATGCACATTCAGTTAAAAGAAAATGCTCATGAAAAAAAGTTGCATATTTAATAAGGGTGTTCATAAAAATTTGATCCGAATCCGATCCGAAATAATCGGATATTCGAAATTTCGGATATCCGAAAACTCAAAAATTATATTTTTCAAGGGAAAAGTTCATAAAATAAGTTTTGGATCGGATTGGATCTCCGGATATTTCTGATATCCGGTCTCGAAAACGGATATTTTGGATCGGATATCCGAAAATTTCCAATTTATCGGATATCCGAAAATGAAAATTTCATATCTGTATCTGATCCAAAAATTTCTAGATATCCGATCTGAAATATCCGAAAACAAAAAAAAATCGAATGATTTACCGGATCAGTTCGACCAGATCAGATATTTATGAATGCCTCTAATATTTAGTATAAAAACGATGCACATTTAAGGGCTCATTCCATTCAACTTATTTTGACTTATCTGAACTTATTTTATATTATCAGAACTTATAAACTTGGTGATGGTTGTCTGGTTAGACTATCTCGTCTTATCTTATCTTATCTAAAGTTATATTATCCTATTTGAAATAATCTTATCTTATCTGAAATAAATTAAAATAAGTTGCATAGACAAAGCCTTAAGTTCATAAAAAATGCAAAAAATACTCATTATCTTTCTCATTTAAAAAAACTTCTTATCTGTTCTTTATATATATAGGGTTGGGTTCTAATGAGAACCCTCTTATGGTGAGAACCACTTAAAATGAGCAAAAACATAAATGAGTAGAAAATATTAAATGAGCAAAAACTTAAAATGAGCAAAAATGTAAAATGTAAAAAACGTAAAATGAGCATAAAAAGTTAAATGAGAAAAAACGTAAAATGAGCAAAACGTAAAATGAGCAAAAACATTGCGAAATGAGCATAAAAATGTTAAATGAGTAAAAAAAATATAAAATAAACAAAACATGAAATGAGCAAAAACGTTGTGAAATAAGCAAAATCTTCATAAAAATGAGGAAATATGAGCGGTTCTCACCATAAGGGTGGTTCTCATATGAACTTCAAACTTATATATATATATACATATATATATACATATATATACACACATATATATATATATATATATATATATATATATATATATATATATATATATATATATATATATATATATATATATATATATATATATATATATATATATATATATATATATACATACTTACATGAGAAATGAGAATGGATTTTACGCGCTATAACTCTAATGAACAAGTGATGTAACTCGAATGAAAAAGTGATATAACTCTAATTTTTTTTTGGGCTCGAAGTTTTTTTTTGGGGTATAACTCTAATGAACAAGTGTTGTAACTCTAATCCAATCGTGTGGTTGAAATTCATTCTCATTTCTCATGTAAGGAGGCATTCTCATGTGATCCTGCCCCTAATATATATATATATATATATGATGGGTGATAAAGGAACATAATAGTATAAGTAGTGAATATGGGAAGAAGTAATAATAATATTAAAAATTTCCAAATTAAATGAAATTTTTGTAACAATAGTAAATAAATAAAATTATATAGTCAAAATGATTAAATCTTCCGTCCATATATCTTTAACTCTCTCTTTTTTTTTTGGATAAGCTTCAATTTTTATAAAGGTCGTCAATATCAAATATTCAGCTGCAAAATTTGAGATAATACGTTTAACGGGTATGACAAAAAAAATAACAAGCATATTGTACATTACATTTTAATAAATCAAATTAGAAAAAAAAAACTCGTATGAACCCGGTGCACACTAATTACTTAATTAGTGTGCACCAAATAGATGTTATGTAGGTTGTAATGATTATAACTTCTACTATTTTGTCTTTCTCTCTCCTCAGACATCCTTGCCTTTTGAGTGTTTCTCTCATAACTGATTAATTTTCTCTCTCTTCAAGTTCTTATTACTCTGTTTTTCAGTTTTTGTGATATAGTTGATTGTACAATTGAACCCGTTTTAAAATATTAAGATTATATTGTCAGTTTCGATATTTGTGTGTTTTTCTGTGCTATAGTATGTTTTTTGTGATAGTGTTTCTTTGTACTATAGTGTGTTTATTTGTGATATAGTGTATTTATTTATGATATAGTGTATCTGTTTGTGATATAATGTGTTTCTATGTATTACAGTGGATTGTACAATTGAACCTGTTATAGGAGATTAGGATAATATTGTCAGTTTCGATATAGTGTGTTTGTATGTAGTATAGTGTGTATCTCTGTGCTATAGTGTTATTTTGGCAAAAGTTATACTGTTTATTTGTGATAGTGTTTCTTTGTGCTATAATGTATTTGTTTGTAATATAGTGTATTTCTCTCTTATATAGTGTATCCGTTTGTGATATAGTGGGTTTCTATGTATTATAGTAGTTTGTGTCCTGATTCACGTACGTGAGCCAGGTGCACACTAATTTTACTGTGAACCAGATCCACACAAGTCGATTGACCAAATTATGGACTTAGCTTGATGCTGGGATAATACCCTTATCTTGTTGGCAAGGAATTCCACCCGGCAAAATACATATTTCACCATCTTGGTGTCCTTTTTGTCTAGAGCTCCAAGGCCACCTCGATATTCTAGTTTATACCGCATCTTAGATAAGGCTCTTTTCATATGATATAATCTGTCCGAAAATTCATTGTCACTAAGAATACGAGGTTGATTTATTGCACGTATACGGTGTGAGTTCTATTGACTATCAATCTAGAAATAATAGCAAATAATAATAGAACAACAAATAACAAAGCAAGAAAGAACACACAAGAACTTTTACGTGGAAACCCAAGAACTGGGAGAAAAACCACGAATCTGCACTAGGAATCGATGACTGTTCAAGAAAGGTTACAAAAACTCTCTAAGATCTCTCTCTAACTTTTCCTCTCTTGAATCTGAGAATAATGATGAATAATACACGAGTTATGGCAATAGGTTAAACCTAAATATAACTTAAATCGGAAAATCGCCTCCCCGCGTGAAATAAGCCTCCGCCCGATCGGGTCGGGCGACATCCGCCCGATCGGGTCGGGCGACATCCGCCCGATCGGGCGATTAAACGCCAGACCAAAACGGCTCTCGGGCCCGATCGGGCGACCTTCGCCCGGTCGTTTGCCCGATGAAGATCGGTACTTCGCCCGATCGGGCGAGACCGCCCGATTCCATCGGGCGCCCAAGCATCCATGCTCCTGCCAACTGATCCACCCCGCCCGATAGGGCGACACTGCCCGATGCCATCGAGCGAGCCAGCAAAACAGTCGATGTTCGCCGAAATGAGCTTCACGCAACCTCATCTCCACACCATACACACATTGAGCCCCATATGACATCATATACCCAACAATCTCCCACTTGGAGATAGGTGTAAGTGAAGAATACCTTATACCATCATCATCTCTCCATTCATCTCAATTCCTAAAGCACCACCTTCATCAACAATTACGGAAGGCCAACTAAGGTTCGGCACCCTTAGTGAGCATATCTGTTGGGTTCTTAGCACCCAACACTTTCTCCAGACACAACACATTCTCCTCCACTAAACTCCTGATGTAGTGAAAGCGCCGACGAATATGTTCGGTCCTACAATGATACATAGGATTCTTAGCCAAATGCACCGCACTTTGACTATCACTGTAAAGTATCACTTTCTCCCGTTTAATGCCCATCTCTTCAAGAAAACCAATAAGCCATTCCATCTCCTTACCTGCCTCAGACATAGCCACATACTCAGACTCTGTAGTAGACAGAGAGATACACTTCTGTAACTTGGACATCCAGCTCACTGCAGTACAACCAACAGTAGAGACATATCCAGACGTGCTTTTGCTAGTATCGATATCTCCACTGAGATCAGTATCAACATAACCCTCAAGCTTCACTCCTTTCTTCCAGAAACAAAGCCCCATACTTGAAGTGCCCTTCAAGTACCTTGATAACCACTTCACAGCATCCCAATGTTTCTCACCTGGATTAGAAACAAATCTACTCACAACTCCCACTGCAAAAGCAATGTCTGGCCGTGTGCAAACCATGGCATACATCAAGCTACCAACCGCTGAAGCATAGGGAACAGTGGCCATCCGCTCCTTTTCTTCTTCTGTAGTTGGTGAGTGCTCCCTTTTCAATTTGAGGTCGCTAGGAAGCGGCGAATTTCTGGGTTTTGCATCTCCCACATTAAACCTCTTAAGTACCTTTAGAATATAATCTTCCTGAGACAATTTCAACATGCCAGTAGACTTGTCCCTAAAAATCCTCATACCTAAGATTTGTGTGGATTCACCCAAATCCTTCATCTCAAATTTCTGTGACAGTTTTCCTTTCACACTATTTATCACCTCCATGCTCGTACCAGCAATCAGCATATCATCAACATACAGAAGTAAATAAACATAGTCATTTACATACAGCTCTCTTGAACCCACTGCTACACATAAAGGTGTCAAATTTTATGTACCACTGTCTCGGAGCCTGCTTCAATCCATATAAGCTCCTCTTGAGCTTGCACACTAAGTTCTCTTTTCCACGAACTTTGAAGCCATCCGATTGCTTCATGTAGATCTCCTCATCCAGATCACCATGTAGAAACGCAGTCTTAACATCCATCTGTTCTAAGAACAGATTCTCAGCAGCAACAATAGCCAACAAGATACGTATAGTAGTCAACTTTACAACAGGAGCAAATATCTCGTTGTAGTCAATGCCCTCCTGTTGTAGGAACCCCTTTACTACTAATCTCGCCTTATACCTGACACTTCCATCAGGCTCTTTCTTTAATCTGAAGATCCACTTGTTGCTAAGTGCTCTCATTCTCGCAGTAATGCGACAACTCCCATGTCTCGATTCTTTTTCCGGGGGATCGCATCTCATCTTTCATGGCTAACTCCCACTTAGATGAGTCGGTCCGAATTTATTGCTTCTTTATATGATTCTCGGTTCACCCGCATCGCTTAGTAGCAAATAAAACATAGAAGGGGAATATCGATTTGGTGCTTTGGACACCCTTGCGGATTTTCTCAAGTCAACTTGAGAGACTATTCTTCCTGTACTAGAACTGGAGCCTCTTGGTGGTGTGACAGTAGCACCATCTGAATTACCTTGCTGTGAGTTATCTGACTCATCTGAATCAGACCCTGTAGGAGTGTGAGCTTCATCTTCATGTTGCTCAACCCGTTCTGGAACAGTGACATCTCTTCCATCAATGCCTTCGGTCACCACAAACTCCTCCTCCTGAGCTCCCACTAGATCAGTAATCTCAGATTTATCACCATAAACATCCTTGTACACCTTAGTCTCATCAAAAGTGACATCACAGTGTCTCAAAATCTTCCTACTTTTAGGTTCCCAACATCGATACCCATACTTCTCAGAACCATACCCAATAAAATAGCATTTAACGGCCCTTGGGTCTAACTTGTCGCGTTTCTCAGATTGAACATAAGCAACACAACCAAATAATTTCAGAAAACAAAGATTTACCTCCTTCCCATTCCAAACCTCCTCTGGTAGCTTGAACTCCAATGGGACTAATGGTCCCCTATTGATCAAGTAAGCTGCTGTACTAACTGAATCTGCCCAGAATGTTTTAGGTAGCCCTGCATGCAACCTCATACTTCTAGCTCTCTCAGTCAGTGTCCTGTTCATCCTCTCTACGACTCCATTCTGTCGAGGTTTCCCCGGAACAGTCCTCTTTAAAATGATGCCATTCTCCTCACAGAGCTTTGTGTACTCTGCCAATTCATACTCACCTCCATTATCAGACTTAATGCACTTAATTTTCTTTCCAGTCTGATTCTCTACCTCAGCCTTCCACTTCTTGAAGGTCTCATGAAGCTCAGATTTCCTCTTCATGAAGTAGACCCATACCTTCCTGCTGAAGTCATCAATGAAAGTAACAAAGTAACGTGAGCCACCAAGGGATCTGACTGGGGAAGGCCCCCACAAATCATTGTGCACCAACTCTAGCTTCTCAGTTTTCAACTCTTTCTTGGCTTTTGTGAAAGTCACCTTTTTATGCTTGCCATAGACACAACTCTCACAAAATTCCATGTCAACTGATTTCAACCCTGACAATTTGCCACTTGAAGCTAAAATCTTCATCCCTTTCTCACTCATGTGACCGAGTCTAGTATGCCATAACTTAGTCTCATCCACTGTAGCTACAACAACCATGTTTGTACACCCTGCAATAGTGTATAGTGTTCCCATCTTAGTACCTCTAGCCAAGATCATAGAACCTTTGGAGATTTTCCACTTCCCCTCACAGAACACAGTCTTGTAGCCACATGAGTCCAGTTGACTCACAGAAATCGATTTCTTTGCTAGACCTGGAATGTACCTAACATCATGCAGTTTTAAAGTTCCCCCATTCGCAGTCCTGACTATCACATCTACCTTCCCCATGATATCCAAAGTCTTATCATCAGCAAGATAGACCTTACCCAACTTCTTTGCTTTGAAGTCATGAAACAGCTCCATCATAGGTGAAGAGTGAAATGATGCCCCTGAATCTAGGATCCACGACTCTATGGGACTATCAACACTTAGGACCAAAGCATCCTTAATCTCATTCGATGCAGAATAAATCGATGAGTTATCACTATCCTCCTGTTTATCATTATGGTCTGACTTTCCACCCTTCTTCTTGGGATGTGGACACTCCCTCTTTGGATGACCCTTCTCACCACAATTCCAACAGGTAATACTAGCCCTGCCTTTTGACTTACTCCGGCCCCTAGACTTTGATCTACCCTGAAAATTCTTTCCTTTTCCCTTTTGTTTTCCTCTCCCTCTACCCTCAGTATTGTATGCTCCAGATGATTCTCCACTCTCCTTCCTTCGAATACTTTCACTCAAAATCAGATCACGGACAACATCATACACCAATTTTTCTTTACCAGAAGAATTGCTAACAGCAGTTACTACAGTTTCCCAAGCAACAGGTAAGGAGGACAACAAAATTAAGGCTTTCACTTCATCATCAAATATAATATTCACCGAAGATAACTGACTTATTATTGAATTAAATTCATTAATATGTTCAGCAGCAGAACTACCATTATTCATCTCTAAATCAAATAAAAGGCGCATCAGATATACCTTATTCATTGCCGAGGGCTTCTCATACATATCTGACAGTGCTTTGATTAATTCCGCCGTTGTTTTGATATCCTTGACATTGAACGCCACAGTCCGAGCCAATGTCAATCGCACCACCGCTAGTGTCTGCCGATCGAGTACCTTCCACTTAGCCTCTTCAATGTCATCTGGCTTTGTAGACAGAGGTTGATACAGATTCTTTTGATATAAGATGTCTTCTATTTGCATCTTCCAATATCCAAAATCTGTTCCATCAAACTTCTCAATTATAATCTTTGCATCCTCCATTGTTAATTATTCTAGATCTAGACAATAAACCAACCTAGCTCTTGATACCACTTGTGAGTTCTATTGACTATCAATCTAGAAATAATAGCAAACAATAATAGAACAACAAATAACAAAGCAAGAAAGAACACACAAGAACTTTTATGTGGAAACCCAAGAACTGGGAGAAAAACCACGAATCTGCACTAGGAATCGATGAATGTTCAAGAAAGGTTACAAAAGCTCTCTAAGATCTCTCTCTAACTTTTCCTCTCTTGAATCTGAGAATAATGATGAATAATACACGAGTTATGGCAATAGGTTAAACCTAAATATAACTTAAATCGGAAAATCGCCTCCCCGCGTGAAATAAGCCTCCGTCTGATCGGGTCGGGCGATTAAACGCCAGACCAAAACGGCTCTCGGGCCCGATCGGGCGACCTTCACTCGGTCGTTGGCCCGATGAAGATCGGTACTTCGCCCGATCGGGCGAGACCGCCCGATTCCATCGGGCGCCCAAGCATCCATGCTCCTGCCAACTGATCTACCCCGCCCGATCGGGCGACACTGCCCGATGCCATCGGGCGGGCCAGCAAAACAGTCGATGTTCGCCGAAATGAGTTTCACGCAACCTCATCTCCACACCATACACACATTGAGCCCCATATGACATCATATACCCAACATACGGTTGCCTAATGGCTAATACATCACATATATCCTCAAGCTTAGAAAGCTGGAATATTGTGTCCATACTTTTTTTTTTCACTTCCTCGATCCAACTCTTTGTCCTCCGCTCTCTTTCTATGTGCTTTCACTACAAAAAAATCACTATATAGCGACGGACATAATCCGTCTCTAAATCGTCAAAATCCGTCGCTATATGTACTCAGAGACGGATTATGTCCGTTGCTAAAGTCCTCGTCGCTAAACGAACTTAGAGACGGAATCCCAAATATCCGTCTCTATCTCTAATTTAGCGACGAAATAATATCCGTTTCTAAGTTTAGGGACGGATTTCAAAAACCCGTCTCTAAGTTTAGGGAAAGATTTTGAAATCCGTCTCTAAACTTAGAGATGGATCTTTGAAATCCATCTCTAAGTTTAGAGACGGATTTTATAAATCCGTCTCTAAGTTTAGAGACGGGTTTTGAAATCCGTTTCTAAGTTTAGGAATGGTTTTTTTAAGATCACCTATTGTTAGAAACGGATTATTAATTTTCCGTTTCTAAATTAGAAACGGATACAAATCCGTTTCGAACATTCCGTTGCTATAAGAGCGTTTTTTTAGTGATATAAATTTCACAAATTAAGCTGCACTTTGCGATTTGATCGATAACGATGAAGTCAACGGATGCACCTTCTCAGCTTCGTTGCTTTACGGTTGTGGCTGATTAATTTTATTTTTCAAAATGATATAAAAAATTTAGATGCTTTGCTGTCTGATTCCTCAGTCAAGTACTTTTTCTTTAATATTATTATTTGAGTAACATGATAAGTATCTCATGATACGTCACTCTCTATTTGTTTTGCTTGTCTCATGTTAATAGATTGATGGGTTGACTTTGCCTGAGTCTTTTTTTTTTTTTGAGGGGAAAATAGTAAGTTTCAAGATTAATTTAAGGGCAAAGTCATCAAAAGACATGCGCGCCACCTCCAGGGCATTGTTTTCCGATTTGTTTCTGGATCGAAAGCGAACTAGCAATAAGTGATGGGCTAAGTTCCCGTCACGTAAAACATGAGACCACATTATAGAAGAAAAGGAAGTACAGGAAGAGAGGATATTATGAAGAATAGCATCAAGGTCCGATAGAAAAATTGCACTCTTGGAGAGACGGTTGACAAGCACTTGGCAATCGGACTCAATGATTACGTCCCTAAAACCAAAACGCTTCCCAAGACGGACCCCCATTGCAAGTGCCTTGGCCTCGGCAACTTCAGGCGCCCAGTGAGCCTTTTGGCGTCGAGATGCCGCAAACAAAACATTCCCTTGTGATCCTCGAGCCACAGCACTAAGTCCAACCCATCCGTCCACCGCAAGCGAGGCATCAACGTTAATTTTCACTAACCCCTCAGGGGGGGCTTGCCACGTTCTAGGGCTTGAAGTTTTCACACCTTGCGTGTGATAGATTAGCTTAGCATAATTATCATACTCCTCCACTAATCTGTGAACTCGAGCAACAAGGACAGTATCTTGGGTTCTCTTGCCATTAAATACCCACTGGTTACGTTCACCCCATATGCACCACATTAAAAAGCCTCCCTTGACTACCATTTTCTTATCTAACAACTTCCAGCTAGCCACTCTATCACACATTGTAATATTCGGCTCACTCGCACACATATCTTCGCAACAACAAGCTCGCCAAAGTTCAAGAATCCGTGGGCACTCAAACAACACATGGTTGTCCGTTTCCGGGGCACCACAACCCCAAGGGCATGAATCTTCTTCTATAAGATGCCGATATTTCAAAAGAGCTCTAGTAGGCAAAGAATGGGTACATAACCTCCATAAAAAATGGCGAACCTTAGGACTAGCATCAATCTTCCAAATGTCCACCCAAGCTTGGTGAAAAGAGTCTAGATCGAGGCCTTTCCCAAGCAAGTAAGCAGTCTTAACGGAATAGATGCCATTCTTCGACAAAGCCCAAGTCATCTCATCACTGTTCGAAGTCTCAACACACAAGGGGATTGAAAGAATGCACACTTCAATGACTTTGCCTGAGTCTAATCCAAGCTAAATGGTGCAATAAAAAAAAAGAAGGAAATATGTTTATTAAATAAAATTTAATATTTTAGTTTTTTTTCTAAAGTTAAATAAGAAAATCAAATTACTTTTTGTTATAAATTTCAAAATTAATACTATTTTAAAAATTATACTTACCTTTTTTATTACGTATAATAGTACCCACATATTATATATTATCGAAATATTGAAAATATTCAAACAAAACAGTGTAATTGAAGATGATATTATGTTTCATCGTCAGCAATGATTTTAGGATCACGATAGGTTGTTCATGATTTACATATGGTAATGAACGATCTTGGTAGAAGTATGGAAAAAGATAATACCACTACTACATTTTCGATCAAATGCAACAAAAACTCATAACGGGCTTATGCAACGGTCTGCTATAGAGTCGTTGAATCAGGGTGGGTTAATGCAACGGTCGCTTCCTTGCTTCTCATTATAATAGAGAAGTATAGTGCAACGCTCCCAACCACAATGTTGCATTAGTTCAAGAGCGTTGCAATAGGTACAACTAGTGCAAGTGTGCAACAACTCTTACAATAAGTAAAAGATAAAGCATTATACGCTAGAGCCAAAAGCCCAAAATTGTTGGCGTGCTACTTTGAATTGTAATTTAGAAGATGCAGAGGTTGTTAGTTCCCTTGACATCCATGGTCATGATCAGTGAAGACTTTTTTTATATGAGGTAAAGTCACTAATATTACCTTGATTGGTTAATTTTTTTTTAAAATCGAGTAAATGTTTGTTGGATTAGAAAGAGGATATTGGACTCCTAAACATAATATGATTCCCATTAATCATGTTACACACTTAAATCAAATAAAACAATCAACGAAATCTAAAGCTCAAACCATGTAAAACCTCTTCAACTGGAAATTAAAACCACGCAAACAAAACTAACACAAGACAAAGCATTCAAAATATCAAGAAAGTCCGGTAAGAAACCTTTAGGAACCCACCAAGAAAGGAACCATATGATCCATTTGTGCTTCCACTTCCGCATCATACTCCCCCTCTTAAATTATAACTTGTCCTAAAGTGGTGTCAAAGCATGGAATAATATCATCATACTTGCCGATGTTTTGTGCCTAGGCCATCAGTAATGGGCTAAGCCTGATCCACTATTATCTTATGAGGCATATGGGCCTATAGATAAGTACCAAGGAAGGATAAAGTTTCTCCAGCCAATAGTAGAAGTGTCCAGTCTTGCTTAGAACATTCCCAACCACTAGAAATGCCCCATGATCTGAGTCATTAAGGTACGTTCACAATCATTATTATACAATACTTGAGATCTACCGGCTTTTACTCTACTGAATTAGGCATTGGAGGGGCGTTCCTCGTATCAACCCCCGAGGTTAGTTTACGTGTTGTATATTGCAAGTTTCCAAACCGGCTTAACTGACGTGGAGATACCGGTTCACCCCATAGTAATAGATCCATACTAGAACAAATTATAAAAGATCGATCTGTTCTCACAAAAAGTGTTGTATAAAATATTTGTTTTGACAAATTTCGCGAAACTTAAAAATGATATCTGAATATAACGCATACATAAATCTTCATAGTTTAGATCATTAAATATCCATTAATTTCATGTTCATATAAAATTCAAATGACAAGCACGTCCCTTACTACCTTCTGTAAAGACAATAACAAGCAATAGAGCCGTAGAGGTAGCAAAGTTTGTGGTTTACAAACTACTTTTTGAGCGGGTGAAGCCCTGGGACATTTTGGTAATGGCCGCGGTTTGTTGCGTCCTTGATTGTTCTAAGTGTGAAACATAATGGCGATTGGCGAGCTAACTTTAAAAAATTACTCATCCTTTGGGATCTTTTACAATTATCAATTTGTCGTTTTTATCATAGTTTTCTATTTTTTTAAAATTTTAATTTTGTTTTCCAAAAAATTAATGTGGATCTGAGTCAATCTCTCCGATCAATACAATTTTCTGAAACTTCAAAATTATTGACAATTGACATTATGTACTTTTCACCATATTTATATGCTTTTATATATCACATTTTCTGCACTGATTTTTTGTTTTCTTTCCCTGTAATACTACTCTGTTTTTCTTTAGATGCAACATCTTAATTATTTTAACCCACTCATAAAAAAGGCAAATGTTGCATCTAAAAAAATCCAGAGGAATATAGTTTAACATACTAATAGTAGTGTGTGAAGGTAGGTGCTATTTGTAAGCACAAATACATCTTTTCATTATTATTTTTATGTATTAGGAGTAGTTTTGAAAGAATGACGTACGAAGTACTCTAGCTAAATTCTATTTTTCTACCGTGGATAATACAGGTAATCAAACTTGTTGCTTGGTCTTAATAATTTTTTTTTTACATTTACCAATGTGAGTTTATAGCGTTGTCATTTTGTTACAATTGAGAGGTGTATCTTGGTTTTTTATTTTACTTTTTCAATAAGGAAAAGAATCTAAATTAGCCCCAATAAAATGCCCAACCTAAAACATCCTTTCGGATGATAGAGAGGAAAGAAAGGTCAGGAAATTCAAACCAGTAATGAAGAGAACGACACAAATGACCTTTATGAGCCAGAAAGTTCGCGACCTGATTGACTTCCCGATAACAGTGGGAAAGAGAGACATTCCCAAAGTGGAGTAAATCTGCACCTGCATCACAAACCAAATGATCAATCTCCCAGGGAACTTTACAGGACTTCCGGAGAGAATTAATAATAACTAGATTATCGCCTTCAACACACAAATTCTTAATACTAAGAGCTAAGCAGCACAGACACCTTCTCTCATTCCCCAAGCCTCCGCCACTAAAATAGAGATACTCTTATGGAGAGAAAGAGGTGTATCTTGGTGGTTGTACCATGACAACAAACAACTAAAGTACATGTAATCAAGAGTTGGGCACTATTATTGATCAAAAAAAAAAAAAATCAAGAGTTGGGCACTTGTTATAATATTTTGGATTTTTTAACTAGAATAATACAAACTTTTACCCATTCTCTCGCAATAATACAAATTATTGATTATTTTTTAATAATACAAACTTCACACCAAAATTCCTACAGTAGGTCAAGTTGACTTGACCTTTGAAACAGGTAAAAAAAAAATTTAACAAAACAAAATTCCTTTATCTCTCCTCCCCCCCTCCCCCAACCAACTGAAACCCCTCCCCTCCCCTACCCCAGCCCCCACCCTCACCCCCCCCCCTCCCCATGGAACGCACCTTCCCCCTTCCCCCACGGACCCACCCCCGCCCCACCACAAAACCACCCTCCCAGCCACAAAACCTCCTCCTTCCACACTGCCATAGCTGGGCAAAATCACCATACCACCATCAAAATAACGAAAAAAAAAATCGCGACAGATAATCGCCATCTCGTATCATATATTTCAATCAACTATCAATCGAAATTTGATGCAAACTGAAAAATTAATATTAACAACAAACTTCAATCAAAAAAAAAATTCTACACATTTGTTCAATGCAACAATCAATCAAAGAGACAAAAATTCAATATAACATCCAAAAATCAACAGAAATCTATAAAAGAACATGCAAAAAATTCCAGAAAATCGGAAACCTAAGCAACTAAAATACTCAAATCGTTAACAAATTAGATAACAACAAGTAATCCACAGATAAAACAACAAAAAATTTGCACGATTAAAAATCGGAAAATTAATCAATGAGAAAATTCATATGAAGTGTACAATAATCATTCGATCTTAACTAAAGATGATGAAAACAGAAAGAAAAAACAAGAATTCATAGAGAAATCGGTGAGATCGAAGGTGATCACCGTAGAAAAAAGGGGGAAAATAAGTAGATAAAAATTGACTTTAGCGAAATCGAAACTACTAGAGAACCACCACCAAATTCGAAATAATCACCATCGCGAGCACCAAACTCGAACAGATCTGGGTTGTGGAGGTTTTGAAATTCGGTGTTAGTTTATGGCGGTTGTGGAGGAAAGAAAAGAGGAGGTGCTGGTCGACCGATTGCACAAGAAAAGAGAGAAGCTTTAATGGCGGAAAAGAGAGAGAAGAATGAAAGGAAAAAAAATGGAGGAAAAAGAACCAGAGCAAACAAAGAAGAAGAAGGGGAAATAACCAAAAAAAAAAAGCCACGTCACCAGTTTACTCGCAACAACAAGTGACTAACCGGTCATGACCTACTGGATGAATTTTGGTCAAAAGTTTGTATTATTAAAAAATAATCAAAAATTTGTATTATTGCGAGAGAACGGACAAAAGTTTGTATTATTCCAGTTAAAAAAATCCTAATATTTTTTATCTTACTATATTTTTAGTTTTTTTTTCAATGAGGCAGATTCACTACTCCATATTGACATTCTATCACAATAAAAAGTTGTATTTTGGTGGTTGAATAATGACTTACAAATTAATTAATCAGGGTTCAATATAAAAGCTACTCAACATTTTGTGAGTAGCACGAGAAGTTTGAAAGAAATGTCATATCATTGACGATATGACAATGCTTGCTCACATGTTCTAATACATATTACATCTGATCCTTGATACATTTAACATGTTTACTATCACACATGTCAATACACGACTTTTACAGTTAAAATCTTTAATTTTTAATTGCGAAAACATCTGAAAAAATGGATTTTGAAAATATACATTGAGGTTAATCCAATAATATATTATATAATAGAGATTTTTTTTATATATTAAAATTGTAATATAGACATATAGTCAAAGTTATTATGTGAATGGGTTAAATTTTCAATCTTACATGTATTAATAAACGGAAAAGTACATATTTGTTTGGCTATAGGAGTATGCTACGATATCCAGAAGCGGTCATTCGCGGGAAGGGGGCTTAGAAAAAGGTTAGCAAGCAGATAAAAAAATCATACTTTCACACTTTTCAATCACGCATTTCCATAGTTGAGGATAAGATGATAAGATCATTCAGTAACCACAAAGCTTGTAATATAGTGCACATGCCAACCTTGTCACCCCACTTAAATACTTGATCTAACCATCTCTTTTGTATATCAAAAAAACAAGAGAACTGCATGGCAACCTCAGAACCAAAAAACACATGTTCTTTAGATCAATTGGAAGATCAACTATATTTTGGTTTTCCAATGCAATTTTACCAGAATTTTTGGTGCCTAAGTGTACTTTTTGAAGGTGATACTTCATTTCAATACCAGTTTCAAGCTCTCGATACCAATATTATTTTAGCCAGCCTTCCCAAAACTGGTACAACTTGGCTAAAATCCCTACTTTTCGCCCTTGTAAATCGGAAAAATTTCTCCGATATATCTCAACTCCCCCTTAACACCAAAACTCCTCATGAACTTGTCCTCCACTTCGAGATTGAAGTTTACAAAAGAGACGTTATTGACCTAACTAAAGTACCTTCACCTCGACTCTTTGCTACCCATATGCCATATCCTTCATTGCCAAACTCGATTAAGACTTCTAAATGTCGAATTGTTTATGTTTGTCGAAATCCTTGGGATACTTTTGTTTCGTTATAAGGAATTAAGCCAGATATGGATATGATGGAAGAATATGTATCCAAGTATTGCAAGGGGATATCCCCCTTTGGCCCCTATAATGATCATGTACTTGAGTATTGGAATAAGAGCATGCAAGACCAAGAAAAGGTGTTATTCTTAGAGTATGAAGGGCTGAAGAAGGACCTAAAAACTCATTTGAAAAAGTTGGCTGAGTTTGTGGGTTTTCCATTTTCAGAGGATGAGGAAAAAGGTAATGTTATAGATGAAATAATAGAACTTTGTAGTATTAAAAGTTTGAAAGAAATGGAGGTCAATAAGAGTGGCAAGTTTTATCCTTGTTAATTGTTGAGAGTTTCAACAATTCAGAGAAAAAACTGAGAGAATTTTATTATGTCATAAATGTTTTGTACAAAGTGAAATGGAAGATTAGAACAGCTTATATAGCTACTGTTAACAAAGGAGGTAAGTAGTTAGCTGTAATAACAAACTTTTTCTTTTTTTACAAACTAACGTAACAAACTAATATTTAACTTAAGCTGAGCTGGAGGTGTATACTCCAATACCCCCCCTCAAGTTGGGAGTGGGTGAGCTGATGGATCAAACAATCCTAACTTGGAAAGAAGATCCTTAAAATGAAGAGAAGGCATTGATTTAGTGAAGACATCTGCTAACTGTGATTGAGTAGGAAGGTAGGATAGTTGCAAGAGACCTTCTAAGACTTTGTCACGAGTGAAATGACAATCAATTTTGATGTGCTTTGTCCTTTCATGGAATACAGGGTTCCTAGCAATGTGGAGAGCACTCTGATTATCACAATGAAGAGAAACTGGCTTTAAATCTTGTACTCCCAATTCTTCTAGGAGTCTAACTGTCCAAGCTACTTCAGAGGAAGCTGAGGCCATAGCCCTATATTAAGCCTCTGAAGAAGACTTGCTAACAGTACCTTGTTTCTTGGACTTCCAAGAAATTGGTAAATTGCCTAAGAGTAGAATGTAACCAGTAACGAATCTCCTTGAATATGAGCAAGTAGCCCAATCTGAAGCTGAGAAGGCCTGAAGAGAAAGTGAATCAGTTGCTCTAAGAAGAATTCCTTGGCCAAGAGTGTGAGAGAGGTATCTGAGAGTATGATGCAAGGCCTCCCAATGAGTACTTCTAGGACTGTGCATAAACTCACTAAGAGTTTGCACAGTGAAAGCTAATCAGGTCTGGTACAAGTAAGGAAATTTAGGTTTCCAAGTAAAGATCTATAGGGCTCTGGATTAGGGAGCAATTCACCTGCATCAGCTTAGAGTTTAAGATTGACTGGAAGAGGAGTGACTGCCTTTTGTTGAGACATCAAAGCCACATTCTGTCAATAATTCTGTACTAAACTTCTTTTGACTAAGAAGTATACCTTCAGGTAGATAACCAACCTCAATGCCCAAAAAAATAATGTAATGTGCCCAGATCCTTGATGCCAAATATAGAATGAAGATGTTGCTTAAGAGTAGAAATGGAAGTTGAATCTGAACCAGTGAGCACAATATCATCTACATAAACTGCTGCATAGGTTGTATGAGAACCTGAATGTTTGATGAACAAGCTGTAATCATTCTTAGATTGACTAAAACCTTGAGAAGTCAATGCACTAACAAGCTTGGCAAACCATTGCCTTGAAGCTTGTTTTATCCATAAAGTGATTTTTTCAATTTACACACTTTATTCTGAGGATTAGGAACACCAGCAGGGACTCTCATATATACCTCTTCATAGAGGTCTCCATGCAAAAAAGCATTATTCACATCAAGTTGATAAAGAGGCCAGTTTTTGTTTGCTGCAAGAGCTTGAAGACACCTAATAGTAGGCATTTTGACTACTGGAGAGAAGGTTTCTTCATAGTCTATGCCAAACTTTTGATTGTATCCCTTAGCTACAAGTCTAGCTTTGCATCTTTCCAAGGTTCCATCTGCTTTCAGCTTTACTTTATAGACCCATTTGTTGCCAATGGGTTTCTTATGTGGAGGTAAATCGACTAACTCCCATGTATTGTTATCAGTAAGTGCTTGTATTTCTTTATTCATTGCAAGTACCCATTCAGGTTGTGATGTTGCTTCAGAATAAGTTGTGGGTTCTTTTATTGTGGAGGAAGAAGTAGAGATAAAAGCTTTATGGAGAGAAGGAAAGTTATCAAAGGATACAAGATTGCACTAGTGGGTAGGAATAATAGAAGAAGTATTGCAGTAATATTGTTGAAGATAGGATGGTGGTTTGTGAATTCTGGTTGAATGTCTAGGAATTGAATCAGGAACTAAAGTACTAAGATCAAGCAGTTGTGAAGTGTTTGGAGCTTCAGGGATAAGAACAGTTGTAGTGCTAGGAGAATCAGGAGAACTAGAAAAAATAGAAGATGGACTAGAAGAAATAGAAGGAGAATGAGAAGAAATAGCATGTGAGGGAGTATTATCTGCTGAAAATTCAGGAGATGCAGGTATAATGGGTGAAGTAGAAGATGGAATAGAAGAAGATTGAGGTGTTGATATGGTAGGAAAATAAGCATCATCAGTGAAAAAATCATATGTAGATGAAGAAGTGAAAATAGAGGTAGAAGTACCAGTAGCAGATTGTAGGTGATAGGGGAAGTGTCTTTCATCATAAAAAACAACATCTCTGGTGATCACAAGTTTCTTACCTGAAATATTCCAGACTTTGTAACCCTTATGAGTGATAGAACAGCCAAGAAAACCTCCTGGGAGAGCACGAGGATCAAATTTGGTCCTATGAACCTTGGTAGTGGAAAAATAGCACAAACACCCAAATGTTCTGAGGTGTTCTAGAGATGGAGTAGATTGATGAAGTTTTTCATAGGGTGTTGAGTGGTGCAAGCTAGTGAGAGGCATCCTATTGATCAAATAGGCTGCACAAATCACACAATCACCCCAAAACTGAGCTGGAACTTTGGATTGGAAAGATTAAGCTCGAGCAATTTCCAATAGATGCCTGTGCTTGCGCTCCACCACTCCATTCTGCTGGGGAGTGTCTGCACAACTGGTTTAGTGGACAATACCCTTTGAATGAAAGAGAATTTTCATAGCCCCTTCAGTGAACTCTTTGGCATTATCTGATCTGACACAAATAACTTTGGTAGAAAACTGAGTTTCTACATAAGCAAAGAAAGCATTCATCACAGCAACAACATCTGATTTGAATTTTAAAAGATGAATTCAAGTAAAACGAGTGTGATCATCCACTATAGTAACAAACTGAGTACATCCTGTGTGAGTCTTGACCTTATAGGGGCCCCAGAGATCTATATGTAACAGCTCAAATGGCTTGGTAGTCTTGATACTGCTATGAGGAAATGACTTTCTAGGAAGCTTTGCTGCAGGACAAACTTGACAGATGACATCATGTAAGCAACTATTTACATCACAATCAGGTAACAAATGTTTTATTTTGGGAAAAGGTAGATTACCAAGTCTAAGGTGCCACAATTTAGCTTGATCTACAGCAGAAAAACAATGAGTAGCAGTAGGAATTTCAGCAAGAGTAGAATGATCAGTAGATGGAGCTTGAATGTGCACTTGATATAGACCCCCGTGTAGCTTACCAAGAGGCATGGAGTGCCCTGTCTGACAGAGGTCCTGAATAAAGCACTGATCATGAGTGAAACTAATAGTGCAATTTAAATCTTTGCAAAGCTGAGGAACAGATATAAGATTGAATGCAAAATCTGGAACATAAAGAACATTCTTCAGTACCAAATTTGCTGTGAGATTAACAGTGCCTATATGTGTCACAGGTAATTATCTTCCATCAGGGACTGTTATTGTGTTAGGCTCAGATAGAATTTTATAAGTGCTAAACCAAGATAGTTTAGAACAAATGTGATCTGAAGCTCCACTGTCAAGTAACCACTGGTTATTGAAAGAACTGAGTATGCAATAAGTACCTGTGACTAGAGCATGACCAGTATGATCTTTAGAATCTTCAGTAGAAGGTTGTGCAGAAGGTGATTGATGCTGAATCAAAGAGAGCAAATGATTATATTGATCAACAGTAATAGCATCTTGTTTGAACTCCTGAGAATCAGACTGTGTAGAAGAAGTAGCTGCAACCATTCTTTTATCCTTGAACCCCTTGAATCCTGGTGGAAACCCATTGATCTTGAAACATCTTTCCAAGCTCTGGCCAAGAATTTTACAATGGGTACAATAATAGCTGGAACCAAGTCTCTTATTACCAGAAACATTCTTCTGAGGATTATACTTCTGATAGTAAGAATGATGTGGTGTACTGAAATTGGTTTGCTGTGGTTTAAAATTCCTTGATCTATCAGCTGCAAAAGCCATTGGCTTTGTTGAACTAGAAAGCTGAATAACTTCCTTATGTCTCTCTTCTTGTGCAAAAAATTTGTATGCTTGGGAGACTTTAGGAAGAGGCTGAGTCATGAGAATATTACCCCTCACATTGGAGAAAACCTCATTCAATTTCATCATAAATTGGATGAGTTTGTGCTCTTGATCCCTTGTATGAATTCTTTTAGTAACATTACATGTGCACTTGCCACAGGTGCAATAAGGTAAGGGGTTAGCATCATGTAACTCATCCCACACAGTTTTCAGTTGAGTGAAAAATTCAAATACACTAGAATTTCCTTGATGCATCTCAGATAAATTCTGTTCAAGGGAATATATTTGAGCCATAGAAGAAATATCAAAATGATCTTGAAGATCTTTCCATATTTCTGCAGTTGTACTAAAAAACAGTACACTCTTCTTGATTGTATGATCTAAGTTAGCCAATAACCAAGAGATAACAAAATCAATGCACCTCTTCCAAGGCGCAAAATCAGCAGAAGTTTCATCTGGTATCACTAAGCTTCCATCAACAAATTGCAGTTTGTTCTTAGCTGATAATGTGATCATCATTGACCTCTTCCAGTCATTATATCCATCACCATTGAATTTAACAGAAACAATTTGAGCTAAATTAGAATCGGAAGGATGAATATAATAAATGCTAGAAGGATTTTGATTAGGTGGAAGTGTATTTTCATAATTGTTTTCTGATTGAGGCATTTTAATCAGAAGATGAAATTCAGATCAACGATTTTATAGAAGAAGAAATTTCACTGATCTCGATTAATCAATTACAGAGGAATAAGATTTCATAAATCAATTGATCAATTAATCAAATGATTCAGAGAAATAGAAATCAGAATTATGAAGAAAAAAAATAACAAGGAATTCAGATGATGAAATTCAGATGATGAAATTAAGGAATTCAGGTGATGAGATTCAGATGATCAAATTCAGATGATGAAATTTCTGATTTCAAACAATCTTGTCCTCATGAACTTGTCCTCCACTTCGAGATTGAAGTTTACAAAAGAGACGTTATTGACCTAACTAAAGTACCTTCACCTCGACTCTTTGCTACCCATATGCCATATCCTTCATTGCCAAACTCAATTAAGACTTCTAAATGTCGAATTGTTTATATTTGTCGAAATCCTTGGGATACTTTTGTTTCGTTATAAGGAATTAAGCCAGATATGGATATGATGGAAGAATATGTATCCAAGTATTGCAAGGGGATATCCCCCTTTGGCCCCTATAATGATCATGTACTTGAGTATTGGAATAAGAGCATGCAAGACCAAGAAAAGGTGTTATTCTTAGAGTATGAAGGGCTGAAGAAGGACCTAAAAACTCATTTGAAAAAGTTGGCTGAGTTTGTGGGTTTTCCATTTTCAGAGGATGAGGAAAAAGGTAATGTTATAGATGAAATAATAGAACTTTGTAGTATTAAAAGTTTGAAAGAAATGGAGGTCAATAAGAGTGGCAAGTTTTATCCTTGTTAATTGTTGAGAGTTTCAACAATTCAGAGAAAAAACTGAGAGAATTTTATTATGTCATAAATGTTTTGTACAAAGTGAAATGGAAGATTAGAACAGCTTATATAGCTATTGTTAACAAAGGAGGTAAGTAGTTAGCTGTAATAACAAACTTTTTCTTTTTTTACAAACTAACGTAACAAACTAATATTTAACTTAAGCTGAGCTGGAGGTGTATACTCCAATAATCCTTGGGTTGAGAACAAGGCTTTGTTTAGGAAAGAAGATGTCGGAGACTGGACCAATCACTTAACTCCTTCTATGGCTAAACGTATTGATGAAATGCAAGAAAAACTTGAGAGTGATGATTTTTCATTCAAATATTATCAAAAGAATCTATAATTCCAAGTTCATGATTAAATAAAGACAAGGAAATTGTACTTGTTTTTTGGAAGAGAGGGGCAGATAAAATTAACTAATAGAATAAGCCCTACATGTTTTGGATTCCCAATGTTGGTAACAAGGAAATTGTACTTGTTTTAGTTTCTTTTCCCCTAATCTGTATAGGGGTAAAAGGTGTTCTGTTTTTTGTGGGTAATTATTAATGTAATTTGAAATTTATATCTTACTTTTTTATGAAGAATTCCTCTATGTGTTAGATTTATATACTTCCTCCGTTCTGTTTTAAATGAAACGTTTGCTTTTTCACGCAACCCAACGTGCTTCTTTAATCATTAATATCTTTAGTTGTGCACACGTAAAAAATATAAAAAAGTTATAATTTGATAGTATGCATCGAGACGAATCTAACAAGATCCCACTTGACTATGTTTTTCTTTATATAATGGCGATAAATTGGAGTCAAAATTGATCAATAAATAGTGTCATTTCACCCAATGTTTCATTTAAAATAGAACGGAGGAAGTATGTCTTTCATGGATGTATGTAACTATGTAAGATGTATGAATATGTACAAAACAAGCTCACCATTTGTTACCATGTGTTCGCTTTTACAAGTGTTATTTAATAAGGCACAATTTCATAAATAAAGATTTCCTCTTTCGCAAAATAAACACTTCATTCTTATAAATATGAGTTAGTGTTCTCATATTTTGAATGAATATTAACAAGAACAAATAATGTATGATTTCTCTCTCTGATTTACTGATTAAATTCATACATAAGCATATTTAGTGGTTAGTACTCTATTTAGTTATCTTCGTTGATATCATATATAACTACAATACTGTTTATTAAGAAGAAAAAAAACATGTTCTGTCCTGAGAGGCAATTGCTCAAACTACTGGTTATCGTAGAGCGGGTGAAATTGTCTCAAGGGCATAATTTGTATTCATTGGGCCCAATCAGATTATATGTTTCCAATCTTACCAAAAAAATTTGAAGTGAAAAGTCATTCATTGATTTGAACTCATACGACATCTACAATAAAGATTAAGAACTAACAAATACATATCAAATTGAAATAAACATGATTCTAATATGGTAAAACCACGATTGTTGATTAGATCTAGAACTGAAGAAAACCCTCGCCTTTCCCATAGTCGTCTAATGCAGCCTTCTACGAGGTAGTCTATCAATCTAATGTAGTTATGAAGTAGAACCAGATCTAATTCAACTGGTTGTATATGAAGAACTGACATTTGTTGCAGCAACGCACAACTTTCAATCAACAAACCAACCTTCAACCTAAGACTATGGATCTTTGATCTATACCCAACAAACAAAACCACCATGATGACTAACTCCATTGTTTTTCAATCTACACAATTTAAATTTTATATTTGTCGATGCATGACTTCCACAACAAGACCCGCGATTTTACCAACTACTCAAAATTGTCGATGAATATTAAAAAATCGATCGATAATCTGATTATCGACTGCTAATCAGTTGGTACTCGTCCACATTTTTAAAATTGTATATAGCTGTTATATTTTATTCGAAAAATTTCGAATCAGATACAAATATTCGATAGTTGCAATTTAAAACATCTGATATCTAATATGAAATAAAGTGTTACGTTCCTCTCTCCAATCTGATATTGACAAGTTCATACAAAAGGGAACATCTGATATTGCCAATAAAACACAAAGCATTACATATTTAATCTGGAACAAAGTCTTAAGTTCCCCTCTCTAATGTGATACTAGTATTAGATATTGGCAAGTTTATATGAAAGGGGGGGATAATCTATTATCTCTCTCTTGAATAAACATCATCGCTTTCATATTGTAGAGATTTAGAGGGGAAATGGAGCTCCATCTTCTCCCTCCCTTTTTTTCCCCTTCCATTCCTCCTCTATTTCTCAATTTTCTTTCCCTCCTAAATCGCTATCCAAACAAAGTGTAACTAAGGGGTTTATACCTGTGTCAATTGCTTTAACAAACTCGGTTTTGGATTTTAAAAATTGAGGAATATGATAATGCGATATAAGAAATCAAAGGAGAGCATTGAATAGAGAAATAAAATAAATATTACTTGCCAGTCAATTTTTTCCAAGTTAAACCAACTATGATTTATAAGAAATAAGAAAGGTATAATCTTGCTTTATCTTTTACTTTCCCTGCTTTTTTTTGTTTCATATTGACTTTTGGCACTATTCGTCTCATTTAGTTTGGTCATCTTTATTTATTTTTTAGTAAGGAAAAAATATAGTCAAGTGAAATTTTATTATATTCGTCTCAATTAGTATATACTTTTCAAATGGCAACTTTTTATAATTTTTACTTATGTATAATTAGAAATATAAAATGTATAAATTGTGTATTTACAAACGTGTAACAAATGTAACTACTGAAAAGGAAGTATTTGGCGAAAAATTAGCCAAATTCTGTACCTTAAAGCCAAGAATGTCATAATCAAGCAGCAAGATCCTAAACAAAACTGTACAACGCTTTACAACATCCTTACCCTAGTTGGCCCTACACATTTTAAGCCTGACTTGAGCCTATGCTAAATCAACAAGCTGGGCGTAACATAAAATGTGGCACTTGGCCCATGAATGATGTATGCTATAGAGGAATGATAAACCTCTTTTTGCTAAATGTTTGCAAACATCTAACAGACAATAAAAAATAATAAAAAGCTGAAAATGTGGTGATATGGGTCCCATGGAATAGAAGAGGAATAAAACACTACTTATATTTCGTGAACACTATTTTGTTAGTTGCATTTAACACTATTTTTGGCTTACTGAACACTAGTTTTAGTAGCATTGAACACTATTTTTTAAGATCGGAATTTTCGAGACTACTTTTTGGTTTGACTGACACTTTGCAATTTTCGAGATAACTTTTTTGTTTGACTGACAACTGTTTTCCATATATATTGACAGTTTTACCCCTGTTAGATGTTTGCAAACATCTAGCAAAAAGAGGTTTATCATTCCTCGTATGCTATATTGCTATCATCATATCATCAGAGCCAAAAAAAACTAACGACGTGAGAATTAAGATGACGGGAAGCGCGACAATCCTGTTAAGATCTAGGCAAAGCAATCACGCAACCAATAAATGACATGTAAAATAGCTTTTTACTTTAATTTTTTTTAAGGGATAAAGAAATCCTTTAAGCTGCCCTTACATAAGGTTTTTTCCCAGAGGCCTATTACAAGCCAAACACCCCAACCCTCCTCCTCTCTTAAATCCCAAGCAAATGCCTAAGGGTAGGAATCGAACCCTAGCATTTGCTAGGGAAGATGACAAAATTCACCATTTGAGCCAACCCTAATTCATACTTTTTACTTTGAAACTAGTGAGTGTCCCGTGCGATGCCCACTTTGCCCAGTGTAGTTAATTTTCGTAATTTTTGTTTAGTGAGTAGAAATTGACGTAATGACATGGTAAGTCATATTATTAAAAAAAAAATGACATGATAAGTCATTGCATGATATTTTGAAAAATAAACCCTTAAAATTAGTTTGGAGATGAAAGCAATAGCTTAACTTCCTACAAGGATTTCGGGTAAAAGTTTATGTCTGTGATAGTCTCTTGTTATTATTATAAAAGGGTTAGGTATCTAACTACTTGTGTAAATCTTTTAATGAGATATAATTATAAGACCTTATGATATTTTATTAAAATACTAAACAATGGTGTTATGTTGGATTCATGGTCAAACTTTCACTTGCCATTTCAAAAATCACGTGTTCGTTACCTTGTAACTATACAACATTATTTTTTTAATTGTGGGTTTGACTTGGAAATAAAACATTTGCATTAGAGCCTTAGAAGAGAGTGACATCATGTGACACACAGACTTTTTTAGGAACACCTTTTAATATATTACTAGTATTTTTTGTCCGGACGATGCCCCGGGTCAGTTACAATTATCAAATATATTATTATTTATAAATTTCATAATTGATTTTATTAGCTTTTCGTAATATTCTATCGAGTGCGAAATATGAAGATGGACGTTATTATGGCATGATAAGTTGGTTTTAAAAACTTCTAAGGAATTGGGGATAAAATAACAATTTCAATGGAATTAGGGTAAGAGAATTTATTACTTAATAAAAGTGTTAGAAATTAAAAAGTATGTCTATGTCTTAATAATTACATATAATTATAAGACTTTATATTATTATGTTTCACATTGAAATATTAAGCATGGAAGTTGTAGTAGATTAGTGGTTAAACTCTTACATTTCATTTCAAAGGTCATGTGTTCGAATCCTAGTAGCTACATATTGTTAATATTTTTAAATGAGATTATAAACATGTTTATTAGAAGCTTGAGAAGAGTAACACGTGGCACCGTTTCTTTAATAGGAACACCTTTTAATATATTTGTACAGATTATAGATGATAGCACTAAATGTCACATGGTTTAGTAGTTAAACTCTTACATTTCATTTCAAAGGTCATGTGTTTGAATCCTAGTAGTTACACATTGTTAATATTTTTAAATGAGATTATAAACATGTTTATTAGAAGTTTGAGAAGAGTACCACGTGGCACCGTTTCTTTGATATGAACAACTTTTAATATATTGTATAGATTATAGATGAAAGCACTAAATGTCACATGGTTTAGTAGTTAAGACTTTAGTATATAAGTTTGAAGTCATGGGATCAAATCTTATACAATGCATTTATTAAATTTTTTATTTTTTCCTAGTAGTATGTGAATTACATAGAGTAAAACCCCTTAAGGAAAAGCGCCATGTGACATTGTTCTTTGTTTAGGAACGTCTTCTAATTTAGATAGATAGTAATTGAAGAACCACAAATGTTAGGAAAAAGAGCGACACCAAAAACTTTAAATGGAATTAGAGATCGAATTTGTTGAATGGTGATGACAAGATTTTGCAAAATTTCTGATCTCTTGACTCAAAAGCCCTATTAGTGACAGCTCAAAGCAAAAGCTAGAGGAATACGATCATAAGCCAAATTTTATCTCATTATATGGCATAATGGGATGGCAGTCGCGATATTGTGAATTTATGTGTACACAATTAATTCGTCTATTGAAAGTAGATATTACTTTTTTTTTTGGGTAAACAAAGCCCTTCATTCACTAAACATTAAAGTTCAAAATATTACAACCCGACAGTAGGTGTTCGTTACAATAACTAGGGGGGTGGAGGAAAATCCTAGTTACAACACATTCATCTTCCATGATCCTACATACCTTAGACATGCTATCCGCCACTTGATTATACTTCCGACTGCAGTGCTTAATCGAAATCTCTGGGCGTCTCTTGAGCCACAGCCTGCACGTATTTATCACATTTGCATATAAATCACAGTAACCTATTGTAAGTATCTCAATTGCATTTTGGCATTCAGAGTAAATAATAGCCTTGGGAGTTTGTGTGTCTCTACAAAGTACAGGGCTTCTAAGATTGCAAGGAGTTCCGCTGCGAGAGAGCTATTAGAGTAAATTCTTTTCCCAAACCCCGCAACCCATTGGTCGTTTCCGTGTCGAACCACCCCACCAATCCCAGCTATCTCTAAAAGACCAACAAAAGAAGCGTCAACATGAATCATCAAGTAATCATGAGGATGGGCAAATTCCATAAGGACAGGTTGTTCTATGCTACTTTTCCTCTGAGTGGATATATACTCCCGAGCATGACCCGTTGCCCGAAAGCACAACACCATTATAGGCGAAGGCTCTCGACCATGAAAGACACAGTTATTCCTATCCTTCCAAATTTCATGACAGAGGTAGGGGAAGACACTATTTCAAGGGATCTCTCTAAAGGTTTCCTTCGACGACATATTCTCATAGAGCCAGGATTGAAACTCCCCACTAAGGATTACGGGCATCCCAGGGCACCCCCAAATCTCTCTACTTTTCACACATTCCCGAATGATATGAGCTCCTGACACCTAGGGCAAGCGGAATCCTAAACGATCCCCCTAACAGCAAGGAGATGTCTATGGGGAATGCGGTCCTGCCATAATAACCACATGAAGAACTTGATTTTTGATTCTATATTACCTCTCCAAATCCATGATAGATCCATCTCAGCCTAGGGTTTGGGGAGGAGGGAAGCATAGGCAGACTTAAGCACAAAACCTTAATGATTGACAAACTTTGAGATGAGAAGATCCTCGGAAGAGCATTGAGTGGGTGGGGGCATACTAAGAATACGACTGACTATGCAACTCGAGAGGGTAATCGTTAAAGTAGAGAAGTCCCATTCTCCTAAATGAACTATGCTATGAACTTTCCTGACACTCTCCTCAGTACCCAAGGGACCTTGGACCCAGTTACGTATAGGGCCAATTGATAACTAGTCATTATACCAGAAATCTATCCTTAGACCATTTCCTATGTTCCAATGGCTATTCTGATTTAGAACATCCTATCCCAAGCCAACATTTTTCCAAATGACAGATCCATTTTTGAATTTTATGACATGATTCCTATGCAAGTATTTGGAGTTGATACATTTCTGGCCCATATTAGGTTGTCCCTGAGCTAATTTCCACCCTAACTTAGCCATGTATGCTTTGTTCATAATCTTTTGACTTCGAATCCCTGGCCCCCTGGTTCTTAGGAAGGAACGTGGTTTGTATACTGACTAAGTGGAGCTTCTTCTTACCCCCTCTTCCCCCCATTAGAAATTGTTACAAAATGGTGTCCATGTCATTGAGGGTGCTAACTGGGAGGCAAGTCGCTTGCATATAATAGGCAGGGATGGTGGACAAGGTTGAGGAGATCAGGCATAGACGCCCTGCTTTGGATAGAAATTTTGTTTTCCAATTTGCCAGTCGAGATCTGACCTTCTCGACGATAAACTAGACCTGAGCTCTCGTAGGGCTTTTATGCGAGATGGGTAACCCTGGATACGTCCCATGATTACTATTCTCCTCAATATTTGATGTCTCCTTAAACAGAGTCCTATGGTCCTCTGGGGTATTAGGTAAGAAGATAAGCTTGCCTTTAGCCTCGTTGATTTTCTCTCCTAACTCACGACAAAAGCTCTCTAACACTTCCCGAACCGCAAAAGCCGTAGATTCATCCACTCTTCCGAAGAGTAGGAGATCATCGGCGAAAAGCATATGGGAAACTGGGACTCTTAGTTTATAAATCATTGCAAAACACAATACCAAACATTACAATTATTACAACATGCCAAATTCTCAAGTAGCCTTCATCAATGTGTTGCCAACATCAATGACGAATCGATACCTAATGTCTGCTTTGAGTACACGTTCCCCTACCAACCCAAAACGGGGTCCAAAGTTTGTTATGACAAGCCTCATTTATCTTACTCGTGAGGGCTTCTAGGCATATATTGAAAAGGTACGGGGACATATGATCCCCTTGTCTTAGTCCCCTAGTGTGCTTAAACTCCTCATATTTCCTACCATTGATTAAGACCGAAGAGAAGGCTTTCGAGACACAATCCATGATTAGGCTTACAGCCGCTGGGTGGATCTGGAGGTTTTGTAGACACTCTTTCACGAAAGCCCATTCTACACGTTCATAGGCTTTCTCCAAGTCAATTTTTAAGGCGAACCACCCCCATTTCCCTTTCTTCTTTTGCATGGAATGCAACACCTCAAAGGCTACAACTAGATTAATTTCAGGACCCCTCCCCTTAATTAAGCTGTTTTGGTTTTGCGAAATCCAGGCCGGGATAAAGGGTTTAAGGCGAGCGACAAGGATTTTTGTGACAAGTTTGTATAACGTGTTACACAAGCTAATAGGCCTAAATTGCTTGACCGTTTCAGGGGATTTTTTTTGAGGAATGAGGCATATCACAGCTTGACACAGGTCCTGAGGGATCCATCCTTGTTTAAACCATTTCCTCACTTCTATGCAGACGTCATCACCCACAATATCTCAGGATTTTTGCAAAAAGACTGGATGGAAACCATTAGGCCCGGGGCTTTAAGGGATTTCATATTAAAAGCGCAGCCCTAATTTCAGCTGGAGTAGGCTCTTAGCCGACATTCTCTTCAACACTCACAGATCTATCCGGAATTCTCGCGCACGAGAATTTGTCCGTTGTATATAGACCCTTGTAAAAGGACAGAATCAAGTTATGGATGCCTTAGCTTCCTGGTCACTGATATCATCCCCTACGTCATTCCAAAGACTATTGATCCTAGAGGCATTCCTTTTAATTAAAACACTCCTATGGAAGAAATTTGTATTATGGTCCCCCTCCCCAATTTAGTCGATCCTACTCTTTGTTCTCGAAACTACCACTTTTATGAAGTTTCTTACATGCTAATAGAAAGGCATGCATAATTTGGAGCTTGATTATGATATATTTCCTCCATTTTAATAGTAATTGCACTATTGGCATAATATTAAATTACTATTTATACCTTATACTTTGATGGTCTTTAGTGATTTATATATTTAAAAAAAAAACATATGGAATCTTGTTAGATTCATCTCAATATATAATTTTTAATATCAATTTTTATAATTTTTCACTTATTGATAATTTAAAAAATTGATGTGTGAAACCATGTATCGATAAACATGAAATGGTTCAAATATTTCTACAAGGAGGAATTGATAACTGACATTTATGTCACTTCAAGGGGTAGTTTTTAGATTATTTTTGTATTTTATTTTCATCTATTTTATCTATTTTCATCTATTTTAGCCTTTATTTCTTCTTTTTATATTTTTTAGCTTAATTGTTTAATTAGTGTTATTTACTAGTTTGTAGGCCCGGGCTATGTCCCGGGTACTTATAATTTTCATTATTAATATTTTAGTTTGAAATGATATCACCAAATATCATTTGTTTTAGTGGTTAAGACTTTAGTATATGTACTTGAAGTCATGGGTCCCAATTTTATCCAAAGCATTTACTAATTTTTTTGTTGTATATGGATCATGTGTAGTAAAACAACCTAAGGGATAACGCCACGTGGCGCCGTTCTTTGGTTAAGAACACCTTTTAATATATTAGTATAGATTTCATAATTTATTTGTTTTCTTTGTTTTAGTAATTTTATAGATGGGTTAATTTAGTTTTTGTAATTAACTTCTATTTATTTTATCTTTTAGTTACACTCGTATTTATTATTTCTTTTTATATTATATTTATTTTTTATGTCTCGTTTCTCCCCTTGTGTTTAGTTTTCCATGTAGGTAAGTGTTTTGGAGCTACGACGTTCGAGTTTCAAAGCTACAATTAGTTATGTTGCTCTATTTAGAGTTTCCATAAAAAAAAGCCAATACAATGCTTATCTTACACCACACCACTTCTTAACCTCCACCACATCACCTACACTCCAAATACAAGCCACCCATAACAGCCACCACAACACCACCCGACATTTCCCCTAATTCCACCGAGCACCACCACCACCACATCTGTCACGCACGTATTACTCCCAACCAAGAGGAGAGGGCGCTCCTTTGTACAACGAAGCGGGAACTCCGTTCTAATACACCACCAAAACAGAAGAGTTCCAGAATGTAAGAGCGACCTCGGAGCGACCGCTCCAAAAAAAACTCATCCATTTATTAATCGCACATGAGGTAATCTTACATGGTATCATGATTCATGAGATTGAGCAAAGAGAAGCAAATTGATATGGAAAATCAATGGCAGTGATTTATTCCCGTTGAATATCAATGGTGATCGAGTCAATTTTGAATGTGAGTGAAATTGGTGATGGTGCGAAGCAGGAAATTCCACCCCATGGAAGGTGATGCAACTAAGAGAGAATTTTTATCATATGCTCAGGTGTACCATGAGCATGGTACACCCAAGGCTATTTTTTTGCTCATTGCTCATTGCTCATTTGAAACATCCAAATGAGCATAATATTAGGTAGAGCTCCATATGAGCAAATGAGCAAAAAAATAGTCTTGGGTGTACCATGCACATGGTACACCCGGGTGTATGATGAATGCACTCCTTCAACAAGAAATGGGGGTCTGAACTCTAATGGTTTGAGGATTTTAGTTTTCCTCCTTTTTCTTTTCCCTTTCCTTTTTACTCTCTCTTTAATGCCTTTTCTATTTTGTTTTATTTTTCCTTAATTTTCTTTCTTCTCTCCCTTGCTTGCTGTACTTTCATTTTTCCTTGTTTTTCATTTTTTGTTTTTGTTTTCCTTTTTATTACTTTTTCCCCGTTTTCACTTCTTTCTTTTACAGCTCCTTTTTCTTTTCCTTTTTTTTTTCTTATTCCTCTTTTATTTCTTCTCTATCACACTTAATTCCTTTTACTAGTTTTATTTTCTTTTACATTTTCATTATTCTCTTTTTTATTGAGGGGTTGCATAAATACCTTTAACCCTCACTTTTTAAGTTAGCCAACATTAAAGTTTTTCATTATTCACCACTCTTAGTTTTAGAAATAGTTTTTAGGGTTTTTAAGGAAGGATTAGCCTCCATAGGTTAGTTTAGAGAGAAAAAGGGAGAAAACTCAAAGAGAAGTTGAAGATTGTAAGATTTAAGGGTGACAACATGTATCGGAACTTTCAACAACTAATCAATGAGCATTTCTTACTCTATCTCCTCTTTTATTGCTTTATTTTCATTGTTTTCATTAGATTAGTTGTTAATTTCTTAGTTTAATTATTTGTGGTTTATTCTGTTTAGTTTAATGTTAGATAAATTTTTTTTTTTTTGTTAAAGTGAGCAGATAAATTAGACTACCGTTCTACAATGTTAGATTAATGTTTGGTATCATGTTATTAGTTGGTATTTCTCTAAAGTTCTCTTTTTGTGCTTATGGACTAGTTTGTCACTTTGTTGGTTAGGGCTTGGGTGAAAACCTAACCATGATTGAATTGGGCATTTGAGATGAGATTTAGAGATTTATGTGATTAAATTATTACTTGTTTAGCTCTTCTAATCTATGTTTCATTCTCTTTGATCACTTGAATGTTTTATTAGATTGGAGTAGATTGATTTAGGTTGGCATGAGAGTGTGGGACCTATTAATTTCTATTATTGACTTGGATTACTTTGAACCTTGGAATATGTTAGTAGTGGATGAGAGTCCTTATATGATGTCTTTGAGAATTTCTCTGCCTATGAGAGTAGGATGGGAGTTGTGCGTTGAGTCAACAACTAATTCATATAGTGCTCATGTATTATCTCTATGTTTGATATTTTTATGCCTATTTCATGATTGGTTGATGTTTAATCCCATCTCCTAATTTTAGTATCGTTGATACTTAGCCTAGTTTGGTAGTTCTAGTTGGTTATTGACAATTCCCAACTTGATTTCGGCCTAGGTTATCGATTTATTGACACATTTTGGTATTTCTTTGTCCTTGTGGAAGAATGACCCTTACTTACCACTTTACTTAGGTTAGTGGTTTAGTTAGGTTTTGTTTGACCTTAGGTGTTTTATCCAACGACCAAAATATCCTATGTCAAGAATGGAAACATACTTATAAATATTTACCCCACTATTATCCATCCCATTTTCTCTCTCTTGTTGACTCATACAACATTCTCATGTGATGGAATCTAATTTTTCTCTATCCTTCTCCTAATTCTTGTGCAAGATACTAAGTGGATAAAAAAGAAAAGAGAGGAAGTAGTTTTATATTTTTTTTATTGGAAAAGTTTCAAGTATGAGCCAATTATTATTTCTAAGAATTCAATTATCATTACTTGGGATTAAATTATAATTCTTTCTCTGTTTCTTTTTAGTTGCAACACTTTGACTTTTGCATTATTCACACACCTCACTTTGACCGTGCTTCTTTTACAAATACTTAGGGGTTGTACATTTCTTAAGGAGACGAGAGATAGACATAGATGAAAAAAGGGACCCATGTGATAATGAGCGAGATAGAGAGAGAACATAGTCAAATTTAGTAATGTTGAAATTAGTGTGAAACTTCCAAGTAAGGAAAATGTTGCAATAATAAAAGAACGGAGGAAGTATATGTAAACAAAAACGATCATATAAAATATTGTCGGATTTTTTCACTGAATATTTTCATAATATCAACTTTTTTATAATTTTTACAAATACCTAACTAGAGATATTTTGTCAAAGTTCTGCATTCGCAACCGTGAAAGTCAAACTATTGCACTTACTTAGAAACATATGAATATTTTTCACGCTTCAATTACGAAGATTAGCCTTTTGGTAGATATCGAAGATGATATATTATTATGTTATGATATATTATTACTAGCAATTTATAGACGCGATGCCTCATTTTTTAAAAACATAATTCTAGTTTTCTTGGGCACAAACAAGGGTCAAATTTGAACATTAGACATACTTGTCTTTTTTGCTAGCTAAATTTCGTTGGTTAAGCCTATATCACTTAACCTGTTAAACCCTCTTTTTTTTATTTATACTTTCTTTAAGTCTTTTATATTAAAACCGATGAGTGATAAAAGATTGTTATGTAGATTTATTTAGGATTTCTTATATTTTTATCAACAAAGTATTTTGTGTTAATTAAATAATTTGACTTTGTTAATTGATTGTATTTCCTTTTTGATATAATACTTGATTGTGTATTAATTGATACAATTTTCTTTTTTATTTTTTTCCACATGAATGTGAAAAATGTACTAAGTCTTGTGCTCAAATGTTTTTTTTTTGTGGTTTGATTATTACTTTATTTCCTGATTTGCCTCCAATATTTTAGTTAATTTTTTATGCTATATTTGAGTTTGACTTTCTTTTATCCTTTTTTGGGTAGAGTAGTTATTTTATTTCTTCATTTTTTAGCAAGAAGCGGAACTACAGGGATGAATGGGCAATTAAGTAAATTTATAAGGGGGACACCATAGCTCCCCTCCCCATATATAATAGAGATCTTAGGAAGATATTATATTATATAATTCTAATAAGTATTTGATTAATATTAGGAATAAGATATCTATTGGAGATAATTTCAAATTTTTTCCCTTGATATTGCAAAAGCAAGAATTATTTCCCAAATTGCGTCAAAGTATATATTAATTCCCGGCGTACCGTCCAGGTAGGACTGCAAATAGCGATTTAGTTGTAGTTTAGCTCATTGACAATATTTTCTTATAAGACATTAAATGAAACACTTTTATAACTAGCAAGTAAGAGCAGAGATGGTGAGACCATTAATTATCTTTCTATGCAACGTGTGTTCGAATCTTGGGAAGAGTAATAAAGCACTCTTCTTTTTATATGTAGGGAAAAAAATAGATAATTCTTACGAAGAGTCCCTTGAAGGCTTGAACTCCTATATATATTGTGTTCATGGTTCATTATTGAACACACAGAAGTCGGAACCCACATTAATATAATATAAACTCTGCATACTGCAATTGTATAAATAAAGCCACAAGTATTGTCGATTTAGTTTCATAATATCTCAATCATGCAAACTCCTTTTGTGTTTAATATCCTTGTCCATATAGCTAGTAGCTACAGACGACTGTGGTCTGTCAGTGACTGTTGAGATGCCCGTATAGCTAGAGCTGTCAGTTTGGTTAATAAACTGCTGGTTGAACTGAAATAACTGAAATTTGAACTGAATTAAACTGAATTGGGATTAACTGTAACTGAAATCAACTGAAAAATGTTGAACTGAAACTGAAATAAACTGTAAATGAAAAACCAAAACTGAAGTGCAACTGAACTGAAACAAACTGTAACTGAAAATAACTGTGAAAAACTAAAAAGTTGATCGATCAACTGAACTGAATAATTAACTGAATTAACTGAACTGATTCAAACTGAAACTGGAACTGAACTTAAACCGATTTAAATTGAAACTGTTTCAAATTAATTTTTAATTGTACCCGAACCAAATTTAAATATTACCCATATCTAGGGGTGTTAACAAGCCGAACCGAGACCGAACATGTCCAGGCTCGGCTCGGCTCAAGAATGGTTGAGGTTGAGCTCGGCTCGAGCTCAATAATTTGGGCTCGGCTCGAGCTGAGAGGATCAAAGCCAAGCTCGGCTCGAGGCTCGGCTCGGCTCGAGAACGCAAATTTTAAATATTAGAAGTTTAAGTTATAACTTACATTCATTAGGCTTTAAATAAATACAGCTCAATAAATTCTTGTCAAACTCTTAATAAGAGTGGATGTCAAAGATTATCTTTAATAAATGAGTCAGGCCCAACATCCACAGAATTTTCCTCTTCATACACGCTCTTTAATAGAGCAACTCCATTGTTACTCGTGATTCCTCTTCGATGTGGGATTTTATCCCAACAACAAATTTCGCTCATGTAAGAGCTGCTGGCTGCATGTGTTTCTCGCTACTTTATACCAGGTGTTAGCTACCTTTTATTTTTTTGACGAGAGCTACTTTTTATAATAACAATAGAAGTTGACTCGATTAGTGAGCTGACAAACTAACTGATATACATTATAGTCCAATACTCCAATCTAAATGAAAGGAGGACTTCATAAATAATCCAATATTATAAATATGGTCCACTATACATATACATATACAAATACATGCTCTTTAATAGCAAATTAATAGTCAATGAGTAATAAGATTTTATAGGGAAAATAAGGTTGTTGTTTATTTTCTTTATCGATGTGGGACATTACTATTTATCTAAAAACTAACTAAAATATTTTCGAGCTTGTTCACGAACTTTCGAGCCGAACTTAAGGAGGCTCAGGCTCGGCTTGTTAAGGTCCCGAGCCGATCCCGAACTCGAATCGAGCCCTCTCGAGCCGAGCTTTGACCGAGTCGAGTTCGAATAGTTTGCGAGCCACCCTGGCTCGTTAGCACCCCTACTCATATCCATGATAGTACTCCAATTCACAAATTTTATCGTGATAATTTTGTATTAGTTTTCTCACAAGTAAATTTATCATGATATTTTCATTAAATATATAATTTTATGACAATATAGCTTTATTTCGTGATAAATTGATATTTTCAAATCCAGCAAACTCTTACAAAAATATGAGATATAACTTTATTTCGGTGATAAGTTTATTTATTTGAATTATAATTTTGGTTTTTTAATAATTTTTTCTTTATTTCAATTAAAATTTGGCTTGGATTCACAATCCTATACAAATAAAGTATTGATCGGTAATAAATACCCATGACGAGATGAAACAGGGGTGAAAACAAAGCAAAGAACATATATTGAGGATTAGAATTACAAAAAACCAAAGAAACAGAGGAGAGAGAAGTAGTAGGAAGTAAGAAATAGTGATTCTTGCCATTGATACCACTGATTGATTCTCTAAGTTTGTGTTTTTTGGCTTTATTTGTTGCGTTTTTTTTGGTTTGAAGTTCAAGAAGTTGGTAATTTTTGTTTTGTGAATGTGGGATGAAATGTGTAATATGAGAATGAAATAAGTGTGATTAAAAGGGCGATGTTTGAAAAGAATTTTTATGAGCAACTTAGTGACAACTTTATAGATTATAGTATATTACATAATTGTTAGATATATATTATAATAATTTAATAGTATTTAAGTTTATTGTTAGAAGACAAAAGTTCACAAGTTTTATAAAATTGTCAAATATTGTCAAATTATAAATATCCTTCACAAAAAAAGTGAGACAAAGCAAACTATAAGTAAGGGAAAATAAGGGTGTTGTTTGTTTTGGAAATCGATGTGGGACATTAATGATTTTTTTAAGTAGATGTTCAAAGTTTTGAAATGACTATAGCTTAATGATAATTACCTCAAATGAAGTATTGTTATCTCGAATAAGCTTATTACTAACATCGATACACTGATCTTATGCGAATTACAACTTACTTACATTGATACATTTATCTTGTCCAAAGAAGGAATTGCTTCAGTTCAATTAGATGTTTATTATTTTGAAATGAAATCCACATAGAGAAAATGAACCAAAATGGTGTTTTGGATTTTTCAATTACCTTATCAACTTACATCGATACATTAATCTTATCTAATAATTACTCAGCTATATAATAATTTGATTGTAATCACTTAAGTGAACTTGTATAAGTTATAACAAGCCTTTCAGTTATATACCTTATAGTATACTACATATACGAATTTTCGCTTCATATCAGGATCTTGCTAATAAGCAATAAGGTTTAATACGATATAGTACCAATATTAGATGTTTCAGTTCAAATTAGATGTTTCAGTTCAAATTAAATTAGATGTTTTGAGTTTCAATATGAATTTAACTTAATTAGAGACGATTAACTTTAATAGAGCATTGTTATATTGAACCAGTTACATTGTTCTACATTTGTTGCAACTAAATTATATGCTTCCGGTTCTGAAACGAATTCAACTTAAAGATGATTAACTTAAGTACAGTGTTGTTATTATCTTGAATTAGTTTATCGACTTACATTGATATACTCATTCTAATAATAACATATTTCAATTCAAGTAAATCTTTTGAGTTTCAATTACTTTGTCGACTTATGTTGATACATTCATCTAATCTAATATCAATTTCTTTCAATTTGGCTCAGATATATGAGTTTCAAATTGAATATAACTTGTAAACGATTAATTTAAATGGAGTATTGTTATCTTGATTTAACTTTTCGGTTCACATAGATACCTTGATCAAATCCAATATTAACTTATTTTACGTCGATTATATTTTTTCAGTTTTCAAATGCATAGAGCTTAATGACTAGTATAGCTATATTAATCCATTGATCTAATATTGTTATAGTACATTGATCTAATCTACTTTTTAAGAAATGTCTAACTCGTTTGTCGAGAAAGTTTATAAGAATTTATACTGATATGAGACGTTTAACCAAACAAGATATGATTTGCATACAACTAAAACTTTGAATATCGACTTATATAAAATTGTCTTATTCCAAATTGTCGAATATATCAGTAAAGTACACATATATCAATGTCACTTTCATACGCGTTTTTGGGAAGTACAATTGGTTTTTTTCGAGGCAAGTGCTGGAATACATTTATGCGACACGTTAATTTTAACCGAACCCGATTTTTTTGGCAAAAACCCGACATGAAGTTCCAGTTTTCCCGATCAAATACAAGAATGTGACTAAATTCTACCCGAACCGATGCGATTATTTGTCACAATTATGTGATTTTCGTCAATAACTGAAATAAACTGAAACGAAACTGAAAATAACTGCAACGTGTTTTAACTGTTATGGATTCAACCGTTGGTTGGTTTAACTGTTCAGGTAAAAACTGTTTAAACTGCAACTGAACTGAACTGAAACTGGAAAGAAAAATAACTGAATTAAACTGAACTGAAAAGTTTGTTAACTGAACTGAACTGAACTGTTAATAATTTTAACTGTTTTAAACTGAACTGATATGAACTGAACTGTTTGGATATAACCATAACTGAACTGTTGAACTGAATTGACACCTCTACGTATAGCAGCAGTAAATTAAGAAGCCGCGCAAGGATTAAGATTTTACAAAAAAATTGTATTTTAGGAATAGATAGGTAAATACAGCCGGTAAAAGTTTATGCGGGAGCAGGATCAATCCATGATTTTGGAAGGCTCAGATATCATGACAAAATAGATAGAAGGGAAAAAGGTTAAGAATATTATTAATCATGACCTAATTTAGGTAGAAATAGGAGAATAAGAAAAACTTTCTTATCTCAATACAATAGTTATCTCATAGTATTATCTTTCCTATACCAAAAACAAATGGGTTATGCTCCTATTTTCTCTTTGCTTTTGGGATGTAATCTCTCTAAGGGAAGGTTTGGAAGCTTTTTTTTGTAGTCAGTTTAGGAGAGCAGGAAACAGCGCCGGCACGAACAATATGGAAGCCCTGTGCTAATACTGAAAAATAGGCCCTTGTAAAAAAAAAAATAAAAGAAACCACCAAAATATGCAAGTAAACCAAATAACAAACATGCATCAAACTATGTTTTTCTCTTCAAAATCTTTTGATATATTCCAAGATGAACTGAATTCAACAAACTTGCAAACATTTTGACTATCAGCTTCAAGTCTTTTGTGTTTAAATAATTTTTTTTTTCAATTTGGAGGCCCCTTTGAAAGTGAGGCCCTATTCCGTGTCCTACTTTGGACATGCTAAGGGCCGGGCCTGGCAGGAAACACCGTTGCTCATCTAGTGACAAGGTGGGATGTTTATTTTAATTCTGAAATAGTTTGTATGCACTTACCCAAAGTATTATATCTTTAGCGTAACTTGATTTAGTCTAATAAAACGGTTTCCCGTGTTTCTTCTTTAAAAAATAGTACAAGACTAAACTTATATATATAGGTAGAAATAGGAGAATAAGAAAAACTTCCATATCTCAATACAATACTCATCTCATAATATTATCTTTCCTAAATTTTACCGTCACAAATATACTCTAAAAAGGCTAACCATATTAGGGCGGATCGATAGGCAAGAGAGCCCTTAAATTTAACCAATTTGTGAAAGATACATGAGAGTCTAAGGAGCCTTTCATCTATGGGAACTCTTGTTGACAGTGTTTGAGAGGAAAACCAGATCTCTTGAGTTTTTCTTGCATTACTTGATAGTGTTCCTTAAGCATAGAAGGGGTCAAATAATTAGTCCAATCCCCTACCTCTCCTTTCCTAAAGAGAGCCTTATTCTCCACAAAATCATAAAATTTCCCACTCTTATTAACCTCCATTTGCTTTAAGCTATCAAGGCTACAAAGCTTGATTATCTCATCTATAACATTCCCTTTTTCTTCCTCCTCCGAAAACGGGCAACCCAAAAACTCTGCCAACCGTCTCACTTGTGCATTCGGATCCTCCTTCAACCCTTCATATTCCATAAACAACACCTTATATGGGTTTTCCATACTTTCTTTCCAATACCCCACAATGTGATCCTCATATGGACAAAATGGAAAATCGCCCTTGCAAAACTTACCAAAATAATCCTCTATCATATTAGGTGTAAGAATCTCATTTTTCTCCACTTCCAGAAAAAAATGCCAGGATGATATGAAGGTGTCTAAAGGGTTTCGACAAACATAAATAATCTTACATTTGGAGGTCTTGATTGAGTTTGGTAGAGATGGATATGGTACATGGGTGGCAAAGAGGCGAGGCGAGGATAGTTTAGTAAGATCAGGTTCACATCCCTTCATATAATCCGCGTATAGCTTGTACTCAAAATGAAGGACGAGTTCATGAGGATTATGAGCATGAAGATGATGTTTTGAAATATCAGAAAACTTTTTCCTATTAATAATAGAGAAAATTAGAGATTTTGACCATGTTGTGCCGGTTTTGGGTAGGCTAGCTAGGATAATATCTGTGTCATTGGCTTGAAAGTGTGATTGAAAACAGATTGTGGGTTTAAGAACTGGGCACCAAAACCCCTGGTATAAGTACATATTATAAGTGCCAAGCCACAATTTACAAGGGAGGGTGAGTTCTAGTTGTTTGATTTCATCTTCTAGTTTCTCTAAAGCTTCAGGTTTTGTACGTGTTGACATAGTGGTATAAGTTTTGGTTGAAGTGGGAAATAAAGGTACGGTGACTAGGTGAGTGTCTTTATATATATATATATATATATATATATATATATATATATATATATATATATATATATATATATATATATATATATACACGTCCTACCAAAGCCCTTCATCTTACCAACCTAATATATATATATATATATAATATGATTTCTAAATGGTCTAACTTTAGTAGATATTAATTGCCCCGTGGTAATCTTTATATGAAAAGCGTTTCTATTTTTTACCATCCCCCTCCCTAAAGAGTTCACGTGGCGCTGAAACAGCTTAAGAGGCTTTTTAATATATTAGTCTAGATAGATGAGTGAAAATATAAACATATTAAGATAATTACATGCTTGGAAAATGTGCTTATCTTCATATAAATTAAGACAACTACTCAATTGATACGTGGTGATGTTATTTTCCAAAATTACATATAAATTAAGTACATAAAGCTAGTTTTGAAATTATTTTACACAATTTTTATTTATTTTAAATCTCCTTTCAATATATCAGACCTATTACACATTTTATACCAAATAGTATTTGATCTATTGATAAGGGATGGTCAATAATAAGTACTCACCAAGGGGTAAACGACATATTAAGACTACCCCTCGTGCGAAGGGTCTCCTAATATTCCTATTTTCCTTACCTTTATAAAAAAAAAAAAAGGTTTTTTGGAGCCTAAAGATGGATATCATAAATTATTGTATAATGCGATTGGTCCACATATCTTAACCACGATTGCCTAATCCTCATCCTGAAATTTATCCTCTGGTAACTGATTGCTTGAGTTGTGGTTCACATGCAATGAACTATCAGCTTCTGAAATCCTCCAAGATAACTTTTTCTAAATCAAAACGTGCTATAACTTTTGTTTTTCTAGTTTTCTGATCCGTATGAAGACGTGCTATAAGTTCATTGAAGTTATGGTTCAATAATATTCGATAATATTTCATCGGTTCTCTTGCAATTGTAACATTTACACTATGATTTTAATTTGAATAAAGCATGGGCCAATGAATTATTAATTTAGTTTTACATCTATACTATATATTAAAAGGTGTGCCTATTAAAGAAACGGTGCCACGTGGCACTATTCACTATATATGCGCCACGTAGCTTCGCCACATCATCTTATGTGCCATGTAGATCGTTACGTCATCTTACAAAATAAATATTGTTTGCCACTAAACATGAACATGTAACCTTTTGTGAAGAGAAGTTTGTCATTACCATCTCAACCAACTTTTTTTAGTGCTTCATAAATCCACATAATGTTATATATTCATTGCAAACATAAAATAAATTAATGTTAGATTTGTCTAAAAATAATTTTTACAAGAGTGAAAAAAATACATATCAATTGTGAAGAAGAAAAAAGGCAACACCCTGGCCAACACAATAGTTATTTATATAAAGGTTGAACCTTTCGAGATTATAGAGAGCGCCTAGAGAGCACCACCTAAGCATTTCATGTCACAATTTTTAGGATTTACATTAAAAAAATGAATTTTTGTCAAATCTACCTTATAAAACATGAAATTTGTGAGAAACCACCTTATATATATTTTTTGCAATAATAAACCTTAAACAATATATTTTTTGTGAGAACAAACTTTATGCTTGATTCCAATCATTGACCCAAGGTTCCCACATTGACCATGTCATCAGGGTCGTAGTTGTGAGTGTGCAAAGAGCCCCTACGCACATGGGCCTCAGTCTAAAAAATCTTAGTTTTATTCGAAAGGGCTCAATTTGAAAAGTTTGATGCTTTGTAAACCGTAAACGGCAAACGCTCCAAATCTCATTCTCCTGACTCCATAATTCACGATATCACCCATCATCTTCCTCAATCTATTCCCCAAAAATTCAACCTTCCATATCTTTAATTTTCTAACTTCTTCCATCAAATATTGTCATTTTTTTTAATTATCAAAAATAAAATCAATCCATCAATTAGTATTGATTTTCTCTATTCTCTTGGAAAATTGTGGTTTATTTCTCTCACTAACGGGAAAGATAGGGCCTAATTTGCATTTCTAAATAGGCCCCATAAATTTGTAAGACGAGATTACATGATGTTTATTGTACTATTTACAAGTAACAAGAAAATGCTAAAACAACGACGGCTTCACAGCGACGGTGTGAAAAACGGTCGTTATTGTTACATTCAGCGACTGCTTTAAGCCGTCGGTGGTCACCGACTGCTTTTGAAGTGGACAACGACGGATAAACAGTCGGTGTTTATCAGCGACCGTTTTAAACGGTCGTTATTATTATTATTATTTTAAATTTGCAATTTTTTTTAGCTCAGGCGACTGTATTAAACAGTAGCTGATGATGAAAAAGGAGATAAAATAAAGTTGGGAGGAGGGCGCGCGAATTGAAATAAACCCCCAAGCAGTTCAAACTCTTCCTCCTTCGTTCCATCTCCTTCGTTCACATAGTGAATTCGAATGTGCGAATCACACTTCGTTCCATCTCCTTCGTCATTCTAACTGGTTTGCGCATTTGACACCTGAATTTATCCTTCCTTTTTTTTTCCTTCCTTTTTTCTTTTTTATTGAACTCACCGACGACTTGTTTTCAGCAGTGAAATTCTCCGGCGAAATTACTCTCTCCGGCACTGATTTTGCTGAAGGTGAAGAATATTTTCTTGAGTTCCTTGAAGCCATTGAAGCTTCCTCCACCTTCCTCCAACGACCGGCTACAGGTAATACCCTTTATTTTTGCTCAAACCCTAGATTTTGCGTTGAGAATTGAGGTTTTTGAATCTTTCGATTTTGAGCTTAGTTTTTGATATGTAGTAGTTTGTGAAGTGATTTGAGTGTGTGATTTTATTTGTGTTGTTGAAATTCGGTGTTTGATGTGAAATTCAATTTAGGTTTTGAGTTTCGATTTTCTATTTTTTTCATTGTTTTCATTTTTGGTGGGTTTTGTTTTTCGTTCATTTGATTCCATTTTTGTTTTTGGTCAATTTCATCTGGGCTTATGTTATGTAGAAGAACCTATTGGTACCTGCTAGGTTGTCTAGATGGCTGTAATCTGGGATTCCTTTTGATTTCCTCCTGTACAACTGTAGACTTTCATGGTTGAGATGTGATCATGTGAGACAAGAATACCAACTTGTACTTTTTCTGCTTTTTTTTTATTTATTAATGTTGATAATAGTTTGGTTTCATGTTTATAGTTACTTTTCATTTTTAGTATATAACTGACATGGTTACAAGTTAATATTTTCAATGAAGTGAGTTTTGTCAAGTTGCATATAGTTCGCTTTATATTGGTTGAGTTCCCTTATTCTTTTGTTGGGGTGGGGTGGGGAGGAGGCTAATGTTGGCTGGATGCTGAGTACTTATGCCGCGTGTGCTCTATAAGACATCTCTAGTGGTTCCTTTTCTCCTTTTTTTTTGGCTACTTCCTCTCTGTAAACTGCAAAAATGCCAGAGCAAATAACCAAATAACTTGTTTGATTGAATATATCGAATTCAATCTACTTGTTCAGGCATTGTTCTTGGTTCCCTGCTGCTTTAAGTTTTGTCTATTACCTATGCACAAAACCCCTCCATATAGTAGTCTTTGGACCTTATGGTGCTAATGGGCCATGGCAAGCTGTAATGACTTTAATATACATCATAATTCATTGTTCTATTCTGTTTATACAACAAAATGAACCGCAATCTGATTTCTTTTCCAAAATGAGAGAAAATTATGGTGATTTTTGCACAGAATTGATAATTAATCAAGCTGCAATCTAAAGAAAGAACAAAAAGACTATGTTCAGTCTGGGGGAAAATTCACATGATTGGAGCAGCATATAGAAGTTGATTCCAGGTATTTGGCAGTCCGAGGTGGCACTAGTGGTTGCAATCTAGTCCTGTGTGTTCGCCACTGTAGGTCTCGGCTGTGGTCCCGATCCTCAGTATAACAGGACAATAAGTAGACCAACCTAAGCTAATCTCGATAAGAACAGAAAACGTCATGCTAGATGCATATACCAATGGGAAAAGGACTAGAGTTTGAACTGTAAGAATTTCTTCTTATTTGTGGAGTATTATCATTTGACTTCGTTGTTCAAAATTTCTATTGTTACAGATGGGGTGTTATAATATTATGCTCTCTTGGCAAGGCCACAAGAGTATGAAAGCTAATGTCGACAAAGGTTTCGGTATTAGAGAGGAATACAATCAAATTTAACCTATTCCACTAGTTTCATAAAACTGTCTGTCACCACGTGTTCATATAGTTAGGAGATAGGAATCAGAGTTTGTGAACTAAGTTGGGTGAATCTGGTTGATTTATCCAATATTCTTTTTGTGCAGGAACTTGTGAAAAATCGAATCGTTTCTGCTGGCCTGCAAAACATAATTGTTTTGAGATTGAATTATTTGTTATTGTGAAGAAATCCAGTGAATTGTTTTAATTATTACTTTCCAAATATCCAGTTCATTACACAACCTTAGCTCTATAGTCCACCATGAATTATTTTACGATATGTTTGTTGGTAGTGATGCTAGACTAACGATTAATCTTATCGACCATGATTTATATATTTGTTTTTTTTATAGGGAATCATGTCTAATCCTAAGGGCCGCAGAGGTCGAGTTGGCTTAGGTGGAAGCCAAGGTCGTGGGAATTTGATTCCGAGGGAGCTTTTTCAGTCACCAGAACCACAAGAAAGGCAGATCCCTATCTCAGAGACACATGGAGATGATTCACAGGCACGTGACTTTTGTTAACCACGTATCGGAGACTCCGAACAGTCATATGGAGGAAGGTGAAGGGTCGAACCGTGCAAAAAAAAAAGGTTTTAAGCTCTACTGGATTGTGGTAAGTTTGCAAGCTAATATATGCTTCATGATATTTGTATCAAATGATATTCACAATTCACGTGTTTGTTTGGTTTTCAATTCAGGTTTGATGATAACAAGGTTAGTGGGTCCATCACTAACATTTTCCAGGGCCATTTTCGACAACCTTGGTTTAATTACAGTGAGGTAGACGATACCACAAAGAAGCATTGGTGGAACTCCTTCACAGTATGTATGAATCGAATTATGAAGAATGAAATTGATTATATTAGTTTATTAATAACTTGGTTTAATGTTTGATTAAAGGGTCTTTACGAATTGGCTCCTCAGTTAGATGGCCGAGTGAAGAAGACTTAGAAGATGAAAGCTGCATATCGTCTGAGAGACTTGCGATACTGGGCGCTTAACAAAGCCAAAGAAAGGCCAAAATGCTTAGGGGAGACCATCTACGAAGACATGAAGAAGAAAAGTGAAGATCCCACGAATCTGGACAAATCTGAAAAGGCGAAGAAGAACCGAAGAGGTGGCACCCTGTCTAATCCAATTGAGCCGTCACACTTTCAGGGTTCTATTTCGGCGGCACAGCATGCTAAAAAGATGGTAAAAATATTCCATATCTACTACTTAGTTTAAATTACATGACGTTTTCGGTATAAGTAAAAAACAAAGCCTTTGTTCAACAATGTGTGCAGGCAAAGAGTAGAGGAGGAGTACTCCCTACCACTCCCGAGTTGTTCTTGAAGACTCATTTCAAGACTGTTCCTGGAAAAGGAGAAATTCCAGCAAACAAGAAAGCAAAGCAAATATCGGTACATACTTCTAAACATATATATAAGCAAATCTAGGCCATTTTAGCCCTTTTTTTGCATTTTACTTGAAAATGAATGAATTTGAGTAGTTTGAAATTAGTTTAAGTTATAAACACGTCAAACATCATATATATACTTTCTTTCATGTGTTTAATACTAGTTTTGATTGAAAATACAAAATATAGACATGTTAGAACCAAATATAGGCCATTTTAGCCCATTTTTAGACTTTTACTTGAAAATGAATGAATTTGAATAGTTTGAAGTTAGTTTAAGTTATAAACATCTCAAACATCATATATATACTTTGTTTGATGAGTTTAATAGTAGTTTTGATTGAAAATTCAAAATATAGACATGTTAGAACCAAATATAGCTCATTTTTGCCCATTTTTGCCATTTTACTTGAAAATGAATGAATTTGAGTAGTTTGAAGTTAGTTTAAGTTATAAACATCTCAAACATCATATATATACTTTGTTTACTGAGTTTAATAGTAGTTTTGATTGAAAATACAAAATATAGACATGTTAGAACCAAATATAGGCCATTTTAGCCCATTTTTTTTCCATTTTACTTGAAAATGAATGAATTTGAGTAGTTTTAAGTTAGTTTAAGTTATAAACACCTCAAACATCATATATATACTTTGTTTAATGAGTGTAATAGTAGTTTTGATTGAAAATACAAAATATAGGCATGTTAGGACCAAATATAGGCCATTTTAGTCCATTTTTTGCCATTTTACTTGAAAATTAATGAATTTGAGTAGTTTGAAGTTAGTTTAAGTTATAAACACCTCAACCATCATATATATACTTTTTTTAATGAGTTTAATAGTAGTTTTGATTGAAAATACAAAATATAGGCATGTTAGAACCAAATATAGTCCATTTTAGTCCATTTTTTGCCATTTTACTTGAAATGAATGAATTTGTGTAGTTTGAAGTTATTTTAAGTTATAAACACCTCAAAAATCATATATATACTTTGTTTCATGAGTTTAATAGTAGTTTTGATTGAAAATTCAAAATATAGACATGTTAGAACCAAATATAGGTCATTTTTGCCCATTTTTGCCATTTTACTTGAAAATGAATGTATTTGAGTAGTTTGAAGTTAGTTTAAGTAATAAACATCTCAAACATCATATATATACTTTGTTTAATGAGTTTAATAGTAGTTTTGATTGAAAATACAAAATATAGACATGTTAGAACCAAATATAGGTCATTTTAGCCCAGTTTGTTCCATTTTACTTGAAAATGAATGAATTTGAGTAGTTTTAAGTTAGTTTAAGTTATAAACACCTCAAACATCATATATATACTTTGTTTAATGAGTGTAATAGTAGTTTTGATTGAAAATACAAAATATCGACATGTTAGAACCAAATATAGGTCATTTTAGCCCATTTTGTTCCATTTTACATGAAAATGAATGAATTTGAGTAGTTTTAAGTTAGTTTAAGTTATAAACACCTCAAACATCATATATATACTTTGTTTAATGAGTGTAATAGTAGTTTTGATTGAAAATACAAAATATAGGCATGTTAGGACCAAATATAGGCCATTTTAGTCCATTTTTTGCCATTTTACTTGAAAATTAATGAATTTGAGTAGTTTGAAGTTAGTTTAAGTTATAAACACCTCAAACATCATATATATACTTTGTTTGATGATTTTAATAGTAGTTTTGATTGAAAATTCAAAATATAGACATGTTAGAACCAAATATAGGTCATTTTTGCCCATTTTTGCCATTTTACTTGAAAATGAATGAATTTGAGTAGTTTGAAGTTATTTTAAGTTATAAACATCTCAAACATCATATATATACTTTGTTTAATGAGTTTAATAGTAGTTTTGATTGAAAATACAAAATATAGACATGTTAGAACCAAGTATAGGTCATTTTAGCCCATTTTGTTCCAATTTACTTGAAAATGAATGAATTTGAGTAGTTTTAAGTTAGTTTAAGTTATAAACACCTCAAACATCATAGATATACTTTTTTTAATGAGTGTAATAGTAGTTTTGATTGAAAATACAAAATATAGGCGTGTTAGAACCAAATATAGGCCATTTTAGTCCATTTTTTGCCATTTTACTTGAAAATTAATGAATTTGAGTAGTTTGAAGTTAGTTTGAGTTATAAACATTTCAAACATCATATATATACTTCGTTTGATGAGTTTAATAGTAGTTTTGATTGAAAATACAAAGTATAGGCATGTTAGAACCAAATACAGGCCATTTTAGTCCATTTTTTGCTATTTTACTTAAAAATGAATGAATTTGTATAGTTTGAAGTTAGTTTAAGTTATAAACACCTCAAACATCATGTATATACTTTGTTTGATGAGTTTATTAGTAGTTTTGATTGAAAATGCAAAATATAGACATGTTAGAACCAAATATAGGCCATTTTAGCCCATTTTTGTCCATTTTACTTGAAAATGAATGAATTTGAGTAGTTTTAAGTTAGTTTAAGTTATAAACACATCAACCATCATATATATACTTTTTTTTAATGAGTTTAATAGTAGTTTTGATTGAAAATACAAAATATAGGCATGTTAAAACCAAATATAGGCCATTTTAGTCTATTTTTTGCCATTTTACTTGAAAATGAATGAATTTGTGTAGTTTGAAGTTATTTTAAGTTATAAACACCTCAAACATCATATACATACTTTGTTTGATGAGTTTAATAGTAGTTTTGATTGAAAATACAAAATATAGACATGTTAGAACCAAATATAGGCCATTTTAAGCCATTTTAGCCTATTTTTGCCATTTTACTTGAAAATCAATGAATTTGTGTAGTTTGAAGTTAGTTTAAGTTATAAACATCTCAAACATCATATATATACTTTGTTTAATGAGTTTAATAGTAGTTTTGATTGAAAATGCAAAATATAGACATGTTAGTACCAAATATAGGTCATTTTCAGCCCATTTTGCTCCATTTTACTTGAAAATGAATGAATTTGAGTAGTTTTAAGTTAGATTATGTTATAAACACCTCAAACATCATATATATACTTTGTTTAATGAGTGTAATAGTAGTTTTGATTGAAAATACAAAATATAGGCATGTTAGAACCAAATATAGGCCATTTTAGCCCATTTTTTGCCATTTTACTTGAATATTAATGAATTTGAGTAGTTTGAAGTTAATTTAAGTTATAAACATTTCAAACATCATATATATACTTTGTTTTATAAGTTTAATAGTAGCTTTGATTGAAAATACAAAGTATAGGCATGTTAGAACCAAATATAGGCCATTTTAGTCCATTTTTTGTTATTTTACTTGAAAATGAATGAATTTGTATAGTTTGAAGTTAGTTTAAGTTATAAACACCTCAAACATCATGTATATACTTTGTTTGATGAGTTTATTAGTAGTTTTGATTGAAAATACAAAATATAGACATGTTAGAACCAAATATAGGCCATTTTAGCCCATTTTTGTCCATTTTACTTGAAAATGAATGAATTTGAGTAGTTTTAAGTTAGTTTAAGTTATAAACACCTCAACTATCATATATATACTTTTTTTTAATGAGTTTTATAGTAGTTTTGAGTGAAAATACAAAATATAGGAATGTTAGAACCAAATATAGGCCATTTTAGTCCATTTTTTGCCATTTTACTTGAAAATGAATGAATTTGTGTAGTTTGATGTTATTTTAAGTTATAAACACCTCAAACTTCATATACATACTTTGTTTGATGAGTTTAATAGTAGTTTTGATTGAAAATACAAAATATAGACATGTTAGAACCAAATATAGGTCATTTTAAGCCATTTTAGCCTATTTTTGCCATTTTACTTGAAAATGAATGAATTTGTGTAGTTTGAAGTTAGTTTAAGTTATAAACATCTCAAAGATCATATATATACCTTGTTTAATGAGTTTAATAGTAGTTTTGATTGAAAATACAAAATATAGACATGTTAGTACCAAATATAGGTCATTTTCAGCCCATTTTGTTCCATTTTACTTGAAAATGAATGAATTTGAGTAGTTTTAAGTTAGATTATGTTATAAACACCTCAAACATCATATATATACTTTGTTTAATGAGTGTAATAGTAGTTTTGATTGAAAATACAAAATATAGGCATGTTAGAACCAAATATAGGCCATTTTAGCCCATTTTTTGCCATCTTAGTTCAATATTAATGAATTTGAGTAGTTTGAAGTTAGTTTAAGTTATAAACATCTCAAACATCATATATATACTTTGTTTTATAAGTTTAATAGTAGTTTTGATTGAAAATACAAAGTATAGGCATGTTAGAACCAAATATAGGCCATTTTAGTCCATTTTTTGTTATTTTACTTGAAAATGAATGAATTTGTATAGTTTGAAGTTAGTTTAAGTTATAAACACCTCAAACATCATATATATACTTTGTTTGATGAGTTTATTAGTAGTTTTGATTGAAAATACAAAATATAGACATGTTAGAACCAAATATAGGCCATTTTAGCCCATTTTTGTCCATTTTACTTGAAAATGAATGAATTTGAGTAGTTTTAAGTTAGTTTAAGTTATAAACACCTCAACTATCATATATATTCTTTTTTTAATGAGTTTAATAGTAGTTTTGATTGAAAATGCAAAATATAGGCATGTTAGAACCAAAAATAGGCCATTTTAGTCCATTTTTTGCCATTTTACTTGAAAATGAATGAATTTGTGTAGTTTGAAGTTATTTTAAGTTATAAACACCTCAAACATCATATATATACTTTGTTTGATGAGTTTAATAGTAGTTTTGATTGAAAATACAAAATATAGACATGTTAGAACCAAATATAGGCAATTTTAGCCCACTTTTACCATTTTACTTGAAAAAGAATGAATTTGTGTAGTTTGAAGTTAGTTTAAGTTATAAACACCTCAAACATCATGTATATACTTTGTTTGATGAGTTTATTAGTAGTTTTGATTGAAAATACAAAATATTGACATGTTAGAACCAAATATAGGCCATTTTAGCCCATTTTAGTCCATTTTACTTGAAAATGAATGAATTTGAGTAGTTTTAAGTTAGTTTAAGTTATAAACACATCAACCATCATATATATACTTTTTTTAATGAGTTTAATAGTAGTTTTGATTAAAAATACAAAATATAGGCATGTTAAAACCAAATATAGTCCATTTTAGTCCATTTTTTGCCATTTTACTTGAAAATGAATGAATTTGTGTAGTTTGAAGTTATTTTAAGTTATAAACACCTCAAACATCATATACATACTTTGTTTGATGAGTTTAATAGTAGTTTTGTTTGAAAATACAAAATATAGACATGTTAGAACCAAATATAGGCCATTTTAAGCCATTTTAGCCTATTTTTGCCATTTTACTTGAAAATCTATGAATTTGTGTAGTTTGAAGTTAGTTTAAGTTATAAACATCTCAAACATCATATATATACTTTGTTTAATGAGTTTAATAATAGTTTTGATTGAAAATGCAAAATATAGACATGTTAGTACCAAATATAGGTCATTTTCCCATTTTTTGCTCCATTTTACTTGAAAATGAATGAATTTGAGTAGTTTTAAGTTAGATTATGTTATAAACACCTCAAACATCATATATATACTTTTGTTTAATGAGTGTAATAGTAGTTTTGATTGAAAATACAAAATATAGGCATGTTAGAACCAAATATAGGCCATTTTAGCCCATTTTTTGCCATTTTACTTGAATATTATTGAATTTGAGTAGTTTGAAGTTAGTTTAAGTTATAAACATTTCAAACATCATATATATACTTTGTTTTATAAGTTTAATAGTAGTTTTGATTGAAAATACAAAATATAGGCATGTTAGAACCAAATATAGGCCATTTTAGTCCATTTTTTGTTATTTTACTTGAAAATGAATGAATTTGTATAGTTTGAAGTTAGTTTAAGTTATAAACACCTCAAACATCATGTATATACTTTGTTTGATGAGTTTATTAGTAGTTTTGATTGAAAATACAAAATATAAACATGTTAGAATCAAATATAGGCCATTTTAGCCCATTTTTGTCCATTTTACTTGAAAATGAATGAATTTGAGTAGTTTTATGTTAGTTTAAGTTATAAACACCTCAACTATCATATATATACTTTTTTTAATGAGTTTAATAGTAGTTTTGATTGAAAATACAAAATATAGGAATGTTAGAACCAAATATAGGCCATTTTAGTCCATTTTTTGCCATTTTACTTGAAAATGAATGAATTTGTGTAGTTTGAAGTTATTTTAAGTTATAAACACCTCAAACATCATATACATACTTTGTTTGATGAGTTTAATAGTAGTTTTGATTGAAAATACAAAATATAGACATGTTAGAACCAAATATAGGTCATTTTAAGCCATTTTAGCCTATTTTTGCCATTTTACTTGAAAATGAATGAATTTGTGTAGTTTGAAGTTAGTTTAAGTTATAAACATCTCAAACATCATATATATACCTTGTTTAATGAGTTTAATAGTAGTATTGATTGAAAATACAAAATATAGACATGTTAGTACCAAATATAGGTCATTTTCAGCCCATTTTGTTCCATTTTACTTGAAAATGAATGAATTTGAGTAGTTTTAAGTTAGATTATGTTATAAACACCTCAAACATCATATATATACTTTGTTTAATGAGTGTAATAGTTGTTTTGATTGAAAATACAAAATATAGACATGTTAGAACCAAATATAGGTCATTTTAAGCCATTTTAGCCTATTTTTGCCATTTTACTTGAAAATGAATGAATTTGTGTAGTTTGAAGTTAGTTTAAGTTATAAACATCTCAAAGATCATATATATACCTTGTTTAATGAGTTTAATAGTAGTTTTGATTGAAAATACAAAATATAGACATGTTAGTACCAAATATAGGTCATTTTCAGCCCATTTTGTTCCATTTTACTTGAAAATGAATGAATTTGAGTAGTTTTAAGTTAGATTATGTTATAAACACCTCAAACATCATATATATACTTTGTTTAATGAGTGTAATAGTAGTTTTGATTGAAAATACAAAATATAGGCATGTTAGAACCAAATATAGGCCATTTTAGCCCATTTTTTGCCATCTTAGTTCAATATTAATGAATTTGAGTAGTTTGAAGTTAGTTTAAGTTATAAACATCTCAAACATCATATATATACTTTGTTTTATAAGTTTAATAGTAGTTTTGATTGAAAATACAAAGTATAGGCATGTTAGAACCAAATATAGGCCATTTTAGTCCATTTTTTGTTATTTTACTTGAAAATGAATGAATTTGTATAGTTTGAAGTTAGTTTAAGTTATAAACACCTCAAACATCATATATATACTTTGTTGATGAGTTTATTAGTTGTTTTGATTGAAAATACAAAATATAGACATGTTAGAGCCAAATATAGGCCATTTTAGCCCATTTTTGTCCATTTTACTTGAAAATGAATGAATTTGAGTAGTTTTAAGTTAGTTTAAGTTATAAACACCTCAACTATCATATATATTCTTTTTTTAATGAATTTAATAGTAGTTTTGATTGAAAATGCAAAATATAGGCATGTTAGAACCAAATATAGGCCATTTTAGTCCATTTTTTGCCATTTTACTTGAAAATGAATGAATTTGTGTAGTTTGAAGTTATTTTAAGTTATAAACACCTCAAACATCATATATATACTTTGTTTGATGAGTTTAATAGTAGTTTTGATTGAAAATACAAAATATAGACATGTTAGAACCAAATATAGGCAATTTTAGCCCACTTTTACCATTTTACTTGAAAAATGAATGAATTTGTGTAGTTTGAAGTTAGTTTAAGTTATAAACACCTCAAACATCATGTATATACTTTGTTTGATGAGTTTATTAGTAGTTTTGATTGAAAATACAAAATATTGACATGTTAGAACCAAATATAGGCCATTTTAGCCCATTTTAGTCCATTTTACTTGAAAATGAATGAATTTGAGTAGTTTTAAGTTAGTTTAAGTTATAAACACATCAACCATCATATATATACTTTTTTTAATGAGTTTAATAGTAGTTTTGATTGAAAATACAAAATATAGGCATGTTAAAACCAAATATAGTCCATTTTAGTCCATTTTTTGCCATTTTACTTGAAAATGAATGAATTTGTGTAGTTTGAAGTTATTTTAAGTTATAAACACCTCAAACATCATATACATACTTTGTTTGATGAGTTTAATAGTAGTTTTGTTTGAAAATACAAAATATAGACATGTTAGAACCAAATATAGGCCATTTTAAGCCATTTTAGCCTATTTTTGTCATTTTACTTGAAAATCTATGAATTTGTGTAGTTTGAAGTTAGTTTAAGTTATAAACATCTCAAACATCATATATATACTTTGTTTAATGAGTTTAATAATAGTTTTGATTGAAAATGCAAAATATAGACATGTTAGTACCAAATATAGGTCATTTTCAGCCCATTTTGCTCCATTTTACTTGAAAATGAATGAATTTGAGTAGTTTTAAGTTAGATTATGTTATAAACACCTCAAACATCATATATATACTTTGTTTAATGAGTGTAATAGTAGTTTTGATTGAAAATACAAAATATAGGCATGTTAGAACCAAATATAGGCCATTTTAGCCCATTTTTTGCCATTTTACTTGAATATTATTGAATTTGAGTAGTTTGAAGTTAGTTTAAGTTATAAACATTTCAAACATCATATATATACTTTGTTTTATAAGTTTAATAGTAGTTTTGATTGAAAATACAAAATATAGGCATGTTAGAACCAAATATAGGCCATTTTAGTCCATTTTTTGTTATTTTACTTGAAAATGAATGAATTTGTATAGTTTGAAGTTAGTTTAAGTTATAAACACCTCAAACATCATGTATATACTTTGTTTGATGAGTTTATTAGTAGTTTTGATTGAAAATACAAAATATAAACATGTTAGAATCAAATATAGGCCATTTTAGCCCATTTTTGTCCATTTTACTTGAAAATGAATGAATTTGAGTAGTTTTATGTTAGTTTAAGTTATAAACACCTCAACTATCATATATATACTTTTTTTTAATGAGTTTAATAGTAGTTTTGATTGAAAATACAAAATATAGGAATGTTAGAACCAAATATAGGCCATTTTAGTCCATTTTTTGCCATTTTACTTGAAAATGAATGAATTTGTGTAGTTTGAAGTTATTTTAAGTTATAAACACCTCAAACATCATATACATACTTTGTTTGATGAGTTTAATAGTAGTTTTGATTGAAAATACAAAATATAGACATGTTAGAACCAAATATAGGTCATTTTAAGCCATTTTAGCCTATTTTTGCCATTTTACTTGAAAATGAATGAATTTGTGTAGTTTGAAGTTAGTTTAAGTTATAAACATCTCAAACATCATATATATACCTTGTTTAATGAGTTTAATAGTAGTATTGATTGAAAATACAAAATATAGACATGTTAGTACCAAATATAGGTCATTTTCAGCCCATTTTGTTCCATTTTACTTGAAAATGAATGAATTTGAGTAGTTTTAAGTTAGATTATGTTATAAACACCTCAAACATCATATATATACTTTGTTTAATGAGTGTAATAGTTGTTTTGATTGAAAATACAAAATATAGGCATGTTAACCAAATATAGGCCATTTTAGCCCATTTTTTGCCATTTTAGTTCAATATTAATGAATTTGAGTAGTTTGAAGTTAGTTTAAGTTATAAACATCTCAAACATCATATATATACTTTGTTTTATAAGTTTAATAGTAGTTTTGATTGAAAATACAAAGTATAGGCATGTTAGAACCAAATATAGGCCATTTTAGTCCATTTTTTGTTATTTTACTTGAAAATGAATGAATTTGTATAGTTTGAAGTTAGTTTAAGTTATAAACACCTCAAACATCATATATATACTTTGTTTGATGAGTTTATTAGTTGTTTTGATTGAAAATACAAAATATAGACATGTTAGAACCAAATATAGGCCATTTTAGCCCATTTTTGTCCATTTTACTTGAAAATGAATGAATTTGAGTAGTTTTAAGTTAGTTTAAGTTATAAACACCTCAACTATCATATATATTCTTTTTTTAATGAGTTTAATAGTGGTTTTGATTGAAAATGCAAAATATAGGCATGTTAGAACCAAATATTGGCCATTTTAGTCCATTTTTTGCCATTTTACTTGAAAATGAATGAATTTGTGTAGTTTGAAGTTATTTTAAGTTATAAACACCTCAAACATCATATATATACTTTGTTTGATGAGTTTAATAGTAGTTTTGATTGAAAATACAAAATATAGACATGTTAGAACCAAATATAGGCAATTTTAGCCCACTTTTGCCATTTTACTTGAAAATGAATGAATTTGTGTAGTTTGAAGTTAGTTTAAGTTATAAACACCTCAAACATCATATATATACTTTTTTTGATGAGTTTGATAGTAGTTTTGATTGAAAATACAAAATATAGACATGTTAGAACCAAATATAGGCCATTTTAGCCCATTTTTGCCATTTTACTTGAAAATGAATGAATTTGAGTAGCTTCAAGTTACTTTAAGTTGTAAACACCTCAAAAATCATATATATACTTTGTTTACTGAGTGTAATAGTAGTTTTCATTGGAATACAAAATATAGACATGTTAGAACTAAGCAACGCAAATATAGTTTGTTTGGTGTGTCACATAGTAGTTTTTACTTGAAAATGCATGAATATGAGCACGTTATTTAACCAAATGCAGGAGACATACAACAAGAAGCTGGATGATTGTACCACTCAGGGGTCACAGCTGAACCCTGATCTGTTGTATTGGGAGACAGTTGGTGGGAGGAACAGGGGAAAAGTGCAGGTGTTGGGTCAGGGTGATCATTTGTACTACAACTCTTCATCTGGGCGAGGAGATGGCTCTTCACAACCATATGAGCCGTCCATTTTTTCTCTGCTCAAGGCGCAGGTGGAGGCAAAGGTCGCTGCTCGGATGGAAGAGGTGGAGGCAAGGATCGCAGCGCGGATGGAAGAGTCAAACCGGGCCCTCCTGCAGAAAATGATGAGGAACATGTCTAGTTTCGGCCACATGTTCTCAGGTTGCAACACAGGTCCCCCCTCCACAACGCAGACCAGAAGATGACCCGAGGTTTGGTGGTGGCAGTAGTGCTACAGAGACACCCCTGGGCCCTGACATTGTAGTTTGTTTGGTTTTGGCAAGTAGGTAACTAACTTATAGTTTCTATATAGTAAGTATAACTATATGCATTTAGTGTATTTTTTTTTGTTTTTGGCAACTAGGTAGATGTGTCGGTATTGGAACCCGACTTCTACTTTATTTCCCGACACCGGGATCTATTTTGCGTACATATATTTAATCTAGGTAGTTTGTCTAACTATAGGCATTTAGTTTCTATATTTATCGACATCTAGCTTATTAGTTTCTAGATTTGTCGTTATATATTTTTGTAGAACCCGACTTATACTTTACTTTCAGACACCGGGATCTATTTTGTGTACATAATCTTAATCTATTTCATGTAATTATATAAGTATCTACGCAAATTGTAATATATATCAAAATTGCATATTTTTGTAGTTGAAAATATTGAATGCGATGGAGGCGATGGAGGAACAGGTTTAGTGTAGTATATTTAGGTGCAGCCTTGCAGGTACAGGTTTAATTATAATTTGGAACATTACTATTTAAATTAATGTAATTTTAAAAAAACAACGACGGCTAAACATTGAAACAACGACGGCTATGCAGTCGCTGTAAAGGAATGTAACGCTGCTAAGGACTTAAATGTCAAATACTGCTGAAGAACAATAGCGACTGCTTTGAACCGTCATTGAAACAACAACTGTTTTACACCGCCGTTGATTCAACGACCGCTTTACACCGTCGTTGAATCAACGACTGTTCAAAGCAGTCGTTGTTTCAGCGACAGCTCCAAACAGTCGGTGAAAAATTATCAACGTCGGTTAATAAAACGGTCGCTGGAATATAAATAAACCGTCGTTGATTATTCACCGACGGTCAAACGGTCGTTGATTCCTAAATCAACGACCATCGATACAACGATTGTCATTCAACGACCATTGACCGTCGTTGATTGTTTTAGCGACTGTTTTTTATTAATCAATGACGGCTTTAAGCGGTCATTGATATCGTCTTTTCTTGTAGTATACAATGTCCACAATTTTAGGCCAATGTTCATTGTATTACTAATATGTATTCACTAAAATCATTTTAGTCACATGCTCGTTATATTTGATCGTATATTTATTGTGTGTCTGGGAGCATGATAATTGTATTATTAAAATGTGTTCATTGTATTATGAAAATGTGTTCATTGTATGTTTGAAAGATTATGTTCATTGTATTATAACTTGAAGAATTTGTTTTAACTTTTAAGTAGTACTCTTTTCTTTCTTGTATCAGTTCAGTTTGACTAGTTCAGACAATTAATGATACTTAATGTGACGAAATCTCAAAAATCAAATCAATCGAAAATGGGAGGAAGCTCAAAAGCAAGAATATCTTCTTAATGAAATCAAGAGTTAGCAATAAATGTTCTTTTGTAAGACCCTGGTGTTCATATGGGACATACTGTATTTTTTTGGTTATATTTCTACTTTTAGGTACATACTACATTTTGATTTTACCATCTTTTGTAATTACTTATTTTTCGGTAATTATATAACTATTCAGTTAGGTTATTCATTATAGATAGTATGGTGTTCATTGCAGAATCATATTTGTACATTACAAAGAATAATAATGACAACGTAAATATTCATCACAATGAACATATAAGTAATTTGAAAGAATGTTCTGGATGAACAAAATAACAATTTGAATCAACAGTAGGTTAAATGAAGTGAGAAATGAACAATAGTAGATTTGAAACATATTTTGAATTTTGAATTTTGAATTTTGAAAATCAGTGGCAATTTTGAATTTTGAAAATCCGTAAACATACTGAAATTTGGAATAAGTCGAAATTGTTCAATCCAAAATTGCAATTGTTCATTCAACAGAAAGAATGTGTTTATTACACTATTTTTTTCATAAATGAGTATTTATTCCGAAATTGCAAATGTTCAGTCAATAATAGCGTGTATTCATTATACTATAATGTTCATTGAAATAAATTGGATGTTTATTAGTTTGCAACGAACATGGGGTGAAAAAGTTGAGGAAAAATAAATTGAGATGGGTCCCACAAATGTTCAATCTAAAATTACAAATGTTTATTGTAATAACAAAACGGTACCGTTTGTAGTGTGCGCACGTAGAGGAAGGTGTGCAATCGTGTGCACCTTCGAATTTGCGGAAAAAGTGGGTTTTTTGGCTTTAAAAATTCACGTGCCTTGCACATGAGTAGTTAATGTCGGAACCTTGGGTCAATGTTCGGGATTCGGTATAAGGGTTGTTCTCACAAAAAAGAATTTGCTGAAGGTTTGTTTTTACAATAAAAAATATATAAAGTGGTTTCTCACAAATTTCATGTTTTAACAGATGGTTTTTGACAAAAAAATCCTTTAAAAAATAGAGTCTAAATAAATATAAATACATATATAGAACTAGATAAGGGAAAATAAGAGTTTGAATAAATTAAACCAACTAAAGATTCTATACTATATCTGAATTCTCCCACTGCTGTATCTGAATTTAGGCATATTAGTCTCTGTAATGTATTGTATAAAATAGCTTCAAAAGCTATTGTTCTTAGGCTTAAAATTTTTCTTCCTGCTATTGTATCGGAGAACCAGAGAGCTTTTGTGCCAGGAAGAATGATCTCAGATAACTCTCTTATAGCTCTGGAAATTTTTCATTCTATGAAGAAGAGAAACAACAGCAGGAAAGGTTTGATGGCCATGAAGCTAGATATGAGTGAAGCTTATGACAGGGTGGAGTGGGGCTTCCTGAGGAAACTTCTCCTGAATATGGGATTCGATGGTCGTTGGGTAAATCTTGTGATGAGGTGCGTCACACCAGTCACTTACTCTTTTATTATTAATAGAAGAGTGTGTGGATCAGTTACTCCTTCAAGAGGTTTACGTCAGGGTGATCCTCTATCTCCCTTTCTCTTTATATTGGTTGCTGATGCCTTTTCCCAGATGATCCAGCAGAGAGTTAATGCTAAAGATCTTCATGGTGCAAAAGCTAGTCGCAATGGACCGGAAATTTCTTATCTTCTTTTTGCAGATGACAGCCTTCTTTTTACAAGAGCTACCCGACAGGAATGCTTGACAATAGTTGATATTCTCAATAAATATGAAGTAGCATCTGGGCAGAAAATTAATGATGAAAAGTCCGAGGTATCTTTTAGTAAAGGTGTGAGCTGTGAGCAAAAAGAAGTGTTGATCTCTACTCTCCATATGAGGCAGGTTGATAAGCATCAAAAATATCTTGGCATCCCAACAATCAGTGGAAGATCAAAGAAAATGGTGTTTCGGAAACTACTAGATAGAATGTGGAAGAAACTGAGAGGATGGAAAGAAAAATTACTATCTAGGGCCGAGAAGGAGTTTCTCATCAAAGCTGTGATACAAGCCCTCCCTACATACCTGATGGGGGTCTATAAGATTCCTGTGGCAATCATCAAAGAGTATCATTCTGCTATGGCTCGTTTCTGGTGGGGTGACAAAGGTATTGAGAGAAAGATGCATTGGCTTAGCCGGGAAAAGATGTGTAAACCAAAATGTACGGGGAATGGGTTTCAAAGATCTTGGGGTGTTCAATGATGCTTTGCTTGGTAGGCAAGTGTGGCGACTGTTACATTATAAAAACTCTCTTTTGAGTCGTGTGAAGAGTGCAAAATACTACCCCCACGGAGATATTTTTCAAGCAAGGCTAGGGTACTCAAATAGCTATTCTTGGAGTAGTATCTGGAGCGCGAAAAGCTTGGTGGTGGGTGATGGGAAATCGATAAATCTATGGAGTGATCCGTGGATTGGTGATGAAGAAGGACGTTTCATTTTGAGTGAGAGAGTAGAGGGCTTGGAGTTGGTTGGAGATTTAATCAATGAGGAACGAAAGGAGTGGAGAGTGGATGTAATAGAGAGCCACTTTGATGAAAGAGACCAACGTTGTATCTTAGCAATTCCGTTGAGTTCAAGGTGTTTGCAAGATAAGTTAATCTGGGCCTACTCTAAAGATGGGATCTACTCGGTGAAAACGGCTTATATGCTTGGAAAAGGTGGGAATTTGGATGACTTTCATAAGGCATGGAGTATTTATGGAGCTTAGAGGTGTCCCCAAAAGTGCGGCACTTTCTTTGGAGAGTTTGTACAAACTCGCTACCGGTAAAGGTTGTGCTTAGGGCCCGACACCTCGTCGATAATGATGAGTTCCCTTGGTGTTCGCATGGTGCTGAAACGATTCATCACTCACTGTTCATGTGTGCTCGTTGGAATTCGGTGTGGGGGGAGTTGGGCTTCCAGCCTATGATTAATGGGGTATAAGGAGAGACGATGTGTGGGATGCTTGTGAGATGGAGTGAGCTAGACCCCAAGATGGTGCAAAGAGGTTGCTACTTTGCGTGGAACGTGTGGACTGAACGCAACAAGGTGGTGTTTGAAAACCAAAGTCAACCTGTGCCAGTTATAGTCCAACGAGTTGGCAGGCAATGCGAGGAATACAACACCTACACTACTCGCATTTATGGAGCTCCGAAGGTGGCTAGCTGTGTGAGCTCTTCTCGGTGGTGTGCGCCTCCTAGTGGCACTATCAAGATTAACACGGATGCCTACCTTGGGGGGGAAGGATGGGTTGGGTTGGGGTGCTTCTTGGTTGTGCGTCGCATAAGGGCCTGCTGGCCGGCTGCTATGGCGGAGTGCAAAGCGATTTACATGGCTGCTCGTATGGCTAAGACACATGGAATAGTTGATGTTCTGATCGAGTCAGACTCCCAGGTGGTGACCAAAAGGCTGGCAAATGAGACTCTCTACTTTTCGGACTTGGATAATATACTAGGAGATGTTCTTTCTTTGTGTAATGTGTTTAATTCGTTTAAATTTGTTCATGTCAAGAGAGATGGGAATGTTGTTGGCCATAATCTTGCTAGAGTAGTGACCTTTGGTGTTGAACAATGTTGGGAGAACCATTGTCCTCGTGAAGTAGCTCCGTATGTACTTATGGACACTTTGTCCTTAGATTAATGCACTACTTACTTTTCCCTTCAAAAAAAAAAAGATTCTATACTATATGTAAATCGAGTAGAATTTTTTTCTATATAAATTTTTGATAAAAACTATCTTATAAAATGCACTTTTCGCGAGAAACTACATGATAAAAGAAGGAATATTAGCTTAGATGGCCATGACATTTAGGCCATTTTTCCAAATGACCCTGACATTTTCACCTCTATCGCGAATAACCCTAAACTTCTATTGTTTCATTACAACTGACTTAATGGCTATCAATGCATGTTAATTATTTCAAAACAAAAATAATTATTATTTTAAAAAGAAAAAGGCCTAAATCATCTCTCTCCTCTTTCTCTTTGAAACCTCACCCAGCCTAGAAATCGTCATCCTCCCACAGGAACCACCACCATCCTCCTTTTCCTTCACCTTTTCTCCACCGCTGGCATTGAACCCAAATCACCCCTAATAATCGGGCAAGAAGAGAAAGAAATTAAACTTTTGAATTTCTCCTCATTTCTCTCTCTCATTTATTTACTTTATGCTTTATAATCTCAGCTTCAATGGCGGTCTAAGAAAACTCGAAAAAAGTTCTTCTCCCCAACTTCTTGTACTCCACTAAAGGTTTCACAGGTCTCGACCAAGTCTTTGTCAATAACTTGAGCTTAAACCCTAATTTGTTGGAAAATGGTGCACCAAAACTCACTAGCTTCGTCATTCCATTGTCAATTGAACTGTCCAAGAAGATCGAGATGTATTCGCGCGAGAGTTTTATGTTGTTCATCGTTGGCAGTGCAGAAAGGGTGGAAGAACATGAGGAAGGTGAGGATAGTGATAATGAGGGTGGTTGGAGGTTCAGGGGGTGAGATAAGGTTTCAAGTGGAGGTGTGATGGTTTGAGGGATGGGGTGGGGTTTCGTTGGGTCAGATGGTGGTTTTAGGGACTGAATGGGGTTTATGTGGGTCAAGTGGTGGTTTCGATAGGAGGGTGGTAGTTTGGGGCTGGGTGGAGTTTTGGGTTGGGTGGGGTTTTAGAGAGAAAGAGGAGAGAGATAATATGGACTTTTTACTTAAAAAAAGCACTAATTATTTTTGTTCTAAGATAGTTAATTTCGTTAGCCATCTAGTCAATTTTAACGATAAAGTACAAGTTCAGGGTTATCTGCGATATGGGTGAAATGTCAGGGTCGTTTGGAAAAATGGCCTAATTATTATGGTCATCTGAGTTAATATCCCATAAAAATTAAGGTACAATTTTTTATTGTGACAAGAAGATACCAATGGCCTGACTTCCGTGTTTTTCAGACTTTAACCTACACATGCAAGGCACGCGAGTTCTACTTTACCCCTTTTTATTGTTTTCCTTCTACCCTTATTTGGTTTCTCTTCTTGTTCTACAGTTCTCTGCAACTAGATCGCGTCATTACTACTCTTTCGTTTCTCTTCTTGTTTCCAAGTTCTACATGTTCTCAAGGGCCTTCATTGTTTACCCTTCCTACTTGAGCTCAATCTTCTATGATTGAATCAATACTAGTGGCTTTGGCACGCTTGAACATTGTAAACAAAGTCATCTCAATAATCAACGGTCCAACGGAGAAAAGTTTGTTACCCTTTTCATTTCTTATAGGTTATTTTTTAGTTTGTTTCGTAAGGCGTTGTAAGGGTCTCTAATGACTTCTATTAGTGTGTAAACTTTCTTTGTTTATTTATGCACATTAAGCCGATGTCAAAAAAATGTTCACTAGTAGAATAAATGCTTATTGCTGCGATGGTATTGCTGCGGTTTTACCAATACGCAGCAATATATCACGACAAAAGAAAAGGTAAAATATAAAATGACCATATTGCTGCGGTTTTTTAAAAAAACCGCAGCAATATTGTTCCAACGGAAACTTTTTGCAAATAGTTGACCATTTGACCAACCATATTGCTGTGTTTTCTACAGAAAACAACAACAATATATTTCCAATAGAAATTTTTTGAAAAAAGTGGAATATTTTTTACCAGATATGGCGCGCAGATATTGTTGCTGTTTCTGTCAGAAACCGCAGCAATATATTAATATTATTTTAATATATTGCTGCGGCTTCTGATAGAAACCGCAGCAATATCGCTGCGCCAGATCTCAAAAAAAACACGGGATTTTTGTTGCCTTCACTGTTTCTCTCTCGACTCTCTATCTCTACTCTCACACAATCTCTCTCTACTCTCACACTCTCTCACTCTCTTACAATTTCCGGCGAAAAGGTTCCATTTTCCGGCGAAAAGGTTTCGGTTTCCGGCGACAAGGGTCACATTACTCGCGTTTTTCCAGCGACAAGGGTTTTTTCGCCCCTCTCCTCCGCTTCTTGCTTGGTTGGTTCGGTTTTTCGCCCCTCTCCTCCGCTTCTTGCTTGGTTGGTTCGGTTTTTCTCCGCTCTCCTCCGCCACTTTCGTACTTCACCGCCGGCGCCACCCTCTCCTTTTCATAATAGGTTAGTTTTTCATAATTTTTTTTTTAATTTTGTTGTTTTCTTAATTAATAGTGTTTTAATGGATAATTTGGCTTAAATAGTAGTTTAAAATGTTTAGTATAAAGTATATATATGATTAGTTATAAGATTTGAGGATTAAAAACTGATTTTGTGATGATTTTGCTTAAGTTTTTGTATGCCCTAAAATGTTATACGGGATTGTTTTGCTTAATAAGTTCTTGTTATATTTCAAGTGATATGCCTTCATATTGATAGACTCACCAATGGGAGGGGAAGGGAAATCTAAGGAATGGTTTGGTACTTGTTATTTGGTGATAACTTGAAATCGCTTGAATGCGATTGTTGTTTGGTGATGACTTGGAATCGCTTGAATGCGATTGTTTTTATGTACATCATAATGCCTAGATACCCGTTCAAGACTTACTCATTAGGAGTAAGTCTTGAATAGTCCCCATTTTGGGACTATTCTTAAACGTCACATCTCACTTAGGTAGTGAATGTGTGTTGATTCTTTGATTCTAAGTGAAATACGGTTAATCATTTCCCTAATTTGTTCTCCGGGTGCATATAAGATAAGCAATTATCTTCATCGTGTACTTGGAGAACTGAAGGGAAATGCTGCCGAATTTTCCTTAGAATCAAAGATGATACATGCATTCACTAGTGGGATTGGACGTTTAAGGATGGGTTAGGTTGGAGTGATAAGGACCCAATGGAAGCATGCATTGAATATTAGCTTGTTGTGTTATATTTATGTGATTTTTTTAATTGATAATAATTTTTTACGTATGTATGTGTGGGGGTTTTTAGAAATGGATCGAAGTTGGATGTATGGAAAGCGGAATACATTGGAGTTCGTATAAGGTGTGAATGAGTTTTGTAAACGTGTTGTAGAGCATCAACAACTTACTTGCGAGGATGAGATTTATTGTCCATGTGTTGATTGCTACAATGTGAATACGATTTCTGATATTAGGTTAATAAGAGATCATATTATTCGTCGAGGATTTAGGGCTGAGTATTATATTTGGTTATGGCATGGTGAGAAGGGAAAATATACTCAGAATAGGGTTATTGTTGATGTTGGCACTAGTAACTCATTAGAGATTGATATGTCGAATGTTGGGGCTAAGAATGAAGTTGTGATTGAAGATTCATGTTAGGATTGAAGGTGATGATGTAGTAGGTAATGAAAATGACCACGGAGATAATAGTGACACTGAGGATGAAGAGTTTGGTGATTATCGATTAGGTGAGATGTTGGAAGGGGCCCATGACCATTTTAATGAGCGGCCACGAGTGTTTGATAGTTTGTCTGAAGCTGCTGGGAAACCCCTTTATCCAGGGTGTACAAAATACACTCAATTGAGTGGGTTTTAACCCTTTTCAACATCAAAGCGAAACATTATTTGATTGATGTAGGCTTCACAAAACTCTTAGAAGCTTTACAAGATATGTTTCCTGTAATTTATTACCAAAATCCACCTACTATGCCAAAAAATTAATATGTCCTTTGGGTTTAGAATATGAGTGGATTGATGCATGTCCGAATGATTGCGTGTTGTATCGAAATGAGTATGCGGACCTTTATAAATGCCCGAGGTGTGATAAGTCCCGCTATAAATTGTCGGATGGGGTTGAGCCTGGGCCGGGAAATATGGGTCCTTCTGCGAAAGTGTTGTGGTATCTTCCAATTGTGCCAAGGTTTAGGAGGCTCTTTTCTATCAAAGAAGATGCAAAGAACCTAAGATGGCATGCTGATCGGAGAAAGAAAGATGGGATGCTTAGGCATCCAGCAGATTCTCCTCAATGGAAGGCTATAGATTCCAGATATAGGGAATTTGGTCAGGAAGTTAGGAACTTGAGACTTGCATTGTGTACGGACGGAATGAACCCTTACTGTACTTTGAGTAGTCAACATTGTACTTGGCCTGTTCTTTTAGTGATATACAATCTTCCTCCATGGTTGTGCATGAAGCGGAAGTATATTATGTTGTCTCTCTTAATTTATGGGCCTAAGCAAATGAAATGATATAGACATCTATCTTACACCTCTCATTGAAGATCTCAAAAAGATGTGGGATGAAGGTGTTATGGTGTTTGATGCGTATTCCAATGAAGATTTCAGGCTTCGTGCTATGCTATTCTGTACTATAAATGATTATCCTGCTTATGGCAATTTGTCGGGGTATAAGGTCAAAGGAAAAAAGGCATGTTCCATTTGTGAGAATGGTATGGAGGCTACACATTTGCCACATTGTGGGAAACATGTCTATATCATTAATAGGCAATTCCTACATAATTCTCATCCATATCAAAAGAAAAAAAGCACCATTTTACGGGTTAGTTGAAAATGCTCCGGCTCCTTGACCGTTGACCGGAAAAGAAGTTTATAATCGTGTTAAGGGGATGGGCACAATACTTGGTAAGGGGGTTAAACCTTCGGAAGACGATGGTGTCATTTGGAAAAAAGAGTCTATATTCTGGAGACTTCCTTATTGGAAATACTTACCAGTTAGACATTGTCTCGATGTAATGCATATTGAAAAAAATGTTTGTGATGCAATTATTGGTACTCTGTTGAATATGCCGGGAAAGACTAAGGATGGTCTGAAGGTTCGCAGAGATATGGAGAAATTGAAGATTCGGCCTAATTTATGGCCAAAGGTTAAGGAAAAAGCTAAGAAAGGAAAGGGAACAACAACGTATTTGCCTCCAGCTTGTTATACATTGTCTAGGCAAGAGAAACGATTGTTCTGTGAGTGTTTATACGGTATTAAGGTTCCCACTGGATACTCATCTAACATGAGAAGACTTGTTTCTATGACTGATCTGAAATTAATTGCGCTGAAGTCCCATGTCTGTCATGTGTTGATGCAAGTGTTTTTGCCGATTGCAATACGCGGGATTCTTCCAAAACATGTCAGGCTTGCCATCACGAGGTTGTGTTCATTTTTCAATACAATATGCAACAAGGTACTTGACCCTGATAAGTTGGATGCTTTGCAAAATGAGGTGGTGATAACACTTTGTCAATTTGAGATGTATTTTCCACCTTCTTTTTTTGACATTATGGTTCACTTAGTCCTTCATTTGGTAAGAGAGATTAAACTGTGTGGCCCTGTGTTTTTAAGATGGGCATACCCTTTTGAGAGACATATGGGTTCTTTGAAAAAGAAAGTGAGGAACCTAGCAATACCAGAGGCGAGTATTATTCAAGTAACAATTGCCGAAGAGGTTGGAGGATATTGTTCTTCCCATTTTGCTAAGGCTGTGACGATAGGTCTTCCAAAGTCCAGACACGAGGGAAGGTTAGAAGGCAAGGGTGGTGTCGGAATGCGACATATTTCGCCTTCATTGAGTGAGTTGAATAAAGCTCATCTTTTCGTGTTGCACCATGTTACTGAAGTTAATCCTTACTTAGAGAGACATATGCGTTAATTGCGCCACAAAAACCCGTCAAAAGGGGAGAGGGCGTTGATGAATGAGCATAACAGGTCTTTCATTGATTGGTTCCACAATAAAGTAATTGGTGAATTGTCTGCAAACAACCATCATGTACCCGATACAATTAAGTGGTTGGCATACGGTCCACGTGGACGTTTTAAATCGTATGAGGGGTATGATATCAATGGATATACCTTTTACACTCGAACGTCGGGACAAGAAATTAAAGGTGGTACAGAATTGTGGGGTTTCAATGGTTGCATCATCTAGGGAGTATGCGAGTGCAAAGGATAAAACTCCGATTGATGCTAAACAATCATATTATGGGATCATTCAGGAAATATGGGAGCTCGATTATTGAGACTTCACTATGCCTATTTTTCAATGCAAGTGGGCGGATAATAGACGTGGTTTGCGAACGGATGAGTGTGGTTTTACTCTAATCGATATGAGTCGTCAACGTGACACTGAAGAACCTTTTATCCTCGCATCACAAGCAAAACAAGTGTTTTAGGTATCTGATCCTGTAGACATTCAGTGGTGCATTGTTTTTAATGGTAAAAGGCGAATTTTAGAAGTAGGTGATGTTGACGATGAAGAAGAATATGATATGTTTGATGATATCCCCCCCTTTCTCAATCCCATGTGATGATATGATGGATGTGTCTGATACCGAAAATAGTTACATGCGAATGGATCACCAAGAAGGTATAACGGTCATCGAGCAACCTATTGACCAAAATTAAAGGTAAAAAATATTCTATATGAGTAATTTGAATTATAAATTGATGTACTTATAATAGATTTCATTACAATAATGTGTTGATATATATTATTTTAAATTTTGTTAACACTTTTTGTTGTTTCTATGTATATGCTACAGATATGGCTAGTGACGGCTCGGGCGATCAGTCATCGGATTCCGATGCACCATTTCACCCAGAAAAGGAGGCAGACCAGGGGGAGGACAGTGATCGTGCTGCAGATGCGTTTGATGCTTGGATGGAAAAAAATGGAACTAGAAGCTGATAGGAATGCTTTACTTGACATTGAGGTGGCATCTGATCCACGTCAGCCACCCCCCTCAGGTTCGCACTTATTTGATTATTGTAATATTGAATATGTCATTTATTTGTTCGTTATCTAATTTAGTTTCCTTATTTTGATTCTTAGATCCTCGTCAGACCAGTGCATATTATGGTGCACAAGGGAGGGGGAAGAAGTCAGGTGGGAAGACAAAGGCATCTAGAAAGAGTAAAAGAGGTCCCACGATGAATCTCCACAACACAAAAGATATGTACTTACAGTTTGATGAATTGGGGAGACCAACAGGTAATTATTGATTGTAAGATAGTTATAATTTATCATGCTTACGATTTAATGTTTAGATTTCTAATTGTTTTTTCTATTAGGCACGTGGCGAGCCAAGTATGGTATTTGGGTCGGTCTTTCTATACGCAGGCTTAACATCAATTAGAAATGGAAACATATTTCTCCTGCCCTGTTGGATTTGGTGTGGACAGACACTATGGTAAGATATGTTTCATTTACAATTTTGTGATTTATTGTTCTAATGCTGAGCTAACGTGCTTATTTATTTGTTTATGATGGAAAACAGAATATGTTTCACCTTCCGGACGAGATAAGCTATAAGAGGCACTACTTGACTGCTGTGAACTCTAAATGGATGGATTTTAAGAGCAAATTGGTATCTGGTTGGATCACAATGATCAGAGTCAGATCAAAGAAAGAGAAGTTAGGTGATACTCCGCCAGATGTATACAAGCACATCAAGATGGATGATTGGCTTACCTTCAAAGAGGCTATGACGTCATATGAGGCTGTAGTAAGTTTATAATCAAATTAAATTGGTTTTATTAACTTAAATTATATTCTACTAACTTAATGTGTTTTTTATTGCAGAAAAAGCGAGAAAAGGCGCTCGAGAGTGCAAAAAAGAATACACATCATCACCACTTAGGTCAAAGGAACTATGGGGATGCTAGAGAGTTGTGGAAGCAGGAGAATTTCTGTCCACCTAGTTTTGATTCTGGATCGTCATCTAGTACACCATTTTCCTCGGTGTCCTCTCATGTTAATCGGGGTGATGACTTGTGGTGCGTGATGCATAAGAAAGATCCAGTCACTAAACAACGATTTATTCCAGTTGAGGAAACAAAGATTGCAGCTGACAAATACGTATGTATATCACTATAACTTTTAGTTTGACATATATATGTTTTTTCTTTATTAAATACATTTTGGTTATTTGTAACGTGTTTTTTGGGCAGTTGGAGTACAAGGAGAAGCAAGCCAAGGGTGAGTTCACTCCGGTACGTAACAAAGACGCCCTTTTTATGGCTCTTGGAGAGAAGCCAGATCACTCGGGTCGTTGTTATGGTTTTGGAGGCTACAAAGTTGGCTATAGGAAGGCTTTTGGTCCTCCATCTCTTAGGAACTATTGGAGCTCGAGTCAGGAACAAGAGGAAGCATTCATGTAGAAAATGACTGAAAGGTGGAGAAATGACATTGCAACATATATGCAGAATGTGGCGCTTTCACAGCCCACTGAGCTACATACTCCACTATTTGTTGCACCATTTGTTCCATCATCTGCTTCACCATCTAATGGGCCAGCTACTTTTCAGCCCACTCAGCTACCTTTTCCGCCATTTGTTCCATCATCTGCTTCACCATCTACTGGGCCAGCTACTTTTCAGCCTACTCAGCTACCTTTTCCGCCATTTGTTCCATCATCTGCTTCACCATTTATTCCATCAGCTGCTTCACCATCTGCTGGGCCATCTACTTCACAGCCCACTCAGCTACGTACTCCACTATCTGGATTTTCCGACACTCATTCTCCTCATTTGAAGGTACATATATTTATCATATATACATGTGCTTTCTACAAATAATTATCATATATACATGTGCTTTATACAAATAATTATCTTATATAATTAGAACTTTACGTTATTGTTAGGACGAGACTCCATGTCGATTGTATTTGATAGATCTAACTAGTGGAAAGACTTGTCTAGTGGCAGATGCACATTCTTATGCTTTTGATGAGACCACTACAGTTCATGGGTCTAGAATGATGAATGATCACCTTCGAGTGAAAATTCATTGTTTTGTAGAGAAGTATGGTCATCTGCCACAACCTGTCCCCGTCCCTGCATATGAAATCGACACTACAGAAACTGCTTTGGGTACGTGGGTGCAATGGCCAAAAAAATTTAGTGCAAATATTAGGTGATGAAGTAATTGTTCAAATTTTATCCATTTTTGTAAAAATAATAGGATTAAATTTAAAAATTACATAATCTTATGCGCATTCTAAAAAATTATTATTAGGTTACACCGACACCTAAAAAACAAAAGGGAATTTCGGGGGAGGCTGTTAGATGTCCTAGGCAGCAGCTTTCAGCCGGTTCGGCTACTCGTTATAGTCCAGTTGTCGATGATGTATCGTTCTTGGAATCCCTCACTGAAGACTGTAAGGAGTTAGCAGATACGCTTGCCCTTGCCGTCGCAGACGATGATACCATTGCTGTAACCTTGCCGAGCTCATTGTTCCATTATTCAGAAAATACCACCGCTTATCTGACCAAGGAGGATATTGCTCTCTTCCTGAAAGGGGAGATGCTTAATATTTCTATTATCAAGTGTACATGAGGTAACAATAATCAAAGTTATGATTTTTTTTTTTTACATTTGATTGTATGATAGTTGTATTTTCCACATAAAATTTACATTTGTCTATTTTTTTTAGGGCAACGCAGTCTAATTTGGATGGATTTGGGGCTGTTGTTCGAGTTTGTTGGATGTGCCCGGAAAGTACCGCAGATGTGCATGCATTGGAGAATGTAACGACTTACATTCAGTGTGCTTTGACTGGATCCGTCGTTGCTGGTGCTAGTATCATCTTCGCGCCAATCTTTCAAGAGTAATATTATATCTTAATAGTTTTACAAATATTGATTGTTGCATGACATGTGAATTTTTTAAGTAATTATTATTATTCAATCTTGCAATAGCCGTCATTGGATGCTCCTTGTCATACGTCCCATGCTCGGGATAATTTATGTCTTTGATTCCGCTAGCTTTCACAAGGAGCGGAAGTTAAAGATTAGACCGCTTATGATAGCGTGAGTTGATCGTTTTGATATATTTTAAATGCATTTAAATTATAATATAAAGCAAATAAAGTGTAAATCATTTGATGTTCTTTTATGTAGTGCTTTTAGGAGGTTTCGGATGAGCGGCAACGAAGTTCGTCTAGACAAGCTTCTTTGGAGATGTGTTCAGGTATAATAGACTTATTTTATTCAATTAAAAGCATATGTCATTCTCATTATACGATAAATTTCCTCATTTTCTTAAAACTTTTGATAAAGTGTCCACAACAACAAGGAGGCACGGAGTGCGATTATTTTGTCATGCGCAACATTTTTGACGTACTCACTTTATATATTCGGTTCGGAGGATTTCGATGAAGTAAGTTTTTGTTCAATTATTATTTATTTCATATTTTATATATTTAACTATTTAAGGCTAACTTTGGTGAATTATTTTCAGGTTGCTCGTACCTTTACCCGCGATCCTTATACGGAAGATCAAATCAATGAGGTGAAGAATAAGTGGGCAAGATACTTTATTGATAATTGCATTGCGTAGGTTAGTTAATGTTAATTTTCTTTGCTTCTCTCATCCTTTATACGGATGAATTTTGGATGATTGATGGATGCTTGATGAATTTTGGATGATGGATGGATGGTTGTTGCATATAATATTGTACAGGTTAATTCCCAATTATGGGTTTATCCAATTTACAAACGGAGCTCTGCCGAAATTTATGCAGAAAATATTCTGCTTGCTGCATCCTGCTTAGCTTGTTGCATTATGCTTCTTGCATGAGGAGGTTGGTGGAACATACGTAAATATAAAATAATTTTTTTAAAAAAAAGCGGTATATTGCTTTGCGTTTTTCCCTTAAACCATGACAATATACTTTATTTTTATAATAAAAAATATTGATATTCTTTGCGGTTTTCCCGAAACCGCAAGTAATATATATTTTTTATTATAAAAAATACGATATATATTCTTTGCGGTTTCAGGGAAAACCGCAAGCAATATACTTTATTTTATAATAAAAAATATGAATATTCTTCGTTGTTTGTCCCATAAACCGCAGCAATATGTTGTAATATTGTTGCGGTTTAAAACCGCAGCAATATGTTGTAATATTGCTGCGGTTTTAAACCGCAGCAATAGTTTAATTACCTATTGCTGCGCCATTAATTGTTGCGCGGTCAAAACCGCCGCAATAGGCCACTTAATGACCGCAAAGAATAAAGCATTTATTCTACTAGTGGTTGATGCTCCAAGTGTGAGGTTACTTGTATAGTTGTATACATAATCTTCTAGTGAGATGTGATAATTTCCCACACACGATGTTATAGAACTTATATTCTAAAAACTATACTGGCTATGTTTGGGAACATAAGCTGAAATAGAGCTGAAACTGATAAGGTAACTGAAATGAGATGAACTGATAAGGTAGCTAAAAATTTCAGCACCTTAAATTGAGATGTTATATTTGATAGCAACTCAATTTCAGTCAATTTTTTAGCTTAACTTTTATTAAAGCTCTTACCCCAAACACGACTATTTATTTTAGGTGACTTAAAATTTTAGCACCTACTTACTTAAGGTGACTTAAATGTGTTGCCAAACAGAACTACTATATTTAATTGATCTTTTCCTTTGTTTCCCAATTAAGCTGGAGTTCAAACTTAGGCCATTCATTGTGGAAGAAAACTTAAATTTACATAAAGCCAGAGATCATATAAAATGACATTTTCTTGTTCAATTGGACACTATATCAATTCCATAAATTCATGGTAACATTGTATTCAAGTAATACGGAGACCGAGTCTCATATTAGTTATGAGCTCTTGTTTACATCAAAAATCATACAAATTTTAAAAAAATACACCACCAAAGAAAGAAATAAGATATCCAGAGTTCCTTTCTTAATTTATTTTTTGACATTGAAAAAGCGTACTAAATTAAAAAGTAATTAAATAAAGGAAGGCGGTTTGTCCGATATTCAGTATTCCACTCCATGGTAACATTGTTTTCGAATAATACGGAACACTTCATTTTTGGAAACTCTTGTTGATAGTGTCTAGAAGCAAAACCAGATTTATTGAGTTTCTCTTGCAATACTTGATAATGCTCCTTAAGCATAGAAGGGGTCAAATAATTAGTCCAATCACCTACCTCTCCTTTTCTAAAGAGAGCCTTGTTCTCCACAAAATGATAAAATTTTCCACTCTTATTAACCTCCATTTGCTTTAAGCTATCAAAGCTACAAAGCTTGATTATCTCACCTATAACATTCTCTTTCTCTTCCTCCTCCGAAAACGGGCAACCTAAAAACTCCGCCAAACGTTTCACTTGCGCATTCGGATCCTCCTTCAACCCTTCATATTCCATAAACAACACCTTATCTGGGTTTTCCATACTCTCCTTCCAATACCTCACAATGTGATCGTCATATGGACAATATGGAAAATCGCCCTTGCAAAACTTACCAAAAAGATCCTCCATCATATTGGATGTAACACTCTCATTTTTGCTCACTTCTAAAATAAAATGCCAGTTTGATATGAAGGTGTCTAAAGGGTTTCGGCAAACATAAATGATCTTACATTTGGTGGTCTTGATTGAGTTTGGTAGAGATGGATATGGTACATGGGTGGCAAAGAGGCGAGGCGAGGGTAGTTTAGTAAAATCAGGTTCACATCCCTCCTTACAATCTCTATAAAGTTTGTGCTCAAAATGAAGGACGAGTTCATGAGGAATTTGAGTTTGAAGAGGATGTTTTGAAACATCAGGAAACTTTTTCCTATTAACAATGGAGAAAATGAGAGATTTTGACCATGTTGTGCCTGTTTTGGGAAGGCTAGCTAGGATAATATCTGTGTCATCGGCTTGGAAATGTGATTGAAAAGAGATTGTGGGTTTAAGACTAGGCTCCAAAACCCCTGGTAGAAGTACATGTTATAAGTGCCAAGCCACAATTTACAAGGGAGGGTGAGTTCTAGTTGTTTGATTTCATCTTCTAGTTTCTCTAAAGCTTTAGGGTTTGTAGATGTTGACATAGTTGTATAGGGTTTGGTTTTAAGTGGGAACTAAAGATGACTAGGTGAGAGTATTAATATACAAGTTCTAGTGTCCAATAAATCAGACTCTGATATGTTCTGAGAGCGTCTTACCTAGTCAAATTACTAACTTTTTATGTATTTATATTTAACTCTCAAGTATTAGGTATTACTATATTTTATATTAATAGCCAAACGATTTTGGCCACTAATGTGGATTTTGATGGGATCTCGACATAATCTCGATAGGGACATTTTCCTGATGTACATTGTGGTAAGGTTGTATATGCTTTTGAATAAACTCTCCGTCTTCTTTGGAATATTGTTCGAAATTATCACAAAATCATCATCTGATCTGATTGTGATTCCATAGGTCGTGGACCTCGGGGTAACGTTGTAGAGTACATACTTGTGATAATTGTTAAATATATGTAAATATCTTTTAGTATACTGCATATTAGGAAGGTCAATATTATGTTGCTAGGAATTAGCCTACATGCATGCTACTGTTACTTTGTATAATACGTTATGCATGCTGATGATTTGTATATATTGACCTTCCTAATATGCAGTATACTAAAAGATATTTACATATATTTAACACTTTTTGTCTAGAGCTCCAAGGCCACCTCGATATTCTAGTTTATACCGCATCTTAGATAAAGCTCTTTTCATATGATATAATCTGTCCGAAAATTCATTGTCACTAATAGAATATTTTCCTCAAATGATATTATTCACATAGAAGTCAATATATACAAATCATGAGCATGCATAACGTATTATACAAAGTAACAGTAGCATGCATGTAGGCTAATTCCTAGCAACATAATATTGACCTTCCTAATATGCAGTATACTAAAAGATATTTACATATATTTAACACACCCCCTCAGTCGAAGCAGGAGGTTGTCGGACACTGAGACTGTCGCGAAAATCTTCAAAAAGAACACGGGGAAGGCCTTTGGTAAAGATATCCGCGATTTGATAGCGGGAAGGAACATGGAGAACCCGAACCTGGCCACGAGCAACTTTTTCACGAACAAAATGGATATCCATCTCAATATGCTTAGTTCGTTGGTGTTGTACCGGATTACCGGATAAATATATTGCACTTACATTGTGTAGCCTTTTTAATCGGACAATGCAATTCCAACAACAAATTTCGTAACCAACATGATTCGGATACAACATTGGCCACACCCCTATACTCGGCTTCGGCACTCGATCTAGAAAGAGTAGGTTGTCTCTTGGAGGACCAAGAAAGTAAATTATCACCCAAAAACACACAATATCCAGATGTAGAACGTCGTGTATCCGGACAACCACCCCAATCAGCATCAGTATAAGAAACCAGTGATGAAATAGTGGATGCATAAAGATGGAAGCCATGATTAAGGGTACCTTGAATATACCGGATAATGCGCTTAAGAGCTTGCATGTGGTCAACTCGCGGATCATGCATATGTAAACATACTTGTTGAACCGCATAAGAAATATCCGGACGGGTGAATGTAAGATATTGAAGAGCACCAGCAAGACTCCTATATAGAGTAGGATCCTCAAAAGGAGTGCTAGAAGTAGCACTAAGCTTTTCCTTTGTGTCAACAGGAGTAGGGGAAGACTTGCAAGAGGACATGCCTGCTCGCTCAATTATTTGCTCGGCATACTTGCGTTGTGAAAGAAACATACCACCCTTATGTCGAGAAACTGCAATGCCAAGAAAAGAATTCAAAGGACCAAGATCTTTCATAGCAAATTCCGAGCTAAGAAGACCCATAATAGACAAACGGAGAGCATTAGAAGAAGCAGTGAGAATTATGTCATCAACATATAACAAAATATAAGCCATGTCAGATCCCTTGCGATAAATAAACAAAGAGGTGTCACTCTTGCTATTAGTGAAGCCAAGAGAGATGACATAATCGGTGAAACGCTTATACCATGCACGGGGTGCCTGCTTAAGACCATATAAGGACTTACGCAAAAGACATACATAATCTGGATGAGTCTGATCCCGATAACCCAATGGTTGATGCATATACACGGTTTCCTGTAGCTCACCATGAAGGAAAGCATTTTTTACATCCAATTGATGAATGGGCCATGCTTTGGAGAGAGAAAGAGAAAGAACAGTACGAATCGTAGCTGGTTTAACCACCGGGCTAAACGTTTCACCACAATCAATACCAACCTGCTGAGTTTTCCCATCACCTACAAGACGGGCTTTATGCCTCTCAAACACACCATTAGAGTTTTCTTTATGAGTAAAAATCCACATGGAACGAATAACATTAACATTAGGTGGACGAGGCACCAACTCCCACGTCTTATTTTTAATAAGAGCATCATACTCATCATCCATGGCCATTTTCCAATTTGGGTCACGAAGGGCGGCAACTGGGTTACGAGGTAAAGGGGACCGGGTAACAGTAGCAGCTAAGGAGTATTTTTTGTTTGGCTTAAATACACCCATTTGGCTTCGTGTGACCATTGTGGGCCGTAGGATAGGTAAAGGGGAAGGTGGAGGAGATTGACGTGTAGGTGGGGGGGAATTTTGTGGGCTGGTTGGTATTGGGCTGGGGGCAGATTGGCGGGTAGGTGGGGGGAATTTTGTGGGCTGGGTTGTAAAGGGCTGGGTGGGGCACGCTGGGTAGTTAAAATAGGGACAGGGCTGGTGGAAAGTGGAAACTGGGCTCACAGAGGGAGGAGGAGATGGGCCAGCATGGGGTGACCTGTCATTGTGAGAAAAGGGAGAAACATAATGGGTCGGATCTGCCATGATGGGCTGATTGGAATCAGCAAGAGTGTGAAGGTGATGCATGGTGTATGGAGAAATCGCATCACCTAAAAAATCATAATTAGATGAAGAGGAAGTATGCAAGTTTGCAAAAGGGAAAACGTGCTCATCAAATACAACATGGCGACAAAGTATAATTTTATTAGATGATAGATCATAACATTTGTAACCACGATGATTCGAAGGGTATCCTAAAAAAACACAAGGAGTAGACCTAGGTTGCAATTTATGGATAGTAGTGGAGGGAATGAGAGGATAGCATAAGCAACCAAAGACTCGAAGGTGAGAATAGTATAATGTCTCCGACTTCTATAAATCTTCCTCGAAATTCTCAGAAAATCATCATCTGATCTCATTATTTATTATTACAGTGACCTCGTTATATAAATATTTGTAGCCTGTTTCCACGTATTGGCCGTGCAATAGAACAATAATGAATGAAAAATATTTTATATTATCAAATATAATGTTGTATAGATAGACAATAATGATGACGATGCATTAAAAAATAATTGCACTATATATAAAAGGCTCATCATATGATAATGAGTGACAATAATACATATGAAGATAAATACATGATTGGAAGTTTTTTAGGAATAAAGTTACATCACTAGAGATGTCGATTTGTGGTGATAGTATATTAACAAACTTACATATAAAACAAGTACATAAAAACAGTTTTGAACTTTTTTGCAAATTACTATTTTTAATCTATTTTTAATCTTCTTTCAATACATTGCACCCATTATACATTTTCGTAGACTAGTAGTATTTGACCTACTAATAAGGGATGTTCGTTATAACGGTATAACCATAAGGTCACAAGATTCTACCTCATTAATAGAGATGGCAATTTTGTATTATCCACCCACCCGCTCTGAATAAATGGGTGATCACCCGCGGTGAAGCGGGTGACGGGCGGGTGATGGATGGATCGGGCGGTGGGTCGGGTCGGATATGTATTATATTTTTTGGACCCATCACCCACCACATCACCCGCTCCATCCATCCATCCATCCATATATATAGATAATATAATATAATATAAACAGAAATTTGTTTTTTACTACCACGTGTCATTTAAGGTAATTATAAAAAAAAAATTAAGGGATAAAAAAAATACTTATAATTACTTTTTGGCGTGTAATAAGATTGATATTTTGTCGCTTTATTGATAATCTATGAGACTATGATTGATTTTTCATATATTAAAAATAGTTTTTGTTCCTAGTATCACCCGTTTCCCACCGCTCCACCCTCCCCACCCGCGGATGATGGGTGGAGCGGATATAGGTGAAATTTTTGGCGGGTGGTGGATGGTGTGGATGGAGTTTTGGGTCGCGGGTGATGGGTCGGATGGAGCTCCACCCGACCCATCTCCGATCCATTGCCATCCCTACTCATTAAGGGGTCTTTGAAACTTACAGATGAAAATTCACTTACCTTCCCTCTAAACTTAAGGCCCGACTTACGAAATTTAGTAGACTAGTAAGATAACCCAGCAGAATATAACATTATTGTGGTATGTATTATTAAAATATGAGATTAGGCTTACTAACTTGCATTGCTATGAGGTTCGGGATTCTACTTTGGATCGAAAAGAGGTTACAGGATCGGATCAGTAGAATTGGATTCTAGGATCATAAGATCCTACATAGTGAAAGGGGTGATAAAGGACAATTAGTACATGTGTTTCATATACAATTGATGCTAAAACTAGTAATTTTGAAATAATTTACTAGTTTTGAGACAATACAACCCAAAAAATAGTTTAGAATAGTGAATAATCAAATAATCTAGTAGGATTGGATAGGATCGCAAGATCCTACACGATCCTACGTGATCCTATCCGATCCTACAACGACCCCTACCACAACTTGCGCCAAAGTTCTTCATCATATAGTTAATTTGTAGGATCGTGTAGGATCGCTAGGATCGTAAAATCCTAGCGATCTGTTCCAACTATGATTTCATCGTAATTACGATTTTGCTCACGATTTAGGTTTTTTGGTAAAATTGGATCGTAGGATCGTACGATCATACGATCCTACAATGCAGATCGTAATTCTAATAACAATGCTAACTTGAAATGTAAAAGTAATAGTCAATAATTATACCAATTATCAAAGTCATCAATTTATTTATATTATTTCTATACTCTCGCTTTTCATACCCCTCTTTTTTTTTCCTCCACAAGAATCATCCTTGATCGTTCTACCACTCTCTGTTTTCTCTCCTATTCTTTTAAAATTATTCCTATATTCTATCTTCTCATGACGCCGAACGTGTTATCAAAGTTGGAATGGGTCGGACGTGATAATAAATGGACATCATTAAGGAAAACAACGATATAACTAAAGAGTTCTCATTGCAACCCTTGAATGATAAATTATTGTATTATACGATTGTTTCATATCTATTATCTATACCACGATTGCGTAATCCTGATCCTGAAATGTACCTCTGGTCGCTTGACTTGTGATTCACATGCTATGAACAATCCGTTTCTGAAATTATCAAAAAGATTCTTTTATTTCCCATTCAAGACATATTACTTCCTTCCAAGGAAATTAATCTGTATACTTTTATTTTTTTATTTTTTTATTTTTCATAGACAAATTTAATCATTAATATCTGTAATAATTTATTAACAAAACTTATAAAAAGTTGATTTATTGAAAATATACACTAACGACCCGTTTGGTTAGTGGTCATAAATAGTAGTAATAGTAATGAAATTTAGGCTCTGTTCTTTTGGACTGAATTAATGAAAATTCAATTCAGTTCAGTTCAGTTCAGGTTTATTCAGTTCAATTCAGTTCAGTTCAGGTTTATTCAGTTCAGTTCAGGTTTATTCAGTCCAAAAGAACAGAAGCCTAGTGTAAATTTGTAAAGAAGTTCTCATATCAATGACCATGGAAATGAAACTTTATCACAAAACATGGCTTTCCCTTTATAAATTTTCATTACCACCCAATACTACCTTCCCAAGTGGTAATAGATAGTAATGAGATTTAGGAAGAAAATGGATATCTTGGGATGAAGTAGCATTACCACAGATAATGATATTGGATTTCTATGCATTACCATTCCTACCATTTATGACCTCTTACCAAACGAGCCGTAAGAGAAATCCAACATCTTATAAACTAAGATTTGTCTTTAATGTATATATTAGCTAGATTGCTGGAAGATATAGTCGAAGTAGGTTATGTAAGTAGCGTACATGATCAAATTAAATTGGATCGATTAATATGGGAAGGAGGTAGTATAAGTTTTCTTTTCTTCTTTTCTAATCTAGTTCAAGATGTGTTCATTGATGAAGCAATGGTTCAATAGTATTAGATATTTCCTCAGCTTTTTTTATAAGGCATGTGTCTTGGTGTAACATGTTGCACTATGACTTATTATGTAACAAACTCTCACATGTGCGAACTAATGTTGCTATTTCATGTCACTATAAAAAAAACTATTTCATGTCATTATTGGTGTGTTTCATATCATCATAGCATTGTTTCATCTCATTTTTAAATATGTTTCATCTCATTTATAAAGTACTTTCATGTCATTATTGGTATGTACCATATCATTTTTAAGTTGTTTATTCTTGTTATTTTTGTCATTTATTACATGTCATTTGTTATTTTGATGTCATTTTGTCCTCTGTTTTCATATCTTTCATGTCATCATTTCACTTTTGTTTCATGTCATTTTATGATTTTATCGTTGTTTTATTATTCCCAATTTTTTTTTATCAATTTTAACAAATACTATATCATTTCTCAAGAATTTTGTGTCATTTAAGAAACTAATTTCACTAGTAGAATAATTGCTTATTGCTGTGGTGGCATTGCTGCGGTTTTACCCATACGCAGCAATATATCACGTAAAAAGAAAAGATAAAATATAAAATAAAGATATTGCTGCGGTTTCGGCCAAAAACCGCAGCAATATGGTTTCAACGAGAGATTTTCAAAATTATTTGACCTGTTTGACCAGTTATATTGCTGCGGTTTCTTTAAAAAACCGCAGCAATATAAAGGTCACAAAACCCTAAATAATCCGCTCCTCCCTCACTCATTTTTTCTCCCTCACTCACGCCTCCCTCACTCACCTCCCTCACTCTCACTTTTTCTCCCTCTCTCTCATATGGCAGATCTCCCTCTCACTTCTTCCTCTCTCTCATATGGCAGATCTCCTTCACCTCTCTTCCTCTCTCCATAATCGTGGGTCGTAGCTTGTGGGTCTCCTTCACCTCTCTTCCTCTCTCCTCAATCGTGGGTCGTGGCTCGTGGGTCTCACTTCGACATCAAAGAAGTGTGAAACCTTGCAGACGCGTGAAACCGGCCATCTCCGGCCATGGGACGCGTGAAACCGGCCATCTCCGGCCATGGGACGCTTGTGGGTTTCCGCTGACTTTCCGCCATGGGACGCGTGAAACCGGCCATCTCGAAGATCTCAGCAACCGAAATCGTCTCGCTCATCTCGCCAGTCTTCATCGATCTCGCCGGTCTTCATCGATCTCGCCGGTTTTTCTTGGCTCGTCTCCAGATGTCGGCGTTGGTCGCCGTCGCCCAGATCTCGGCGTTGGTCGCCTGTGTTCATCAATCTTGTTTATTTTTCGTTTTTGTTTTTTAGTTGTGTATGTAGATTTTTTGTTTTGGGATTTTTTTTGATTTTTTTAGATCAGTTTTTAATCTTTTCTAATATATTTTTTGTTTTTATTATATTTTTTGTAATTAGTCAGTTAGTTGTAACAATAGTTTTTTTATCTTTATATATTAATGAGATTCATATGTAATTTCAGATTTGCTGTTTTTTTGGTACTATAATTTTGGTTTTTTTATACTCTGCCTTAAATATATTGTAATAATATATTTCAGTTTGTATTTTTCTTATTTTTGAATTTTGTATAATAATTTTTTTTGTCATTAGTTTCAATCAGTAGTGTTTTATTTTCTTTTAGCCTTTTTGTCTTTCAAATTTGATGGCAAATGCAAAAAAAAAAAAAAAATTTTTACCTGTACCAGTACCTATTGCTGCGGTTTTCCCCAAAAACCGCAGCAATATACCGCCTTTTTTTAATAAAAAATATGAATATTGCTGCGGTTTTTCCTAGAAACCGCAGCAATATACTATCTTTTTTTTAAAAAAAATATAAATATTGCTGCGGTTTTTCCTAGAAACCGCAGCAATATGTTGTAATATTGCTGCGGTTTAAAACCGCAGCAATACGTAAATTACCTATTGCTGCGCCCTTAATTGCTGCGCGGTCAAAACCGTCGCAATAGGCCACTTAATGACCGCAGCAATAAGCATTTATTCTACTAGTGTTTGTATCATTTTTCCTATATTCTTTATCATCTTCAATACCAAAACCACACACCTCACTCCCACCTGCACTCGAAAAACAACCACCACCACAACCACAACCATCACCCACCTCACCCTACAAGCACCCCGACCACCCTTTACCACCAACTGACCCACCCACACTCATCCCGTACAGCTATTATCTCTGAGCACATGAACAATGTTCCAACGCACAAGCTGCAACTATGATAACAAAAAGAAGGGCGAAAATCATATATATTAAAGCATGTTGAAACCTAGTCTTTTTATGCATCAAAATAACCTACTTAATCGTGAATCAAAGAAAGATTTCTCCATTAAAAACAATAAATAATCAACTATATCACCATTAAAAACAAATCACAGAAAGATTTCTCCATAAACCATACGCATATTTCGAACATCAAAATCGAAATTCCAGCAAATTAAGCCATAAAAAATCAACGAATATCCGCATAATTTGATCACACGTGATCAAAATTCACCAATAAAAAACCTCCAAACTCTCCAGAGAGTCAACGTCGTTTACATCCTTCGCCATTGTCGACCCATTCTCCTCCATCTCGACCAAGTACTCCACCGGCATCCACTTCCTCCGCCAAGAATTTCTCTCTCTTCGGCCGCCAATGAGAATCGTATTTCCCCAACAGCTCGAATTTTCATCAATCACAAGGATTTAGGGTTTTGAGAAATGATCATTAAAAAGACTAGTTTTAGTATTATACCCGATAGTTCAAATATTATATAATGCTCTAGAAAAGAAGATATATTATTTCCTTGGGAAACAAAATTTGAAATTGTTAATACACTATACTCTTTGTCTCATGTCCGAAAGGAATTTATTTAAGTTTTAACTAGTAATGGATATCATATTGAGACAATCAGTGAATGCAAAGATTATCACAAGCATAACCCTAGGCACAAATGACAAAACATATCATCTAGGACAAATTGCCTTCATTCTCCACTAGTTTGTACTACATAAAAATTAGTATAATTGAACCATATACCATAGTAAACTGAAATTTGGCTAATAACTTTATACTCTGGCATGACTGTTTATGTCATACTGGTCAGGGCCGTTCCTGAATATTATTGGGCCCAGGGCAAAAATTAAAAAACTGGGCCCCTAATGCAAGAGATTTAAGGAAATTGGAGAACTCATTACAATTGGAAAACAATCTTTAAAATGTATTTCAACTTGCTTCTATAAATATTTGTAGTATATTGCACACTTTATAAGTTCATCAATAGTAATGTAGTATTAGTATAGTACTTGGCCACTCACAACTTCGTAAGCAGGGCCGTTCCTGAATATTATTGGGCCCAGGGCAAAAATTAAAAAACTGGGCCCCTAATGCAAGAGATTTAAGGAAATTGGAGAACTCATTACAATTGGAAAACAATCTTTAAAATGTATTTCAACTTGCTTCTATAAATATTTGTAGTATATTGCACACTTTATAAGTTCATCAATAGTAATGTAGTATTAGTATAGTACTTGGCCACTCACAACTTCGTAAGTTCTGCAGTAGGAGCGTAGGAATTAGGATGAAACACATTACTCCACAACATATTAAAAGATTGCAACAGAAAGTCACACAGCAACGAGCCAAAGATAAGAACAATAGTGGAAGAGTGTGCAGCAAAAGATTAGCTAATATGTTCTACAGCCTAAGCTTTCGAATTAAAATTTTACACAGCCTAATATGTTCTATAGATAGTCAAAAACACAAGCTATAGAAAATAAATAGAACAAAGACTGCCGACTGGAAAAAAATTCTAAAATGCAAGCCTACTTTTGTTTTTTTATCAGCAACATTACAACAACCCAGTAAGAAATTCGAAATATATAATAAAAAAAAATATTCTATAGTTTAACTTCCATATAAATGTTCTATCAAAAAAATTTAGTAACTCTTCAGCAAGTTTTCTCTTTTTCCTTTTTTTCACTTCCAGATAAATGTTTTTTAGGCAACATATTTGCACATAAGAAAATAAATCAAACACTCAAATCATATTACAAGAAATTTAGAGAATGAAATGATAACACCTTGACCAATGTGTAAAAAATCAGGCAGGCAGAGGCACTAGGCAGCAGCGAACCACGACCACCGTCGGAACTCTGGAACGGGACCGAACCACCGTCGTGAGGCAGAGAAACCAGAACGCGACTCGACAGAATTCGGCAATCTTCAATCGACAGTCAGCCAAAATTCCCCAAAAAAATTCTTAATAATTTCAGTTGATTGAGAGTAAAATTTATGAGTAATGCATTATACAAATGCAATTTTCTTCTATTTAAATTGTAAAAAAAAATTCCCGTTGCTGTAATTAAGATGAGGTTAATAGCTATATTTTGGGAATTATGGAAATTTTCCATGATTTTAATGGTGTGGTTGGAGAAAATTATGGAGATTAAAAGAGGATTAAATTTGGGTCTTGGAAGGAGAGAGAAAAAAAATGAAGAGTGAAGAAGATGAACTGATGAAGCGTTTGGGAAATTGGGGCTTGGGTTTGACTTTGACTGTTTGACAGCACACAAACTTTCTCTTTCTTCCCTTAGTTCCCTAGTTAGTTCTCGCCCTTTCCTATATTATTGCCATTAAAAAATTTTTACAACTGGGCCCCTTGTTGGCGTGGGCCCTGGGCCATTGCCCCTCCAAACAAGGCTCAGGGCCGGGCCTGATACTGGTTCATTAATGATGCAAAAAATGATAGAAAATTCTCTCAGTTGATCATCTAAAAGACTAGTGTTAGTATATACCGGATTGTACAAATTATATAATGCTCTGAAAAAGAAGATATAGTATTACCTTAGGAAACAAAATTTGAAAATGTTAATACACTATACTGTTTGTCTCATGTCCATAAGGAATTTATTAAGTTTTAACTAGTGATGGAATTAATCAGTGAATGAAATGATTTCACAAGCATACCCCAAGGCACAAAACATATCATCTTGGAGAAATTGCCTTCATTCTCCACTACTTTATACTACATTAAAATTAGTATGATTGAAACATATACCGTAGTAAACTAAATTTGACTGATAACTTTATACTCTGGCATGACTGTTTAGATCATACCGGTTCAATAATGATGTAAAAAATCATAGGAAATTCTAGTGGACATTCATTGAAAAGCTGACACATTCTTCCTAATAATTTTCCATATGTTGGTTGCTCACAAGGCAAATTGATCATTGTCCATCACCAGCTAAGATAAATTTTAAATCCATTAATTATCTAGAACGTGTTAAGGGGATATATAGATATGTGGGCCGATACACCCCCATATGGAATATTTGGATATCTCATGGTTTTGATCGATGCATCAACTCGCAACCTAGCGTTTGCGAGATTACTTGTTCAATTGATTAAATTACGAGCACATTTTTCAGATACACCTATGAAGACTATACATCTTGAAAATGCTATGAATTTACTTCTTAAGCTTTCAATTATTATTACATGTCCATTGCGATAAATTTTGGACATCATGTAGCACGTATTCATATACAAAATGGTCTAGCAAAGTCATTGATTATAAGTCTTCATTTAATTACTAGACCATTACTTCGAAGTCTAAACTCCCAATCTCTTCTTGGGGACATGCTACGTTACATGCAATAGCACAAAATCACATAATTAGGCAAACAAGTTATCATAAGATCTCTCCATAATTGATTTTTGTCATCGGGATCCAATTAATATCTCCCACCTTAGAATTTTTCCGATGTGCGGTGTATGTTTCAAATGCTCCAAGATATGAGCTCATATGAGATTGGGGAAATATGTTGAATTTGACTTTTCATCAATAATCAAATATCTTTAGCCAACCATGTGGGACTTATTTATGACTCGTTTTCTTGATTGTCATTTAAGCGAGTCAACATTTCCATCCTTAAGGAGAAAAAACAAACAACTCGGAAAAAAAAATTAGTCGGAATGGAAAACATTGTACCATCTTTAGCCTCATACTAATAATGTGAATAGAAGTTCAAACGAAAATTCTTTTACAATGTCTAGAAAACCAATTGCTAGACGTTTTTACTAAGGCAAAGAAGGTGACTAAGTCACATAGACCACTTGTAAATGCTCCAATCAAAGTTGAGATCACAGAAGGATAAACTAAAGTTTTAATGACTCTAAAGCACGCCAAAAACAATGGAAGACTAGTAGGTTCCGAAGACAAGAATCCTCGAAAAAAGAAAGGAGCAATGGCCGATGCCGGCCAAATTGAGGATGCAATCGATTTCAAAGATCTCCAAAAGAGACTCTAGACATGGCGAAGGAAGAAATTCATGTACTCGATAATGTAGAAATCTCAACAAATTATATTATGTTTAGAATTACCGATTACATAGAGCGAAATCGGATAGACGTCGATCACAAGTATATATATATATATATATATATATATATATATAAGCAAGATCATGTGAGAAAAGAATTTAGGTGAGAAATGAGAAAGAACCCACATTAGTCGGATTTTAATTGATCAACAATTCATATTTTCTCTCTCCTCCACTAACTCTTCTCCTGATCTTATTCTCATGCTTCTCTTCATCGGTTTTGCCTTTTATGCATTCTCCCTCTTATTCTCATGCTTTTCTTCATCGTTGGATTGTTTTTTTTCATGAAAAAAAAAAACTGAATTCATTTTTTCTTCCATTGACATATTAAATCTTTGGTAGTTCGGTTTAGTAGCCTAAACATTGAGTTGCTTTGTGTTGAAATTACAAAAAGAGTATTATGAACTTTGATCTTTTTTGTTTCCTTCAAGTTCTCTGTTTGTTGTATGCGAATTTTTTGAGTTCGGATTCTTTGAGTCGAATTGTGATTTTGAATTATGGTTGTCTTTTTGAGTTGTTTTGTTTCCCGATTTCCCTTACTTTGCGTTGTATGGAAGATTTTGACTAATTTAAACTTGTGAAAACTAATTAGAGTCATAACAACATTTGTTTAGAATTATATGAAGAGTTAATTAGAGTCATAGCAATATTTTTCTAGAGTTATAGCGATGCTTGTTTAGAGTTATATTGAATCTTCTTTAGAGTTATAGAAACATTTGTTTAGAGTTATAAAAGTAATAACTAGAGTTATGTCCATACTTGTTTAGGGTTATAGAAAATAATAATTAGAGTTATATCAACACTTGCTTCGAGTTGTAGGAGTAGTATTTAAGAGTTATAGAAATGCTTATTTAGAGTTATATCAAATAGTAATTAGAGTTATATCAACACATGTTTAGAATTTTATAGAATATTTGTTAAAGTCACACCAACATTTAGAGTTAGAGTTATAACACCATACGTCTAGAGTTATAGAAGTTGTAATTAGAGTTATGTCCACACATATTTAGAGTTATAGAAACTATTTATTAGAGATGTTTATAATTTTATAGAATATTATTAGTTAGAGTTACTCCAACATTTGTTAAGAATTATAGGAACTACTTACTAGAGTTATAGCAATATTTGTTTAGTGTTATAAAAAGAACTAATTAGAGCTATATCAATACTTCTCTAGATTTGGCCTTTACAAGAATTTCGGGTAGAGGATGTTCCGATGTTATTAAGGTATACTTGTCGACTCTAGGGGCAATATATTGTGACTAGAATCTTTGATAGCTTGTTAGCTCAATTGTTGAGTGTTTTGTGTGCAAATACCCAAAAATTGTGGGTTCGACTCCCACACAGGCTTTTACTATTTCTTAGTCCTATTTAGTTTTTAGGATGTTTTTAATTGTTCTCTTAAGAGTTAGTTGACGAGGTGGTAAAAAGAAGGAATAAATAAATGGCACTATAGCTAGTTTGAGTCACAATATAATAATTTTCAATTGTATTCTTAATATACATGAGTGCTATTGTACAGTACTCATAAGTATTTCAGTTTAAATTAAACTTTACCAGAAAACTATACTAATAAAGAAGCAATTCATGTTATGCACAGTTTCCAATTTGCAAAACGACTGGTTTTTTCTAATCTGATTCACAATTTCACTTACAATGATGAACAATGAGTGTTTCATTAACCTGTGCTAATTGATTGTTACAGTGGAAGAATGAAATACAAGGAAAATATCATTTACAATAACCAAACCTGGAGAAGAAATGAGAAAGAAAATTAACCTGTGCTAATTGATTGTTACAGTGGAAGAATGAAATACAAGGAAAATATCATTTACAATAACCAAACCTGGAGAAGAAATGAGAAAGAAAATTAAACCTATCTAAAATGAGGAAAAAAAAACTTACAAACTATTGTTTACCGCAAGGAGGTTTCACTAAAATAGCGCCTCTAATAAGTATACCAAAAACATTTTCCACTCTACACATTACAATTACAATGGTATGGTAATATATACATCATTCGAAGTCTCGTGACCTTTGAAAGTGTTATCATCATTGATTCCATCTACTCTTGCCAAAGCACTTTCTGGGTGGAGATCAGAACCACACTCTTCACAGTTGAAAGACCACAATGGTCCATCTTTTTCACAACAATCACACCTATAAACATTGCACCATGTGAACAGAAGTAGAAGTCCATAATCTTCATGAATAGCATGGTTCACCTTCTTAGGCCACCCATTAGTCATCTCAAAGACCTTAAATAAATGACTCGGATATGCATTTCATTTGGTCATCTATAGAATAGCTAACCAGGGGATTGCGAGAACAATATCCATCAAAGGGAATCTGGTATTTATCACTAGGGATGAAGATCAGATCAAAGGCATCATCCTTTCCTTTTATCTGCTGGTATAAGGCACAACATGAAGGGCACCAATGTGCCGAAAAATACAAGAGGATGTTTTTACCAACAAGGTGAGAAAAAGGAACATGCAGAGAACAAACGAGAAGAATTAGTCAGCAGCCATAATATGCCTCACAATTTAAGAAAAACAAGAAACAATTAGAGTTATACCAGTGATTGTTTAAAGTTGTATGAGTACTTATTAGAGTTATGCCCATGGTTGTTTAGAGTTATACAAAGTACTTATTAGAGTCGACAATTCGGATAGAATAACGACGGTACATTTTGCACAATTCGGATGATTCTTCTCCCATATTTGAAGAATGAGAAATCAACAAGAAACAATCAAGAAGGTTCAAATATTATCAATAGGCAACAAAAAAAAATCCAGAATAAATTGAAAAGAACCTTAATCAAGAGGATAAAGACGGATCGGCGTCAAATTCGACCAAAAAATCAAGAATATAGGTTGCTAGAAAGAAACTCGCAATAATTAATAAACAAAAATCTCTAATTATCAATCAACAAATGCAAATTTCGGATCGGAGATCAAATCAATCAAGAATAACAACTACGAAACTTTAATTTTCCAGATTTAAACTCAAACAACTCCAAATGTCATACTCAAACAACACTTAATTGAAGAAACTTCAATTCCAAAATTATATCTCAATTTTGGGCAACAAAATCGATAAAAAAAAATGAAGCAGAATATCCGAAAAACAGAACTAGCCCAGAGTATAAATGTTCCAGTGGTATTTCCATTGCATAAAGGCCAAATAGAGAGCATTGGCTATTAGTTTATATAACTATAATCAAATATTGACGTAACTCTAACTACTACTTCCTATAACTCCTATGAAGTGCTTCAATAACTCCAACTACTACTTCCTATAACTCCTATGAAGTTCTTCTATAACTCTAACTGCTAACTTATATAACTCTAATTACACGTTGGTGTAACTCCAAGTAAATATTCTTGTAACTCTAATCAAAGGTTGGCGTAACTCTAAGTGCAAGTATGTATAACTTTAAGTAAGTGTTTCCAAAACTCTAACTATTAGTTTATATAACACTAATCAAATATTAGCATAACTCTTAGTATTACTACCAATAATTTCACCTTTTATTCGCACGCTTCCTCTCATAAAAAGCAACCTTAAAACAGAAAATTGTAGCATCACTGATACAAAAACTACCTACACTCTAATGGTATATTGAACTAACTAAACGCATAACTGCATAAACATGGAGTATTTCTAGTTTCTCCAAGCTAATTCAACCTTCTTTTCTTTTCTTTTTCCTTTAGGTACATATATTCCCACAACAAAATGCTAGGAACTTTAATTTTGGATTGTCAATGTGCTTGCTAAGGTTTTTTCCATTATTTCCTTAATTTTCTTTGTCGATAACAAAATTGTCTCATCAAAGAGTTCCCTTTCTTGTTAAACTGCAGAAGTATATCGTGATTGGATTACACTAGATCATTCAACTTTCTTTTAACAGGTAACAAGATCAATTCAAAGATTTAGGTGGCGCTTAAAATTGCAGTACCATGTTCTGCATCAATAATGCACTAATGTCAGTCCCACGTCCCCATAAAGAAATCAAAATTCGTTTCACAACAATAGCAACAATTTCGAATATAATCAAAATATAATCACAACAATTTCGAATGAAATCCATTTCATAATGAAATTTAGATGTAAAATTGAATCAAAAATCTAAAAAAAAAAACGAAAAATTAAACAAAATACTAACCTTCTTCTCCCATATTGTATGCGTCTCTTGAACTAATCTTGAGTGCCGAATTTCACTGATAATCAGGGACGAAATTCACTGAATTGATATTGAGAAAAAAAACAGTATCATGAAAGCTGAGAAATCGAAATGAGAGAGAGAGGAGAGACGAGAGAGGAGATAGGGGATAGGAAAGAGAAAGTAGGTTATGCGTGAGAAGAGTAAAAAATTTGGGATTTTAGTTTTTTTTAAATTTTTAATCTTGACCATTAAACGAGGCATGATCCAAGGGTTTGCATTTCATGTTCCAAGGGTTTGCATTTCTTCTCACTTCTCATATAAAACTTCCTTCTCACCTGAACTCAATTCTATATATATATATATATATATATATATATATATATATATATATATATATATATATATATATATATATATATATATATATATATATATATATATATATATATATATATATATATATCCCTTCTCCCAAAACCAACCACGTTTTGACTCGAAGGGATGGAGTTGCAAAACTTAAAAAGCAAAGTGTTGGAGTTGCAATGGATCAAGTGAGTTTTATTATGGCATGGGCCCTGGCTTAAACGTTTTTTAAGAGTTGTGACTTGTGTATAATGTAACTTGTTGCCTGAGTAACCTTTGATGGTGACGAGCCTAAGCGAGAAGCCTAGGAGGGGGCCCAAATGAGAGGAGTAATATATGGGAGAGAAAATTTTCTTCATTATGATGTACGCTTCTTTTATGCAATGCCAAGGCCCAAATTCACAATTAATGTCCTTTACTCTTGCTCTTCAATTCCCAACTATAGAAAATTAGAAATAAATGGGCAGAGTGATAATAAAGATGGTGGATGGATTAGGTGGATGGTTAGTTATAGGCTTAATGGGGAAATATTATTTAATCTTGAAAATTTGCCAATAATTATCTTATATTTTCTCCATTTCATATTACTTGAAACGGTTTTATGGGGACGCTTACCAACGCATAACTTTAATTATTAATAAAAAAATATAAAAGTTGGTATTTTGAAGTTATATGTCAAGATGAATCTAACAATATCTTAGATGACTATATATTTCCTTGCGTTGAATTCGTAAAACACGGTCAAATGGAAGTGGGTGAATAGTGTAATAAGACGTTTCAAATAATGTACGCCCTTCGCCCCAAAAAAATCGAATATTTCTACGCACGTAGTTTAAGATGATACAATAGAATAGGGGATAGGGAAAAGAAAAAAAAATGGCAAAGTAGAAATTACGTGCAATACACTTGTGAGTTAACGTCGAATAACATAGTCAACTTACAGGAAACAGACTACTGGTATCTTCTTGCCAAAAAAAGAAATTTAAAGGTAGTTTTGCTCGCCCAATCGCTATTTACCGTCCGTATTTACCAAAAATCGCCCGTATTTTTTCCTAAAAATTCCCACCATACCCCTCCCTTTTTACCCCACTCTTACTCTCTCATCTCTCACACTACCACCACCCGACCACCACCACCACCACCACCACCACCTGACCACCACCACCACCACTGGCTACCACCATCGCGGACCATTGCCACCACCGGAGCACCACGAAGAATCGTCAACGCCGCCAACCACACCGGGACGGAATGTGGTTTGTTTTACCATGGGTTTTTCCAAAAAAAGTAACAAAATTTTTTTTTTTTTGAAAAAACCATGGTAACGGATGAAAATTCCGTTACTTATGCAAAAAAAATTTTTTTTTTTTTTGAAAATATCCATGGTAACAAGATTTTCGGTGAGAGTGGTGGTGGTGGTTGACGCCGTGGTGGTTGACGTCGCGGTGGTGGTTGCGATGGTGGTGGTGGTGGTGGTTGCTTTGGTGGGTGGATGGTGGTTGGGGTGGGGTGAGGTGAGAGTGAGTGAGTATACATAGGGGTAGTTTAGGAAAATCTTGAAAAAAATACGGACGATTTTTAGTAAATACGGGCGGTAAATAGTAATGCCCTTTTGCGCGCTTAATATTATTGTTAAATTGTTTCTTGCAAAAAGTATATTTTATTTCTCGCAAATTTTTCTTTAATCTTCTTTTTTAGCTTATTTGTATTCGTTTAAATAAATATGAACATTTTAAAAAAAATTGGCTTAGTGGTTAAAAAATGTTACGAGAATTTAGAAATCTGGAGTTCAAGACTTTATTACTCCATAAGTTGTTTGAAAGGTGCCTGAGTTTGGTGAAAGGCCTAGTGGTGTCAGAAACAGATCTGACCGCTGGGTCAACCTGATATTGACCTAACTTGAACCTGGTTCGACCTGTGAGGGTCAGTCTCCAGACCTGACCGAAACCTGACCTGGGATTACCCAGACCTGACCGACACCCGGCAAGATCATATTCTGACCTGACCACACAGACCTGCATTCAAACCCAAACCTGACTATAACCCAGCAAATATTAACACAAAACCCGACTAGACCTAATAAATATCAGGTTCAACCCGATTTGTTTATGATCTACCCGAATTTCAACTATAATTCATTCTTAACTAAATAAAATAAGATCTGCCTTATTTGATCCAATTTTTTCAAACCAACCAATTTGGACGACTAAACACCATAAAATTATTAAAATTCAATTATTGTAAATTATTTCTACTAGAACTAAATGAACAAAAATTGAGTTAAACTTGAAATTTTAATTAAAAACCGAACTTAACTCAACCAAAATTGTTTTGTAACCAAACTAATTTATTATTATTTAGATTAAATTATACTCAAATTCACAAGTCAATTATTTTTACAAGTCAAACAAAATCACTAAGTTAATTTTTATTATATTTGGACTTCTAAGTTATGTGAAAAAGGTATTAAATATTTTATTAAATAATTTATGGATAATGAAGTTTATAAATCAAACTACTAAAATCTTGTAGTCAACTTTGTAAGTAATTTGGGTATAATAACAAATTCTAATGGCCCCTTTGTCCAAGTCCATGAGCCCAAACCCATAAGCAGAATTAGCCCAACACCAACATTTCTAGATTAGAAAAACGAAAACAAAAACAAAAACAAAAATAAAAAGAAAAGAAAATAACTTCATCTTCCTCCTCCTCCATCATACGTGTAAAAGCAAGGATGGAGGTTGCTCAACAACAACCACCTATTCCAACTCAATATACTTAATCTTCTAGAAACCCATTGAAATTTTACTATCTCAATCACACTTAACCCACCGAAATTCAGAAAAACAACAGGTAAAGCATCTTGTTTTCTTGAAATCCATGGATGCTAATGGTTTGGAGAATTTTTAAATCTGAAAATACATCTCCTGAGTTAGCCATTCAACTACAAATAAGAGAGTTTGAGTTCGAAATTTCATCACAAATCAACAAACAAAACTCAGAAAATAAAATCAATTAGGAGAATTGGAAGCAAAAATTCAATCTTTATTTTCTCTGTTTTCTTCGGCCACCGGCAACCACCACCACAACCATTGCTCTCCACTTTTTGACCATCACTGATAAGCACAGCAGCACCACCTACCGCTATTGAACAACCGCCCCACCCCCTTATCCTTCAGCGCTGCTAACTTCCTCCCCTTCGAGCCTCCCTCTCTCTCTCTCTCTCATGGGCAGTCCAAAAGAGAGGCGGAAGAAAGATAGAAGAGGAGTTAGTTTAGGGTTTAGATAAGGGAGTAAGGTTTATATATGGAGAAAGGGGATTGGAATAGATCGTTGATTTGAGTTTGTATCCAGTGGCTGAGAATGGTGATCCGTGTGTGGGTGTGTTAGTGAGGTTTTAGCCATAGATTTGATCTGGTCAATGGTTAGGATAGAGTAATTTCTTTTTTGTTGGATTTCACATGTCTATCAATTTGATCTATAGATGAGATGAGATATTATACTCAAATCTATCAATTTTACTTTTTATGTTCGTTATCAAAATTTGATGGAGATTTCGATTTTTATATTCAATAATAATAAATTTAGCAATGATAATTGATAATTAATATCGTTATTATTATAATCTTTATTGTTATTGTTATTATTATCAATATTATTATTGCTACTATTTCATAACAACTTGTTTCGATTCAAGTAGATGTTTTGTGTTTCAAAATGAATATATAGCTTAATGACGATGAACTTAAATGGAGTATTGTTTTCTTGAATAAGCTTATCGACTTACATTGATACATTAATCTCATTCAATAAAAACGTCTTTCCATCCAATTAGATGTTTGAGTTTCAGAATGACTTTAACTTAAAGACGATTAACTTCAAATCATTTAAGTAATTTTTTTAGTTTCAACATGCATTACACCTAAAGGTGATTAACTTAAATGAATTGAAACATCCGATTGACAGCTATACAGACAACAACACCATCCGATTGACTAAATGTTAAGTTACCATATGGTTGTTAACAAGTTACTATTTAGTAACTAGTAAGTACTTGTTAACTTAATTACTTATGGAGTTATGATTGTTACTTGTTAACAGTTAATTTATTGATTTTACTTTTTAATAAGTTATGGTTAGCTTTTGTAGGGGAGAATGATTTGGGGCTATGTTGTTATGTTTATTATTATTATTGTGCAACATATAAACCCTCGTTATAATCGCTTAGGTATCATATGAACCGTCGTTGTAAACATATGAATGTATGATTGTCATTTGTTATAAAATTATAACATATCAAAAGTCGTTATACTAATTTATAATCAATAGAGTATTAGAGTGGTTTTACAATTATTTTGATACCAATGTACTACTAAAATGATTAAACATATTGATATGATAGTTTATTTATACTTTCTCATATATAATCACAACATAATACATATATACCGCGTTATATTTGTTATTGTTATTGCTATTATTAGCATTGTTGCTACTATTATTATTAGTATTTGTATATATTGTTATTGTTATTGTTATTGTTATTGTTAGTATTCTTGTTCTTATTTGTATTACTATTGCTATTGTTAGCATTGTTACTAATACTGTTATTATTTGTTTTATTATTATTATTATCATCGCTTTATGTTTATTATTAATACTATTCTCATTATCATCATAGCTATTTACAAACTTATATATCAATCACAATGCTTATAATAATAAATCATTTATATAAACCTTAAAATTGATCATCTACTCGTTATTATTGTCGTTGGTTATAATATATAATATTAGAGCATATGAAGAGTCGTTCTACTCCTTTACTCATTAGAGTGGTTTACTCAGTTGATTAGTCCAAATACGAGTTCACTAAGAGAATACACTAAACATCACGGTAAACAATATAGTGTTTTTATTAGTTTTTTGTTATCATCCATATATCTATCGCACGCATACATATGTATATATATGTCGATCTTAATAATTTTAATAATATAAATCGTTTACAAAATACATAACAAAATCAAAATGACCCGACCAAGAGTTAACCGAAGTTGAATTGGCGTTCAATAGCGAATGAACCCGATGCTTCACAATGATTGAACTAAGGTAATTAGTGATTCAACTCGAGTACACTTGACTCTACCCAAGCATACATGAAACCCAAATACAATCTGCGCAAACCCGGTAAAAAAATGTCAACGGGCGATCATACCCGGGAATGGATTGACGTGTAAATGGAACGCTCAGACCTGTCCGGCACCCGACAATCCCATGATTCAAATGTGATCGACCCAGTTGAACAAAATCTGACCAATCACGACCTGGGGTACTGACTGTCAGAATCCTGGTAGGTATACCTAGAACCTGTTTTGACACCACTAGAAAGGCCCTTTTTTTAGGTATAGATTTCAAAATGATCAAATAAATAGTTTTTGGGGTATGGGAGATGCCCCTGGTTATTTTGGTAGTAGGTTGTTTGTTTTGGTCTTGGTAATGACTTTTGTGATTCGTTTAGGGGGGGTGTTAACCGCATTGTTCTATTTTTTGGGTTATGCTATATGTAGCCGTTAGGGTTGCATATAAGACATAAATACACTACTTCAAAGGGAAATAAGTTGTGAATTTATGGAAAAAATATGCATCGACCGATGCAATAAATGATCAATAAATGCAACTTTAATTATTTCCATTTTTAGCTTTTTATATGCAGCCCTTAGGCTGCATATAGCTTTTCCCTTTATTTTTTTGCCCTAAAAATCATTCTTTCTGTTATTTTACATTGTGAAATATAATGGCGAGCTAACTCTAATAACTAGTAATAAATTCCTTACCTTTTGCGAACACTTAATAATGACTAGTACTTTTTGCATGCTATGCGTGCGTACCATATTAACATTCTTTTTCTCAATTAGTTATTCATCAATGCTATAAAACGTTTGATTCGAACAACATTTATAATGATTTTTAATTTTTTAAAATATATTTTTCTTAAATCAATGTTTCGTTGGTTTTTTTAGTTATTTGTTCATCATTATTCAAATCTCTATTATATAAGTGAAGGAAATACAAAACAGAGGAAAGCATGTGCTCAAATAAAGTGGAAGAATTTGTGTATCAGATTCAATAGTTGAATATTAATAAAGTGGAAGAGTTTGATTTATATAATTGAGATTACCGAATAATAATCAACATTTAGCTTTTAAAATATTATCATTATAATTCTTAATATGAAATTCAAGTTTTTATTTTTTGTACGGATTGTTTCAATCAAGTTATATTGTCAATTCTATTTTTTATCAGAGTTTTTCACATATATTTAAAAAGAGAAAATCATTCTACTTAATTTAATATTTAATTGAAATTTGAAATTCAATTCCATTATTAACTTGTTCAATATATATGGCAAATAGCACTAGTAGAATAATTGCTTATTGTTGCGGTCATTAAGTGAACTATTGCGGCGGTTTTGATCGTGCAACAATTAAGGGCGCAATAATAGGTAATTAACCTATTGCTGCGGTTTTTTACCGCAGCAATAGGTCAACTTATTGCTGCGGTTTGTTCCCAAAAACGCAACAATATGTATTTTTTAATATTAAAAAATTACACCTATTGTTGCGGTTTTGGGCTAAAACCGCAGCAGTAGGTGCACTTTTTTTAAATTTTTTTTTTTTAAATTAAAATCTTCATACTATTTTCAATGTTAAAATGCAATAAAAACTTAAAATAACTAAAACCCACTAGTACAACAGATTGAATCCATGTATTGAGTATAAAATCATAAATAATGAAAATAAAATAAAAGAAATGAGGAAATGAAACTAACTAAAGAACAAATTGAAACTAATAACAAATTTTTAAATAAAAATTAAATAAAAAAAAAGTTACAGGAACTCTAACCTAATTCATTCAAAAAAATATACAAATCCTAAACAGATCTAAACTAAAAATAAAAAAAAATAAGAAAATAAAAAAATACAGAAGAACTGGACAGGAGTAACGACGAGGTTCGAGCGAAGAATCGTCTTCGTCTGGTCGAGCGAAGAAAGGCAGACGAAGGAGAACGAGGATGGTGATGATGATGTAAATCTGCCGACGATGACGAGAATCGGCCGACGATGACGATGGTGATGATGATATGCTGCGAAGTGTGAATGAAAACCAGAAACCGACGGTGGTGAAGGAGAGAACGACGATGATGAAGGAGAGAACGACGGTGTGAATCGGCCGACGATTGACGACGATTTAATCTGCCGATGAAGATGAGAGAGAGTGTTGAATGAAGTTGAAGGAGACCAACGATTGAATCTGCCGACGAAGATGAGGGAGTTGAATGAAGTTACACGAGAGAGAGGGAGGAGTGAGGTTGAGGGATTTTATGTTAGAGTGGGAGAAGTGAGAGTGGGAGGCGCGGATGTTTATGTTAGAGTTAGAGCATCACCAATGGGTTGGTTGGTCTTTGTTGGTCTTTGAGTTTTTGTGATTCTCTCTTCTTTCCTCCTTCTTACACCTCATATCCCACTAAACTCCCACCAACTCATCTTTTTTTTCTCACAATGGGTGGGCTAGTCTTACTTGGTTTTCTATTTCTCTCTCCTACTTTTACTATACCCAACCATATACTCTCTAATTTTATATGAAATAGATGATTTGTATTCATATTTTAATTAGTGACATAACCTATTATTTATGCATTTTAATAACAAAAGGTAATTAGCTTACGTTAAATTAAATTACGTTCACTCGACATTATAATTAAAAAACAGTGAACACATTATATAAGATAGATAATTTAAAAAACACAGATATGAGTAATTAGGATTATTTGAATCCATAATATTGGCTTAGTATAAGAAATAGTAGTATTAGGTAGGAAAGAGTAATTAGAAGGAAAAAATAGGTTGGGAAGGAGTGTGGTAAAATATATGAAATTTGGGCTCAATTTATAAATAAAATTATTTTATAACTATTAGTGTAATTATTATTTTTTAATTATTAGCAGTTTTTTTTTTATTACCGTTACAAATTTTGTAACGTTAGAAAAACTAACTCAGCAAGAAACCCACAAATTCTACCCACCTGGGACACTTGGCAGAGTGTGGTTTGCAAACAGTAAGTTGGGCCTGTTATTGACTGACGCGTGTGCAAGGTTTCTGACATTCAGCACTTTCTTTCTCCCTTTTCTCTTTTTCCTCAGCGTTTAACTGGTTTTTTTTTATTAAAAAAAGAAATTTCGCCCAGTTCTTTTGCCACGCGGCAAATGACTATTCGTCCTATGCACGCCATCCGAGGTGAAGTTGGTTTGGAAGTCTAGACCAACCAACTCCAAGGGTCAATTGCCCCAATAGTAAAACCAACCTAAGCTAGTTTTACTATTTCCTAGACCAAGCAAAAACCAAGCCATTGTACATGCTCTTAGGGTTTTGTATCCAACAAAGGGTGTGAGTCATATGTTGATATAATATTGGGCCTCTTTATTGCTGCGGGTTTTTTAAGAAACCGCAGCAATAGATTAAAATATTAATATTTTAATATATTGCTGCGGTTTCTTTAGAAAACCGCAGCAATATATCTGGTCAAATCGGTCAAATAATTTTGAAAATCTCCCGTTGACATTTATTGCTGCGGTTTTCGCCTAAAACCGCAGCAATAGGTTTATTTTCGATTTTTACTTTTTTTTGACGTGGCTTATTGCTGCGTATGGGTAAAACTGCAGCAATAAGCAATCATTCTACTAGTGTAGGAAGAAGAAAAGACTATTTAATATATATGGCAATTTAAATCATTAAGGGTATATTAGACTTTTTGTGAGGGGACACCATCTTCCTCCCCCCTTCATTTATATAATAGAGATTATCAATTTGTAGTTCTTATCGTAGTTACTAAAATTTAGTTTTGTTTCCCAAAAAATTTAACACGGAGTTCACTTTCTCATATCAATACGTACAATTTGTTAAATAGTTGTTTAATTTGGCCAATTCTCATAACTTCCATAACTATTGACATTCACTATCTGCACCATATTCATATATGCTCCTTTCATCGCATTCTCTCAGTGTTTTCATGCTTCCCTCCTCCGCAATGTAACATGCGAAGGTGTTATTTGTAAGCCCTACATATTTTCACTCATTTAAAAAAAAAATTCACTATTATTTTTATGTATTAGTTATGGAAGAATGACATATGTGTGAAGTCTAGATTATATTTTTCTACCATGGATACCATAGTATACGCCATTAAACTTGTTGTTTGGTTTGATTTTTTTTACTAATGCTGAAGAATGTAGTATTTAGCGTTGGCATTAAGTTTCAATTAAGAGTAGCTTGGTGGTTGTGTTATGACATCTAAAGTATGTAGTCAAGGATCCGAGACTTGTCTAAAGTATTTGATCTTATTATATTTTAATTTTTTAGTGAGGCGGAAGGATATACAACTTGTCATTAATATTCTGTCGCAAATAAAAGTTGCAGACTTGCAGCATGGTGGTTCAATAATAACTTGTGAAGTAATGGCCAAGAGTCTGATACGTCTAATAAAACTTTTTAAAAAACAATTTGTGAGTAACACAAGAAGCTTAAAAAAAGGGCATATAGTAGATGACATGGCGCCATGTCATCACTAGAAAGTGGGAGATACATGGCAGACTACAATACTTACCCAATTACTTTAATAATATATATTAATATTGCACTTATATATTCTTTAAATGAGCATATATTAGTATATTTGACATTTTAATCACTCGAGTTATATAATGAGAATGGCTACTTTCTTTCTTTTCTCGATTGGTAATGAAATCGTGCGAGGATACTATCAACCTAGCTAGTTAAGCCCTAGAATTTAGTGTCTGCCCCTAATTAGACTTGAATCCATGACTTAAAGACAAGTTCTAACCACTAAAAAAAAGGTAAGTTTGATAAATTTTAAATATGTATATATATATATACTCCTTATGTTTCTTTTATTTTGTGAGTTCCTTTTTTTTTACGTTTGCCAATGCATATTTTATATCATTAATATTTTGAGGTACATATTAGTAAAAATAATAAAAGTTTGATATTCTTTATGGATTTACGAGCAATGGAAGGACTCGAACTTTGATATAAGTTATCATTAAGGACCTGAACTTTTAAAAGTTATCATTAAGGACCTATGGTTAAGTTCTTCAGTTAATACTACTAAAAATAAAAGGAAAATAAAAATATTTTTTCTGTAAAACGAAAAAAACCACTGCCAGATTTTCTCTTTTGTATGTCATTCCACCACCAACAACCCCAAATTAAATAAAATCAGCCACCACCCTCAAAATTGTTGCTCTGCCACTTGACCTACCCTCCATTGTTTCCTTAATAACAACCAAACAATCGTCAACGCTATAAAATTTTATTGGGACAATATAATTTACAAGTTATAAGCTGTTAGAGTTAAAAAAGTTTTAATATCAGTATTTCAAACATATAATAATTGTGCCAATCCATGTAACCATAATTACAAGGTAAGCTCTTTCCTTCATTGTCATCTTCTACTTCTTCTATTAAAATGGAATGTCAAGAAATTAATTCAGAGATAAACAGCTTGAAAAACTGATATTCCTTCATTTGCATAGATTGACAATAGTCAATGATATACACAAGGCATTCGTAATCCTAGGCTACAATTAAAGAACTCAGGTGTACAATTACTATATTCAAATAATAACCAATGTTTTTTAACTTATAGGAAATATATACAGTACATATATTCTATCACAAATTCACTAGTATCTTGAAATATCCAATGTCTCTTTACTACAATAATTTAGCACTTGGTTTTTTTTGTCTTAAAGAGAAAATATTTTTATTTTCCTTTTATTTTTAGTAGTATTAACTCAAGAACTTAACCATAGGTCCTTAATGATAATTTTTGAAAGTTTAAGTATCCTTAATGATAACTTATATCAAAGTTTGAGTCCTTATATTGCTCTTAACTCATTCTTTATGTATTAATTCCTTGAGAGGAACTAAATAGGACTCACATGACTATGTTTTTTGTCTTATTGGAAATGATTTAGAAGATTCTCTTAACTTCCAAATATAATCAAGATAATCATTTATGAATAGGAAGTACAAAAGGAAACGAAAGAGGTATGAGAATGACTTCATAATGGTGAAATAATATACGAATGGATATAACACATGTAGAAAAGAACTAGTTTTATCCTGCAAATGGTTGCTAGAATGTACTCTTTTTTAATATTTGATAAGAATGAAAAATGGCTAGTATAGGATTGAAACCAAAATATATAGGCTTGAGATAGTAGAGAAAGTATTCTACCATATTCGATATTAGATAACTTGTTTACATATCATGGTATTTTTGTAATTTTACTTAGCAACTTGATACAATCTGATATAATATAACATTCACTTGGTATAATAAGATGCGGCATATGATATAGTAGTCGATCGATATGGGTGTCAAGATATGATATACTAGTCATCTAATATATATATCAACTAGATTTCAAGTAACAATCCCCAAATAAAACTATATAAATTTTCATTTTATAATTTGTATTTTTTTAATAGTTTTTGTCATAAAATTAGAAAAATGTCATGATATTGGGCATTTGTCCAATATTTGATATGGGAATATTAGTGCTCTTGAGATAGATAGTAGAGAAAGCTTTATATTTGGAATTGAGAGAGTATTATTTATAAATTGAAGGAACTCTATCGATCAATCACATCAACACAAATGCAATGCCATTACACAAACAACATTAAAAACTAAGTAAATAATTAAAGAATTTCTCACTCTGCTTACTTTGGTGCTTATGAAGATGGTCTATATTGTCTATAAGTAAAACCAGACCCTTTAAGTTTCTCTTGGAATATTTCATCAAATCGTTTAACCATTGAAGGGGTTAAATAATTAGTCCAGTCACCAACTTCCCCTTTCCTAAACAAAGTTTTGTTCTCAAAAAATCCATAAAAGTTTCCACTTTTATTCACTTCCATTTCTTTCAAACTCTCAAGGCTGCAAAGTTTAATTATCTCATCAATGGTACTTCCTTTTTCCTCCTCTTCTGAAAACGGGTAACCCACAAATTCCGCCAGCTTTTTCACATGGGTTTTTGGATCTTCCTTTAATCCTTCATATTCCATGAACAACACTTTCTCTTGATTTTGCATGCTCTCTTTCCAATATCCAAGCACATGATCCTCATAAGGGCCATATGGGAATTTCCCCTCACAAAATTGACCAAAATCCTCTTCTATCATATTTACCTTAAATTGGCGATAAAAATGCTTAAAACCCGTAATTACCTTTAATTGGCGGTAAAAATATTTCAAACCCATATTTACATTCAGCTCATTGTAAAAATGCTTTAAACCTGTATTTACCTTAAGCTGACGATAAAAATGCCATGATGATACAAAAGTGTCAAAAGGATTTCGACTAACGTAAATAATGCGACACTTGGAGGTTTTCATTGATTTTGGTAATGACAAATATGGTGTATGGGTGGCAAAGAGACGAGGTGAGGATAATTTGGTAAAATCAGGTTGGATTCCATTAACTTTTTTGTAAACTTTGGCTTCCAATTGAAGTACAAGTTCGTGAGCATTTTGGGTTTGAAGTGGGTGTTGAGAAATATCGAGAACTTTTTTACGATGTATGATAGCAAAGAGGAGAGATTTTAACCAAGTGGTACCAGTTTTAGGCAAGCTGGCTAAGATGATATCTGAGTCATGAGCTTGAAAATGTGTTTGGAAAGAAATTGTGGGCTCAAGAAGTGGGCACCAAAAGCCTTGGTAAAGGTTTACTGGAAAAATACCCATCCAAAAATCTAACGGGAGAGAGAGTTGAAGTTGCTTGCATTCATTTTCTACTTCCTTAATTGTTGGCATTTTTGGTTAATGATGTTGAACAAGGTCAAGAGTTTGCTATATATATAGATACCGTACAAAAATAGAATGACTTGTACGCCACTACCTAATCTACATTGCTTTGATTTGCATCGGTGTACGGATCACGTCTCCAATCACAACATTGTGTTTAATTTTTTTTATGCAATTGAGGAAAAATACAACATTGTGTTCATAATATCGTGAATATTGTGTTTGTGGATGATGTGATTAGTAATTCGAGTAGTTATTGTTGGAAACTTGATCGAAAGTAGTAGTGAACTTTTATGCTTAAGAGATGTTTTTGATCAAAGAGTGTTGTTGTTTGATGGTAAAAGGAGAGATTGTTTGTGGGAAATGATAGGCTTTTACATTAACTTTGTAATGTTTCTTCATACATCATCAAGGCTTACACCATCACCTATTTATAGGTGTGGTAGGAAACTTGTGCATCCTCTAGATTTTTCTAGTATTTTTTTACATCTAGATTTCTCTTAGGATTTTCTAGAATTTTTCCTAGGCTAGATATTATTATACATCATTCTAGAAAGATATCTAGATTTTTCTAACATTGATATTTTCATGGATATTTTCCTAGATTACTCTAGATATTATAATTACATGATCTTTCTAGTAATATGGAGAATTTTCTTGATTAACATCTAATACTCCCCTTTAATCAGAAAATTCTTGTACTCTGAGTTGTCTTCTGAATTGGATGAACTTCTCTGTTGGAATTGCTTTTGTGAATATATCTGCGAGCTGCTCCCCTGTCTTGCAGAATTGAAGCTCGATCTCTTGTTTGTCGACCAACTCTCGAATGAAATGATGTCGTATCTCGATGTGCTTCGTACGACTGTGGAAGACTGGATTCTTTGTCATGGCTATTGCAGACATGTTGTCACAGTAGATAGTTGTTGGTTCTTTTGATGTCTGTTGTAGATCATCGAGAATTCTTCTAAGCCATACTGCTTCACATGCTGCACTTGTTCTTTGCTATGTACTCGCCTCGCGATGACGAGCTATTGTTGCTTGTTTCTTTGATGACCAAGATATGGCCTTGGTTCCCAGTGGAAGACGTAGCCACTCGTACTTTTCGGTCGTCAATACTTTAGGCCCAACCGTCTGTGTATCCTGTAAGCTTGTGATTCTCCTCTGTCTCATACATAATACCATAACTTTTTGTTCCCTTGACGTACCTGAGAATCCTTTTTGCTGCTGCCAAGTGAGATTTACTTGGCTCACTCATGAAACTTGATACAATGCTGACAGCATGTACTATATCGGGCCTTGTATGTGTAAGATAGATGAGAGAGCCGACCAAACTTCGATATATTGATGCATCGGCCTTCTCTTTTCCATCGTTCTTAGATAGCCTTTCATTAAGTGCCATTGGTGTAGCCAATGGCTTGCATTCACTCATATTGAACTTCTTAAGTATGTCGTCTGCATATTTCTCCTGTGAGAGAAATATTCTTCCTGGACTTTGCTTGACTTGCATGCCAAGGAAATACTTCATGGCTCCAAGGTCGGTCATTTCATACTCCTTCATCATTGTCTTTTTGAAGTTTTCGATCATCCTTGAATTTGTGCCCGTATAGATTAGATCATCTACATAGAGGCATAGGATGATAAATTCTTTCCCTTGAGCCTTGATGTAGAGTGATGGCTCACTTGGGCTTTTTTGTAAACCCATTTTGAAGTAGGTAGCCATCTATTTTGCTATTCCGGGCCACGGGAGCTTGCTTAAGCCCATAAAGAGCTTTACGAAGGCGGTATACTTTGTCTTCTTTGCCTTCGATGAGATATCCTTGCGGTTGCTCAACATATACTTCTTCTTCAAGCTCCCCATTTAGAAATCTTTGACTTGACATCTAATTGAAAGAGCGGTAATTTAAGTTGAGCGCAAAGAGAAAGGCCCGACTGATAGTTTCCATGCGGACAACGGGAGCATATGTCTCGTTAAAGTCAATCCCCTGGTTGTTGGGAATAACCTTTTGCGACGAGACGAGCCTTGTATTTACGAATGGAGCCATCTTCGTTATACTTAACCTTGTAGACCCATTTGAGACCGATGACTTCTTTGTCTTCGGGTTTCTCAACAAGCTCCCATGTGTTGTTTTTCTCGATCATCTTGATTTCTTCATTCATGGCCTCGATCCATTTATCTTCTCGAGCGGCTTCTTGAAAACTTTGTGGTTCGCTTGTGAAGAGAGCCATGATAGCTTGATTGCATTGGAAATCCTCCAAGTAGCCCGGTGGTCGCCGATCTCTTTGTGAACGTCGCACTACCGAAGTCGAGCTTTGAGAGCTTGATCCCGATGTTGGACTCACCGATCTCGAGGATGTTGTTGGAGATCTTGGTGATGATGGACTTGAGGATGGGCTGCGTTCTTTGGATGATTTGGGCCTTCATCTTCTCTTGGACTTGGTGGAAGAAAATATCCTTCACGTGCACGAGATTCATTCTCCGTCCACGTCCATTGTGCTCCTTCGTCGAAGATGACATCTCTTGATATGATTAACTTCTTGGATTCGGGCGATAGAGACGATATCCTTTCGATTACATCCTTTGTATCCTATAAAGATACATTTTTCTCCTTTTCCATCGAGCTTTTCCCGATTTTCTTTCGGGATGTGGGCATATGCTATGCACCCAAATACTTTGAGGTGCTCCACTCTTGGCTTTCTCTTATGCCAAGCTTCATAGGGTGTCATACTCTTCTTTGCTTTCGTGGGAGACTTATTGAGAATATACACTGCCGTACGAGACAGGTTTCGGCCCAAAAATATTTTGGCAAATTCTTAGCTTGCATCATACTCGGGCCATTTAAGCAATTGTTCTATTTTTCCTTTCCGCAACACCATTTTGTTGAGGTGTGCGTCTTCTTGTTAATTCTCTTTTAATCCCATGCGCCTTACAGAAGCTGTTAAATTCCTTGCTTGTAAATTCTCCCCCACGATCTGTTCTCAGAATTTTTATTGAATGCCCACTTTGTCTTTCTGTGAGGGCTTTAAATTGCATGAAGTGGGAAAATGCTTCTGATTTTTGCTCCAAGATATAAACCCACATCATGCGAGTGAAATCATCGACAAATAATAGAAAATATCTTTTTCCGCCAAGAGACGGATTTCTGGTAGGGCCCCATATATCTGCGTGAACGAGCTCTAATGGAGCTCTAGCCCTCCAAGATGAAGTGGGGAATGGCAATCTATGCATTTTGCCATATATACAGCCCTCACATATTTTTCTTTCATTTGTTATAGGTGGAAGCCCAATTACCATTTCTTTTTGTTTTAACAGTTTTAAACTGTTAAAATTTAGATGCCCGAATCTTAAATACCACAATGTGGATTCATCTTAATCTTCAACATTTCTCAAAAGTTATTTCATCCTTTTTTTTTTCTCCATCATCATATTTTAATTTCCAAACAAATCTTCTATTTTTGTCTTCTCCTAAAACTCTTTTATTTCATCTCCATTCCTTTTGAATTATCTTCTTTGAAATTTTGTATTAGATACTTACCTTGATTGTGCCCTCCAAGTCTCTTCTTACAAGCTTGATTTCCATCTCTCGGGCCTTCGATCTTCTTCGTAATCACTTTTGCGGCTCTGATACCATGATAGAAATTTTGGGGCGCACGCGGAAGTTTTGATGGACCTGAATAGTATCATAAAATTGCATTTTCATTGATAATTAATTGTACAAGTGTGTTTGTGAGAGCTCATGTCTCTCATTCACCTTGGTAGAACCCTTTGTTTCTACCTTTCCTAATATCTTGTGTGGAGCTCACTTGTTTGGCTCTCTCTTCAACTCATGCACATACAACATATTTATAGTTGTTGTATCCTACCTTCTAGATTTTTCTTTCAAGTACAAATATCTTAGATTTTTCACAAGATAATTCTAGATACACATTAGATATTTTTCTCACATTTTTCATCAAACCTTGCTCTGATACCAAATGTTGGAAACTTGATCGAAAGTAGTAGTGAACTTTTATGCTTAAGAGATGTTTTTGATCAAAGAGTGTTGTTGTTTGATGGTAAAAGGAGAGATTGTTTGTGGGAAATGATAGGCTTTTACATTAACTTTGTAATGTTTCTTCATACATCATCAAGGCTTACACCATCACCTATTTATAGGTGTGGTAGGAAACTTGTGCATCCTCTAGATTTTTCTAGTATTTTTTTACATCTAGATTTCTCTTAGGATTTTCTAGAATTTTTCCTAGGCTAGATATTATTATACATCATTCTAGAAAGATATCTAGATTTTTCTAACATTGATATTTTCATGGATATTTTCCTAGATTACTCTAGATATTATAATTACATGATCTTTCTAGTAATATGGAGAATTTTCTTGATTAACATCTAATAGTTATTAGTTAATGGAGTAGTTGTTTGAAGCTGTTGATAATTATGTAGTAGTTGTTTGAGACATTACTATCACTTTTTGTTCAGTTTTTGGTTTTATGTATATAAAAGTCATGTAACATATATAATAACTCATAAAATTAGTCATTATTTATAATAAACATGTCAATTTTGAAAACTGATAATAGTAAATTTGAACTACTTTTTCTGGTTTCTATATTTTTATTTTTGTTTTAAATAAAAAAAGTGAAGACTGGAAACAGAAAACGATAACGAAAGAACCCTTAGACTTTTAAAGTTTGAAAGTGTTACTCAAAATTTGAGAGCTAATGCATTCTACATCATTATTATTTCCACAAATTACTAGAATAGGCGGTCTAATTTTAACATAAAATTAGACAAACTCAAGCCTACGTTCTCCTAACAAGTTCATTTCATCTCACTATAACCCAACACTATCCCTAGACATCTCGCACCAACCTAGTCGTCCCTTCTCTTCTTCCTCCTTTGTTTTCCTTTGAATTTCGAACTACAACAGACAATTTTAAAAATAACCCGACAGTCTTAGCGAACGGATTAGACTAGTCACTAAATGGATTAAAGTATGTGATAACTGAATAGATTAAACTGGTCACTAAATAGATTAACTAAACTGGTCACTGAATAAATTAAACTATTCAGTATATTTAGAAAGGTGGTCCATTTTCTTTTTAATACTTCTATTAGGCTTCTGTCCCTGCCTAATTTTAAATTAAAAATAGACTATCTCTTACAACACCAACTGTATTATTTGTGACTCTCTAATCTATATCATTTATTTTGACATCATTACTGTTTGAAATAGTAACATGAATAAATTATGCTTTTTGAAAAGTTAATCTTGGTGGATTTTGCAACACTTCCCCAAAAATTAACTCTCCTACAATTTGCAAACCTAATATTCACCCTAAAAAGTCAAAGTTTAATATGAATAAATTTACATATATATTTACCCTAAAAAGTCAAAGTTTAATATTCATCATGAAGTTATCAAAGACTAATAATCAAAATTCATATTATTATAAAAATGGCAATACATGTTATCATGTCATGTGCTACCCCCTTAAACACATGGTGTCACATTAAGAGTGACATGACATCTTCTCATATATTGGGGATTCCCCATGCTAGCCACTTATATTCATAAAAAGTTTAAAATGAGATTCAAGCACATAATTTGCAAACTAAAAATTATTGAGCCACTTTTGCTATAGATTCTTAATACTTAATTTTATTTTTTTTAAACTTTTACTTTGAAACATTTTACAGAAAAATAGCAAATCATTAATACTCTAACTCACTCTTCACGAATAATATGTGTTCCTCATCTCACAATAAATATGAGATTGAAGAAAAAAATTCAATGATTAACACTTTTGGCACTAGAATAAATTTCTTAGCTGATATTGTTATAGCAAAACTTGAAAAAAACAGAAAAATACTCAAAATATTATTGTTAGACACTTAGACATGCAGGGGCAGCTAAGGCCATGTGCAGGGTGAGCAACTGCACAGGGCCCCCAATATATAAGGGCCCAATTCTATTAGTTGTCCACCTAAAATTTAAAAATAAAATCTAATTACAGATTGTTCCGTTCCAATTATCGAGTGTAATGTTGGATGCAACTTCAAAGAGGTTAATTTCTATTTGATATTTTGATTCGTCTCTTCCTATTCTCCAAAAAAAAAAAAACCATTAATGACTCTTTCGTCTCTTCCTATTCACCAAAAATTTTCGGTCCTTATACCTTAATTTAGCACAGGGTCCTAAATTCTACGAAACGGCCCTGTAGACACGTCTTTAGTTACATACACTTTTTGAAAACCTTTTTACCTTTACAGTATGAGCATAAAGTTAAGAGTTTGTTATAATATATATTCATCCAAATCTAGGTGTTAACTTAAAATGATAAACATACACATATATTTTTCAAATATTAATTTATGAAATCATATTGTAAGTAACCCTCAAAATTAAATTTCCAAATTAAGAATTAACAAACACATGTAATGAATTTGCATTAAGTTCAAATACATGATTAACCCTACTTCTAGACCCATATATACTATGTTCATGAAATTTAACAATCTCAACAATTTCTGATTTTCTTCAATAAATACATATTTAATGTGGTTTTCTCATATCTTGAGTTGTTAAAGATATTACACTTAGATCTTACTTGAAAATCTAGGAGAATAAAATTTAAATGATATAGTTAAAATTAATCCGCACGGTCTAGCTAGACTCTAGAAATACAAACAGAAAATTCTGATAAGAGTCGTTAAGTTCAAATGAAGATAATGAAGTTATTGATTCACTAATAAGTATTGGTTAGAGTATTTTTTAGGTGAAAGACAATGAGTAATTAAGTAACCATTGCTCTTGTTGTCAAAAAAAAAAAAAAAAAAAAAAAAATTCCTCTATTTGAGGTTTTAAGTAGCTTAGCTTGTTGAAGCCTCCCAAGTCCCATCAAAAGTGTTGGCTTCACGTCTCCGTTATTAGATACTCCTATTGTTCACCTTAGAAAACGATAAGCCCGTATCACAATGGAACAATTTTTTTATGTCGTTTTCATAAAGGGGGCATGAATTTTGGGATAAACATAAAAGGTGTTCAATTAAAAAAAAAAGTCATTTTCCCAACAGTTTGGCTTAAGCATAAATCTGGAAGCTCGGGGATATACCAAATCACACAACATCAAAGTCAATTAGGCACAAATTTTTGTTCATTTTAGACAAAGTATAACCGACCAGTATGCAAGAAGCAGAGATTCGTCACTTTACCAGTATATGAACAAAGTGACCAACACCTAATTAAACACCTCCTACTTTTTGTTTGACAAAAAGCCATTTTTCATTTCTCATCAACCAACTTTCACAATCTTTCTCTCAAAATTATATAAGAAAAAATATAGTCAAGTGGAATCTTGTTGAATTCGGCTAAATGCGAGTATTTCAAATTTTTACTTATACACAATTAAAGATATTAATGTCGAAAGAAAAGCATTGGAGTGCGTGAAAAGACAAATGGTGAAAAAGCAAACGGAGGTAGTATATATATAGATATATAGATAGATAAAATTGGTATCAACACCTGAAATTATGACTTGGGTGCACTTAACACCACAAATTTTGGCTAGTAGTCAAAATATCTTGAACTATTGGATGATGCAGTGCGTATAATTTATGACACCGGTAAATTTTTTGGCCGACGACGGGAAACATTGATTATTTTATTATTTATTCTTCCTATCTTCCCCCGTTTTACACGTGACAGGGAAAAAGAAACCCCGTGACTAACCTTTAATGAGATGGAAAAAGAGGTTGGGGGAGGAAATGGAAAAAATATTAAAATAATCAACTTGCCGTCGACCAAAAAACTTACCTCCGGTATCATAAATGATATGCGCTGCACCGAGTCCTTTAGTTCTTGAAATTTATGGTACTACATGCACGCAAGTTGCAATTTGGAGTGTTGAGACCAATTAATAACTTTATGTCTGCTAACAGTCATCCTTAAGACTTTCTATCTAAAAACATTCCTTAATTTCCTAATCCATAACTCCAAACCAAACATTATACTGTACCATTGCCTCACTTGTATGATCTTTCTAGAAGATATACAGCCTGTTTGGTTCATTTTTAAAGAGAAGAGAAAGGAATGGAAGAGGAAGTAAAAAAAATTAATTTTTCATATTTGGTTTAAGTTTTCTCTTTTCTCCCAAATTTTCTCTAATTTTGGGAGGAAAGGAAAATGAAAATTTTGTTAAGAGGGATTTCCTTCCCCTTCCTTCCATTTCCTATCATTTATAATGTTATTCTTGAACCAAATATTGGAAACTAAAATGATTCCTTCTAATTTTTCCTCCAAAATCCCTTCTACCAAACAAGCTGCTATTGTTATTGATAAATTTTTCAAGAGTTTTAGTAGTGTAGCCCGTGTTTGGATCCTCTAGAGTTCTAAAATAACTCTACAAGGTAGAGTTTGAGCAATATCAACCATTGAATAAAAAATCAATGGCTCATATATTATCTTTCCAAAATCCCCCCTATTTTTCTCATCAAAATCCACCCCCTAATATTCTCCTTCCACCAATATATGAACCCTTGATCTTAAAATGTATGGTTCAGATACAACTCTACCTTGTAGAGTTTTATTAAAACTCTAGAGGATCCGGACTCGTGTAGCCCTGTATTCAATTCCGTTGCATGCGTCTTCGTTTCCTTTTGGATCTTTTAGCTATTTTTGAGGTGAAGGTATTCATGTCCTTGTCGACACCGGGTCTTGGAATGAAACTTCAGCTTAAATTTCGCTTTCTGCAAGGTGTCTTCGCTTTGCAAATAAATAAACACAAATTCTTAAAAAAGACGGTCTCACGTTAGTCTTAACGTGAGACCAACCCAGCCCAAGAGATATATGTTTTAAAAAATGGATCGCGTCTCACAAATTCTCACGATAATATTTTTGGCAAATTAATTAGTTTATATTTTTGGTGAATTAGTTAAGTATTTTAGCACAATAGTTTAGAGCTGGTAATCTTTATGTTAACATATCCAATACATTAGTTAGTGTTGCTCTATAATTAGTTAAGATGAATTGAGCATTATTTAGTTTCTAATATAAACGAAGAAACAACTTTTTTGCAAATCTAAAATGTCAAATACAAAAGACAACCTGAAAAGAACTTAAAACAACCTAGCATTTGGAGTAATTATTGTACCAATTTCAGTTTGATTCTTGGAATTTATTTTTTTAGTCTTCTCAAAATGACTTTTCTTTCTTGCACTTCTTCCCTTTGTTTTTGCACCATCCGGGTCTAAAATAACCAATGTAATTGTACTTGATGAGTATTGTTCTTCTACGATTGGTTTTGTCGTTAAGACTTTGTTTATAATTGCAGCCGTATTTTCGTAGACTTCTTGGAGTACCTTTCTTGCATCTTCATTATGTTGGCTTTTAAGAATGAGATTGTAGAACTAACTTTCTTGCGGTTTCATATCGCCATGGGGTTACGTTGTTTGTAACTGCTCCAGAGGTTTATCTATTCATTTCTCTTTTCCACACTTCGCTTTTGCATATCTACTCCACCTTTTGCACATGTACCTATGTTGTATTTTTTGTGATTGAACGCATGTGCATGACTCTCAAGGCATGAAAATACAACAATCCTAGCAGCATAACTTTTACACCATATTATTTAACTATTACGAATAAATTAATAACTAATAACATTTAGGTGTAAGGTATTAGTTATGTTTTTCATATAAAAAGTTAAACTTTCAAATGCAAAAGTTAAGTTTTCGGTACCAAAAGTTATCTGACCTGTTTCTTCAAAGTGTTTGCAAGTGCAAGTTATCATCTGATAATAGGCAGTATATATTACCCTTTGTGATGAATATGTGTCAAACACTTCTTTCACTTCAAACATGATAAACATCTTATCAGGTGAAACAACAAAGTAAGTGTTTGTAGACATTGCCATTGCAAACTCGTGTTCAAATATTTTACTTACATTCAAATTAAACAACGAATGCAGGTTGTATGCAGAGAATGGAGGCGGAAAACAATGCATGTTTTAGGGCGTCTCGATGGATTAGAGAAGAAAGAGAGAATGTTTATGTGTGATACTGAAGTTAGGGTCAATGAAATGCATTATAATCTGGTTTCTATGATATAACTAGTATAATTCATCGCTTAACTAATATACTTCAGCGGTTAACTACTATACTTTAGCGCTTAACTAATTCATCCAGAAGCAATTTAAGGCTAGCGTAGCTAATAGGTCCAAGCGCATAACTAATTCTGCTGCTAGTTTGATGCACGTGCGTGATGTCAGCATGACATCAACCGGTCTCACGTTAACACTAACGTGAGACCGTCTCTTCAAAAACGAACTCATAAACAAAACTTCTCAACTGGAATTCCCTATGATATTGTTAATAAGACATATGTAACTTTATAAAATACTCTTTTGTCAAAATAACCTAAAAAATAAATTGCGGAAAACTAACTTAGATCAATATATATATCTAAAATCCAAGGCAAAGAATTGTCTTGTTGTCACATGTATTCCTCCCATCAAAACAAATGACACAAAGTAAACAACAAAAATGTGTATGGAAAGACTCGAACCCATAACCTCTCATTTGAAATGCAAAGATACCAACCAACTATATAATCTACAATCTCATATTGGTCTTTGTGGGAAAAAAAAGATTTAAAGATAAGATAACATACACCCCACAATTATTGAATTCAGTAACAGGTAAACAAATAGAAACTCACAACCCATTATCCCAAAAGGACAATTTCATATCTTAAAACATAAAACTAAACAATTTGAATAAAATAAATTTATGATGAATTTTTAACTACATTTCTACAAATGTGTATCAAATGAACTTATTGTCATTTATACGTTGTTGAAAGCTTTTTGATTGGCTTTAACAGAAAATAAATAAATAAAAGTTTTAGTTTGGTGATTGTCTCGTAAAATTAGGATCCGATTTTTCTTAGTAATGGAAGATGGCTAATTGGTTCAATGTATTACACTACTCACTAGTGGAAAAAACCTTAAATGACACAAATAAACTGATCTGGTTCTTCCAAAACTGGATTCGTTAGTTCATATTTTAATGGCGCAAAATGTAGATAAATTAACTGATTTAGTAATTTGTCAAACCGGATCAGTTAATTGGCCCAAGTAAGTGTGGCCCAAATTAACGCGAACCATCCCACTTCAATTGTCTCTTTTAACGCGCACATCCCATGTTTCCTCACTCAATCTCTCATTCACTCTCACCGCCTAAGGTTTCCTCATTCATTCTCTCTCACCCTCTCACTCCTCACTCCGTCCTCTCTTCCCTTCTCACCATAAACCACCACGAACCTACCCACCACCAAATAGGAGACAAAACCAACTACAAGTCCACCACCTTCTCTCATCTGACGACCTTGGTTGTCTGCTCCTCCTCTCACCTCGCCATCACCATCACCTCTCTTAACTTCTTCTCTCCATCTTCACCAACGATTCCCTCCCTCTCTCTCTTTTCGCCATTGTGATTCTGATAGGGTTCCACCATTGTTGCATTTCTATTAGGTCCAACGACTTGGCTGGTGTAGCTTTCATCAACCGCTCCGAGCCCAATTGATCCGAGCCCAACTTGACCAAGTCAGTTAGGCTTTTTTCCACTAGTGTCTGTAGCTATCACAAAACACTAGTACAGAATCGACGATTTGCGTCGGATGCGAGGTGCCCATTTGCGTCGGACATGGGTCCGACGGCACAGGTCTCGACGCAGATCAGAATACAGCATCTGCGTCGGACAATGACGCGACGCAGTTGATTAGCTATCTGCGTCGGACCCTGTCTACCATGCGACGCAGATGGGAAGGCGCTAAGCCAGACTCATCTGCGTCACACATTGCTAACATGCGACGCAGATGAACAGTGATTTGCGTCGGACACAAGTCCTCATCCGACGCAAATAGCTACTTTTTTTTTAAAAAAAAGTTAATTTTATAGCCATAAATTACAGAAAATCAATTGAAATTTCAACAAAAAAAATTAAACACTAATTACAAAAAAAATTAAACACTAATTACAAAAAAAAACAGTATAAGAACTAGAAGTGGTATTTTTACATTGAGTAGAAGTGGTGTTTTTTACAAACACTAATAACAAAAAAAATACAGAAATTACAAAAAAATAAAAAAATAAAATTACAGAATAATGACTCAAAGATAGCTGCATAAAAGACTCAAAATTCCTTCTTCGAAATTACCTTAAGAGCAGAGTCCCACTTAGTGGTGTATAGCATCTTCTAAGGCTTCCAAAACAGCTTTTGGCCACAAATTCTTATACTTTCTTGAACCAGCTTTACTTTCAATAGCTTTAATGGCGGCTTCAGTCCATAGCATCTTTGATAATTGCTTCTTCGACATCGCTACCTCGGTTTTCTTTGCTACTACAAGAAATCCAGATGGTAGAATTCTTCATCCGTTCGTTCCTTCATTGACGCATTTCGTCGAGCATGTTGAAGGCAGAAAAGAAGACAAATAAAAAATTAAAATACAAAATTGAAGCGCATTATCAAACAAAAAAAATTGCTCAATTACAATATCTACGCACAACTGCAGCAAATTCAAGCTAAATCGCACCGCATAAACATAACTAATCTCGCAAAATTCCACCAAAATTTTTTTTTTAAAAAAAACTCACAAAAAAACGAAGAACTAAAATTAAACACAGAAAAGGAGATCCTCTGACCTGAAATCCTCAATTGACCAAGTGAAGATGATCAATGATGAGAAAAAGAAGAGAGGAGAGAGAGAAGATTTTTGCTTTGTTTACTAGTCGCCCTTCGCCGGCGAGAGTGAGAGATCCAGCCATGAGAGATTAACATGCGAGAGTGGATTTGGGGAGAGAGAGAGAGGAGAGAGAGAGAGGGGAGTTGGAGAAATAAAACGGCTGGTGTGTGAATGAGAGATTAGGTTTATAAGTCCAAAAAAAATATAAAACGGGCTAACATCATTTGCGTCGGACGGGCCCAAATGTCCGACGCACATGACTTAATGATCCAAGTCATCAGTTTTCAGACGAAGACGATCTGCGTAGCATCCAATTAGCATGCGACGCAAATCATGGGATCCACCCATGTACGTGGCACTCTAGCTGTGTCCGACGCACATGACTTTCGTCATCTGCGTCGCGTTCTCATCAAAGTCCGATGCAAATGACCCTACCACCCATATACTGTCATTTTTTGCGTCGCACGTTCTCTTATGTGTGATGTAAATAGGTTATTTGCGTCAGTGATCCTAGCGTGCGACGCACATAGACTGACGCAAAATTGCATTTCTCTACTAGTGAAATATGATGTTTCAGGATTATTTTATAATGGTATAAAATCTAATCTCACACATTAGTAAAAAAAAATAGGGCATTACCTGGACCAACAACTAGTTTTAGTGATATAAAGGTTCCATATACAGGACTCGGGCTAGCTAACTAAATTTAATGGCATTAACTTTTTCTCCCTCTCATCTTCCTTTCAGTTCCCTTCTTATTCATTTTGTATTTCTTTTTCCTCTTTTTAATTGCAAACAATAAGACAAGAGTGCATAATTTCTATCTCAATTTCGTTATCTTGGTGGTTCACAAAGTTGAGAGAAGAAGAATTATTTTTCTGCCTTGAATTGAAAATATTACAAGCTATATATACAGCTGATTCTAATCACACTAGGAAAGTTGACAACCAACAAAATATTTACATGCTAAAAGATAGGCTATAAATCAGGATAAAATATCAAATGTTATCTTCGCCTAAGAAACAAATCACACGTTTATTCCAATACTCCCCCTCAAGTTGGAGCGTGCGGATCGTGAACACCCAACTTGGAAAGTAGAAAGCGAAATTGAGTAGCACCGAGAGCCTTAGTGAAAATATCAGCATATTGTGACGTAGTGCGAACATGAGCAGTAGCCACAGTGCCTGCTAACAAAAGCTCTCGGACAAAATGACAATCAATCTCAATGTGCTTAGAACGCTCATGAAACACTGGATTCGCGGCAATGTGAAGTGCTGCTTGATTGTCACAATAAAGGCGAACAGGTTGGCGATGTGAAACACCAAGTGCAGCTAAGAAATAACGAAGCCAAATAATCTCCGCACACGCATAAGCCATAGCACGGTATTCCGCTTCATCAGATGAGCGTGAAATCGTGGTCTGTTTCTTGGTCTTCCAAGAAATGGGAGAGGCACCAAGCATGATGAAATAACCACTAACAGAACGACGGGACAAATGACAACTTTCCCAATCGGAATCACAATAAGCATAGAGTTGGAGATCACAATCGGCCCGCAATAATAAACCTTGGCCAGGATAACCCTTAAGGTAGCGTAAGACACGAATGACAGCTTCATAGTGTGCTTGCGTGGGGCGCTGCATAAACTGAGATAAAATGTGAACATCATACGATAAATCTGGACGATTAATGGTGAGATAAATCAAACGACCAACAAGACGTCGATAGAGAGCTGGATTCGAATACAGAGGACCATCATCCAAAGCTGGTTCTGTGGCAGCGGAGTATCAACTGGCTTTGCAGCCAACAACCCAGCCTCGTGCAAAATATCAAGAGTATATTTGCGCTGACACAAGAACAATCCATCAGATGAACGAGCACACTCGATCCCAAGAAAGTATTTTAAAGGACCAAGATCCTTCAACTTAAAACAATCATCCAAGTATCTTTTGAAGGAGGCACAAATAGTAGAATTGTTGCCAGCAACCAGGATGTCATCCACATAAATAAGTAAAGACAAGCTATCTGCCCCTTTGCGATAGGTAAAAAGAGTATGGTCAGCATGAGATTGTGTGAAACCATATCGTCGAAGGGCAGCTGTGAGCTTAGCAAACCAGTTGCGGGGAGACTGTCGCAAGCCATATAACGACTTACGGAGCTTACACACTTTGCCTGAAGAAGAAGGAGAAGTAAAACCCGGGGGTAGACGCATATAAACGTCCTCATGAAGGTCCCTGTGAAGAAAAGCATTATTTACATCAAGTTGATGTATCTCCCATTTTCGAGCAACAACAACTGAAAGGAAAGTGCAAACACTCACCATTTTCGCCACCGGAGCAAAAGTATCAGTATAATCCACGCCTTCAGTCTGGTGATTGCCAAGAACAACTAGCCGAGCCTTATCACGCTCAATGGTGCCGTCAGATTTGTATTTGGTTTTGAACACCCATTGACAACCAATATATTTCTTTCCCGGAGGTAGGTCCACAAGGTCCCACGTTTGATTACATTCAAGAGCATGTATTTCTAGTTGCATTGCGTCACGCCAACGAGCATGAACAACAACCTCCTTATAAGACCTGGGTTCCACATTAGTAGTAATGGAGGCAAGAAATTTTCGATGGCCAGTAGAAAAATTATCATAAGTAACGTAATGCGCAATAGGAAACCGCGTACCTGAGGATGCCGAAGAACTGGACTGAGCTGGAACGGGGTGTGAGGTGACAGCCGTGTGACAAATATAATCAGAGAGATATGTAGGTGGGTGTCGGGGGCGCTGTATTCTGCTAGAAGGGCCTATTGGTTCGGTTCCTAGAGATGTGGCAAAGTGCCGTCTTGGCCTGGAGCAAGAGGCGTTGCGAAGAGTGGGAGGCCCAGTGGGCGTTGTAAGGGGTAATGCTGCTGTAGGCCCATGAAACATGGCCACGGTCGTGGTGTTGGCGTGTCCAACTCATGAGAAGGTTGCTGCAGGTCTGTACTCCCCCTGTCGTTAGAGCTAGGCATAGCTTATGGGTCTGGTCATCATTCGATTCTAACTTGGGAGTGGCAAAGGGAAAAGTTGCCTCCATAAAATGAACATCATGAGACACAAAAACGGCCTTAGTGTCCAAATCCATAACTTTCCATCCCTTTTTACCGGAATGATAACCCAATAATACACACCGACGACTCTTGGGACCAAACTTGTCCTTCACACGAGGGCGGTTATGGGCATAGCATAAGCAACCCAAAACCCGTAACATTGTCAAATTCGGACTAGAGCCAAACAGAATCTCATAGGGGGACTTTCCTTCAAGCAAGGTAGTAGGGGTTCGATTAATCAGAAAAACAGCAGTTTGGACACATTCACCCCAAAATTCAATGGGGAGGGAAGCCAGAAAACGGAGAGCACGAGCAACTTCTAAGATATTTCTATGCTTCCTTTCAACCACGCCTACCATTTTGTTAGGGGGTGTCGACACATGAAGTATGTAGTAAAATCCCATGATTGCTATAAAAATCGGTTAGAGTGGAGTTGATGAACTCTGTCCCGTTATCAGTTCGAATTAATTTGACATCTTTCTTGAACTGTGTATGTACCATAGCACAAAATTTTTTCATACAACTAGGAACTTCACTTTTATCACGAATCAAATAAGTTCAAACAACGCGAGAATGATCATCCACAATAGTGAGAAAATAATGAGCACCAGACAAAGATGAAATTGAATATGGTCCCCATAAATCACAATGTATTAAACCAAACAAATCCACAGCCTTGCTAGTACTAACAGGAAAAGAGGTACGAGTTTGTTTGGCACGTAGGCATACATCACAAGATTGCAATAACTGTTTTATTTTGCTATGCCGACAACTACTAGAGAGAAAAGACAAATGCTGACTTGAAGGATGACCAAGCCGTTGATGTAAAAGAAGTGTAGTGTCGACCGTACTCTTGTTGCTGAGAATTGGTTGTGTCACTGGCCGATAGTAGTACACCCCGTTTGAGAGCTCACCCAGTCTGATTGGCGTCCTCGAATTGCGGTCCTGTAAAATGCACAAAGAGGTAGTAAACGTTACAAGACAATCAGAGTCGCAAATCAACTGGCCCACAGAAATTAGATTGCACTGAAGGTTTGGGACATAAAGAACGTTCCGTAGAACAAGAGAACCCAATTGGATGTTGCCACGCATAGTGGCTGATGTTTGTGCTCCGTCAGGGAGACTCACTGGAGATGGCGTGAAGGCCTTACGATCCGTGATATGTGAAAGAGTACCCGTCATGTGGTGGGAGGCTCTTCTATCAAGTAACCAAGAAGGCTCAGAAGCTAGGGACTTACCCGTTAACTTTTCGGACTTGGATGCATCGAGCAAATTCAGCAACCCACGAACCTGTTCAGATGATAGGCCGGGTATGGCAGGAGCATGAACATCACCCTGAGTGGCCTGAGTTGTAGGGGCCTGGGCAGCATGGTTGTGATGGGCTGCGGACCTCTACCAGGTGTGGTATAACTGTTGCGTCCACGGGTTGATCTGCCACGGCCTCTCCCACGAGGGGGGTATCTGATGCGTTGGTAGCACCTTTCGTAATCATGGCCCTGCTTACCACAGTGAGAGCACTGAATGGATGACGTTGGCTGCATAGATGAAGAAGAGGCAGAAGGTTGTGCTGCTTGGACCGCAAAGCTCATAGCATCAGTTTTATCATCGCGATCTTGAACAATGGCTTTGTGGCGTTCCTCTTGGGTAGCCAAAGAAAATGCCTTGTTAAGTGTGGAAAAGGGATCCATACTCAAGATTTGAGTCCGTAAAGGTCCATATTTGTCATCATTAAGCCCCAAGACGAAATCATGAACTTGCTCCTCCGCGGCCCTAGCTCGTAGCTTGGAGGCGGCAGTACAGATACAGCCACACGTCGCATCAACCGAGCCATATAACTCATCCCACATGCCCTTAAAGTTTGGTGTAGTAAGTGACAATGGATTGTTCTTTTTGGCGAAAAAGATGATACTCGGACTTGAGTTGATTGATCCGAGGGCCATTAAGAATTGAATAACGCTCCTTTAAATCAGTCCACAAAGCAAAAACAATTTTATGGGAAACAATGCTCGGTTGGATAGAAACATCCACTGAATTGAAAATCCAGGAACATATGGTCGAATTATTCGATCTCCAGGCAGCGTATTCAGCGGATTTTTCATCCGTTGGTTGTGGAAATTCACCATTAATGAAACCATATTTATTCCGACCTTCAAGGGCATTGATAATGGCCTTAGTCCAGATATCGTAGTTATCCCCGGTGAGCATGTATTTGGTTAAGGAATTGCTAGGTCCTTCTGACGGATGAAGATAATAAATGGAGGAAACGTCATGAATAAGTTGGAGCTTCTTACCATTAGATCCGTTACCATTGCCACCAGTCATTAGGGCGTGCAGGATTACGTGAGCAAGCCTGTGGATGCGGGAGTCGAGCAGCGGAAGCAGACGAAGAACTCCATGAGCAGCCCTGTGAGGGGTCTAGGAAAATAATAGGCACGAATTGCTGGGGAATAAATGTTTGACTGAGGAAACGTGAGAAGGGAGAAAAAAAAATTAATAATGGATCTTAAACCATTGGCTGTGATACCATGACAAAGTTGAGAGAAGAAGAATTCTTTTTCTGCCTTGAATTGAAAATATTACAAGCTATATATACAGCTGATTCTAATCACACTAGGAAAGTTGACAACCAACAAAAGATTTACATGCTAAAAGATAGGCTATAAATCAGGATAAAATATCAAATGTTATCTTCGCCTAAGAAACAAATCACACGTTTATTCCAATAGTGGTACTGGTATGTAGTGTTGCACCAGTGGTTGGAGTGGCTATTGCAACTACAATATATTCACCATCAAGGAAGCTCAATGAAAGAAAATTGGAAGGAAAAAAGGACAAAAAGAGAGAAGGAAAAAGTCAACTTCCATAAATTTGATTAATTGGCCGGAATCAAGAGAATGATACCTCCATGCCACCAACATTTCATAAAAATTAGTCTCCAATCCCACGACTTTTCTTAAACAATTTCCACGGCAAAATTCAGAATGTTGTTGCCTTGTTGGGAAACATCCACAAATACAATTCCACATCAATGATAAATCACATCACTTTTTATTTCTTTTATGGCTAATAAGATATTATTACATCACATTCAACTTACATAATTAGTATCAAATACAATAAAGCAACATTACAAGTACAGCATTAAAATCCTCATAAATTCATTGTCACACAATACCATCAAGGAAATAACTTTGTCTATCCAATGGGTAATCAACCCACTAGAGATAAACATTAATAAATAGTGGAGTACAGCTCAGCAGAGTTTGATTTTTTATTTTATTTTATATTTATAGTTGGTAGTCTACCTAGTGGATAGATGTATCAATCTCCTCACCGTCAACGTGTATCATGTCTCTCAATGCCTTTGCACGAAATCAATTATACCATCAAATAGTCTTTCAGTTTGGGCCTTAGTTTCAGGATCATGTTCCACAGCCATATTATTGAGGTAAAAGCTGTGAGTCATATTATTACTAACAAAAAGCTCAATATTTTTGCCGGCCTTCTTCAAAGCCTCATAGAATTCCATTTGGGTGTCAAGTAGCAAATCTTTGTCAGCCACACAATACATGATTGGGGCCAAGTGGAGCCCACTAAGAGGAGGAGCATTGGGGCCCATTGGACATGTAATTGGGTGATCTTTGGTGCTCCCTATTGGCAAAGCTAGGCTTAAAAATTTATCAGCCATGTCTAAGGTTAAAAATGGGGTTTGGGGCATTTCCAACTCAGACCGGCTCCTTGTGGCCCGTACTATACCGGGGTGAACCGGGATTAACCCGGCCAATTTTAACGGGCTCGAATTGATCTTCCCAGCCCGGGCCCCCACTTGATGGACCAAGTTACCGCCCGAGCTATCCCCAATTAGAAAAACACGTCCAAAATCAGCCCGACTTGAGAGCCATTGGTCATGGGCCTCGGATCGGGCCAATGAGGTAAGCCACGATAGGGCCGAGAACCCATCATCAATAGCAGCTGGAAGACGGTTCTCGGGGGCTAGGCGGAGGTAGACCGAGACAACAATGGCCCGGCCCAACCGGGCTAACTTTGTGTAAATTGCATAGTAGAGGAAATAATCGGCCTGGCTTATACAAAACCCACCACCAGGGAAGTGAAGGATAATGGGAAGCTTCTCATTCGGGTCATCCTCGGGCCCCGTCTCGGGCATGTATACCCGGATCCGGGGACCCGTTTTTGAACCCACATCACGTACTGCAGCCCCCTCAATGTAGTCCTCATGGGCCGGAACCGGGTCGACCATAAATTTTACCTCGGGTGGCCCGACCCATGTCCGGTCCACGGAACCGTCATCAAAGACTCTAAGCCAACCGGAGACCTCATCAACTACTTTTCTCTCCTGGATCGTCATGGCTTAAAAGTTAGAAAGGAGGAGTTTTAGTGGGAGTAAGAGTTTTCTAAGATGATTGAGTTATATGTTTGGTGGATGATGATTTATTCCACGAGTTACGTAGACTATATATAGTACAAGATTGATGATGAGAGTATGAGACAAGTAGTAGCAGCATATGTTTGCAAGAATTATTGATGCATTGAAATTGAAGGTGAAATTTCATACAAGTTTGAAGGGTTTTTCACATGTATAATGTAGGCAATTTCTGGTAGGTTTACAAATTCATTATTTTACCTAACCGTGGGAACGCAGCATCGCCTTTTTGAACGAGAATTATTTTTATTTTTTTATTATTGAAGGAGAAATTACTATGAGAACGTTTTGAGGTAAGTGTTTCACTCATTTCATAATGTATGAAGTATACTCGTATAATTAAATTATGACTTTTTCTGGGGTGATGAAAAACCTTGACAAGTTAAGGAGAGTAACGGAAATCCCAACTTACCAAGGTTGTAAATCAATACCAAGACCTCTTGAAATCAAGAGAGATCAAGAGAGGTACTCTAACCACTAAGTCTCTCACTCTCATAACTAAATTATGACTTGACTTCCAAAAATTATGACTTGACTCCAAAACTTTTGTTTTGTTTGATTTATTTTCCTGACTCTAAGATGACTTGACTCCAAATTGTTAGGTAGACTATTATGGAATTGCGATAGTGATGGGTCCTATTTGCTAAATAATATCCTGGAAAATACACACAAATAGAGCTCTATTGACATGATATTTATTTATTTATGAAGATTCCAAGTAGAATCAAAGTATAATAACTCATAATTTCACATAGGTGTAAACGTTACCCTAAGTAGCAGTCGTCACCTCATTGTTTGTTACTTTGTTTCTTTAGAAAGATTTAGAGTTTGCTTGGACCGGAAAAGTGAAATTCATAGAGATATATGACAAATGATAAAAACAAATGAAATTTATTCATAATGGATACGATATACAATAACTTATATACATCTTAATGAATCAAATCTTTGTATTCTTGAAAATATTTAAAAGAAAAGATGCATGTTGACTTATTCGGTTAATCCTCTCCTTACTTTTCTAATGTTTCTCCTTCTCTAGCCCTCCCCCTCCCCCTCCTTCACAAAGTTTGGAAAGTACTTCTTTTGACTTTTGTTTACTTTTACTTGCAACATGGGAGGGAGGCACAGGAACCAAGGAGATAAGAAAGATAGAGAAAAATAAAAAACGGGACCCATGTGATGCTAAAAGAGATAAAGAAAGTGTTGCAAGTAATTTGTTATCGCGAAAAAAAAGTGTTGCAATTAAAAGTAAACAGAGGAAGTACTTCACTCCACTTCTTTGATCTCGGAACAACAATCTTCTTGGAAGTTTTATCTGTCACTAGATTTAGGTCTAATCATCTTGCTTAGGAATACACTTTCAATTATTTATAATAGTTTTTTCAAGTTATACAATGGTTAAGTAAACCATACATCTCAGTTTTTCAAGAAGATAATAACTACTCCTCAAACAACACCTAAAATTTTCTCAGTAGACAAACCTAAAAACAACCCCCGGCCGAAACCTAAAAAACCCCAGCCACCGAAGGTAACCCCCGGGGCTCGACAGCCGCGTGGGCCACCCTGGGCTCTTCACGACGGCTGTCGGGCCCCTCCTCTTCCCCTGTTCAGGTTTAGCTCACTAGTAGAAAAACGACGATTTGCGTCTCACCATCTGCGTCGCATAACAGGACAAACGTCGCAGAAGACCTATCTGCGTCGCATACAACATGGAATCGACGCAAAAGACAACCTATCTGCGTTGCACCTTCCTTTAGAATATTTGCGTCGGACTCTATGGCCCATCCTACGCAGATGATTTGGGCTAATTTTTAGATATAAAAAATGCAACCTACTACTTTTTTTGACCAGAAAATGAATTGGGCTTATCTGCGTCGCATGGCCTATATGTGCGACGCAGATAAGCGAGCCCGCTCCTTATTTTCTAAAACCATAACAAATTAAAACGCATCAACCACAATTCACATCACCACCAGCCGTCTCTCTCTCTCTCTTAATCTCCCTCTCCCTCTCTCTTTCTCATACCACCAGATCTTCACCGCTTCTCTCTCTCTCTACCCTTCTTCATCTTCTCCTTCTTCTTCTCACCAACCAACCTCCTCAATTAGCAATGGCGGCGAATTCAATTTCATTGATTTTGCAGAGTAAAGAGCTCTAAAAGCTCGAGCAAGAGAAGAAAGACCGAGAACTCAGTGAAATTGAGGGCAAGAAATTAAGAGACGATCTCAATCGTCGAATTCACGACCAGAAACTTGCTCTTGATATTGGTCGATTGCCGGAAGCCCAGAAAGTGAAATCTGATTTCGAGAGGCCGTTTGGCGAAGGATCGTGTTCATCGTCTTCTTAAGTTACCACTGCTGATTTCAGGTTATTTAATAGAAATTATAAAGATTTTGTTTAATTATCTTGAATTCTTGCTGTGTAATTGTTATCAAATTCAAGAATGGAATTGAAGAAGAACGAGAACGAAGTTTGATCTGATTTTGGCGATTCAGGTTTTTTTAAAAATATATTTAGTGCAATTTCATTCTTGTATGTTAGATCTGATTTTTTTTTAAGTTCAGTTTTTTAATTTCGTTTTTTGTATGTTAGATCTGAATATTTAAGTTTTTAATTTCGTTTTGTAATTTTGTATAGATTATGGTTCTGTTTTTATACTTGTTTGATTATGGTTCTGTTTTGATCATATTTTTCTGTTTTTATGTTATTTGTTGAATTTGATTATGTTTGATTATGGTTCTGTTTTGAATTGTGTATTACTGGAGTTTTTAATCTTCCTTTTGTTGATTTTGAGCATATTGTTTAGTGAATTTAGGTTTGTGTATGCGTTTAGTCGTGAATAATGTATACGTGAATTTATTTATTTTTAACAAAAATTACCCATTTGCGTCGGATGTAAGGAAAAGTCCGACGCAATGGAACTTTTTAAAATAAAAAAATGGTTAATTTGCGTTGAACGTTGACAAACATTCGACGCAAATGAGTCTGGCTTGCTGGGCTGTTGTCTCCATCTGCGTCGCATGTTGGGCAGGGTCCGACGCAGATAGCTCTTCAACTGCGTCGTGTCCTAGTCAGACGCAGATCCTGTCTCTTCATCTGCGTCGAGACCTGTGCCGTCGGACCCATGTCCGACACAAATGAGCGCCTCACATCCGACGCAAATCGTCGATTCTGTACTAGTGGCTCTTTTTGTGGTTTAGCGTTGATTTAGTGCAGCCGTCTACCCGCCGCTCTCGCCGCCAACGTTTTTCCCTTTTCCCACCTTTCCCCATCCCATGCTCGTTGGTTCCCTCTCCCCATCCCCTATTTCGTCTCTCCCCTTCCTCGGTTTCGCGAGTTCCCCGCTCCCCCGTCGCTGCTTCGTTTCCTCTCCTCATTCCCCTGGTTTAGTTTTTCAAAGGTTTCTAGGTTTCGTTCCCCTTCCTCGCTCCCTAGTCCTCGGTTCTCGAGGTGTTTAGGTGCTAGTTCCCCTTCCCCGCTCCCCTGTTCTAGCTCAAGGTGGTTAGGTTTAGTCTCCCCTTCCCCATTCCCCTGTTCTAAGTACAAGTTTTTAGAGTTTAGTCTTCCCTTCCCCGTTTCCCGTTATACTTCGTTGTTGTCGATTCGGACAGTTCGCCAAGGAAACAATCGCTTGGTTAGGGAAGGTCACGTGCAGTTCTGAAGGTAGTGCGGTGTTGTTGAAGGCGTAGTTTTATGATTCGGTTGTTTTGTTTGTTTCGTTTGTTTCGTTTATGTTCTCTGTTTTATAGAGTATGTAAGAGCAAATGAAGTTGACTTTAGTTTTCGTTTGCTTCGTTTTATGTTTGGATGTATTAGCATTAGGTTGTACTCCGGTTTTAATTAATGCAAGTTTTCTCGATGTCAGCAAAAAAGATAATAACGTCTAGTATAACACCCATGCAATGCATGATTTACAAAGATGAAAAATATATTTTTGCAAGAAATGTAGCATATTATTAATTTGATGAGAAATATATAACTCCTGAAAAAATAAGTATAATAATAACCTAATAACAGCACAATTGGAAATCAGAATTTTACTTGCAACTCGTTATGTAAGTTGTGACACAAAGTTCAATTCTATAGATTCACACTGAACTTCTGACATTATCAAAATATATCATTGATTTATTACCCATCTAATTTTTCTTATATAAACCCTCAAAATGACGTTTGTTCAAAAGATAATAACTTACTCCATCCGTTTCTTTTTAGTTTACTCACTTCACTTCGAGGGAGAACCAAGGTGGAAGTCTAGAGTTATGAGAGGGAAATAAAAGGTGGAGAGATAAATTGAAAAGTGAGATAGAGAAACTAAAAAGTGGGTTAAATAATTATTAAAAAGTGAATGACATGGGTGGATAAAGATGAGAAAGTATTGGTCAAAAAAAAAGATGAGAAAGTAGATGGGATATGTTAAAAAGAATATAAAAAACAACAGTGTGTAGATTAAAAATAAACGGATGGAGTATAACTTTAATACAAAGTAACTCCTTTTCAATTAGCGATTTATGTATTATCACACAAATTAAAAAGGCTCAAGTATGGAAAATTATGCATTGTGTCTCAAAATACTTGTTTCATAGGCTCGTACATAGTTGATAGTTTGACACATCTTTTAATAAGAGTGAAGAAGTAGAAAGTGAAAATTTTGGCGAACAAGTATGGGTCTCAATTTTAAAGAAATAATAGAAAATATTGTTACTAGTAATAGATGAAGTAAATACTTTGAGGCGGAGGAAGTAGTAGATATATAAATTCTTCCATATTTCAATATACTTGCAATAACACTTTAACTATCATACTTGCTAAGGCACTTTGACCGTTAATACCTCTAAATAAAAATTAGTAATTTCACTAAAAGTTTAATAGGGTGTTGAATCAAATTACCATTTCCCAAACAAAAAAAAATAGTGATGAGTAACTTTGAATAAAAAAAGGTGTTATACTTCCTTTGTTTTTATTTACTTGCAATATTGGAGCATGGTAAAAAAAATTAGATGAGAGAGATTAAAAATAAAAAAAGAGAGAATTCTACTGTCTATACGCTAGGAGAGAGAAAATGAAAATATATTGTCACAAATATTAATGTTGTAAAAAATTTATATAACTTCCTAAAATAAGAAATGTTGCAAATATATATATAAAAAAAGTAAGTAATAAGCAAGAAGCCTAGAAGAAAACAGGACAACAAAGGTTGATTCTGAACACGCACTCAAGAAAAAGTTTCCAACATCATACCAAACTCTAGAACAAGATTTGATAGAAGCCAATCAATCAACTGACCTATGTTTGCCATATATGATAGGTCTAAGTTCTAACCATGTTTGAATAATTGCAAATTTCAGGCCATGTTTGAAACTCACTTAAACTTTTGACACTAGTTGTGCAGCCTCAAGTAATATGGTTCAGCATATCAAGTTTAACACTACAATGAAAATTTTCAACCATGACATAACAATATTTGAACCAGAGCAAAATCCACCTACTTTGAAATCTTAAAATACAGCCTTAACAGGCATTAGCTAACTAGAGTCCTTCTGCCCTCTTCAAACTTTTATGTACGCCCCTTCCAGCACAGTATCTATTGTCATCCTGAAGAAGCAATATAGTGGAAAAGAAAATTAACAAAATAATAAACCATATTAAAATTTTGACAACATTCTATCATTCAAAAGTCACAACACAGATATAGTTATAGTTACTATATTCAACAGAGAAGAAAAAAGAGTCTAGAGTCAAAAAGAGATTTAGATGACTTGATTACTTGTTGATTAATTTGTACAAAAAATTGTGAGAAATTAAATACCAATTAGCACCGAGAATTCAATATGAGCAATGTATCTACAACAATTAGAGTTCCAAACTTCATTATCTTTTCATATTCATCTAGCCAATTTTCTTCCTCGACTGCATGTTTCCACACTTCTGAACTCTATCGCGTATATCTTTCCTGCTCTGTGCTGCTTCTTTAGCTTATCTTGTTTGATCATCCATAAGAAAGAGCATCTCAGAGAAATCTACTTTGCCTGCGAAGCCATGTGAGGACAACAAATTAACAATTACTAAAATCATAGCACAACTTCTAGCGCAACAATCCCCACGAAACACATTGATGAACACAAAGAATGTAGGCCTAGTACAAACGGAGAGCCTAGAATGGAGAGAATCAAAGAGTTGATGCTAAAGCATTCAGAGCAGATACTTTTTGAAGATATTAAATGACAAACCGTTTTATACTGAAGCTCTTCAAGATGTGATTTACGTTCAGCCAGCCTTTGCACAGTTAAGTCCTTTCTTCGACTTGAGGCTCAGCAATATTTATAAACTGATCATTCCCTGTTACCTCAGCGCAGATTCGAATTATTTTGGACTCAGTTTCAGGGAATTTTTTAACTCTTTGCTGTTTCTTTGATCTCAGATTTTCCAAGACAGGTTTTATAGAAGATAGTTTGCTCTCTTAGAGTACCCTTTTCCTTCAAAAGAAGATAGAAAGAAAATACTGAACATCTTGCAAGAAATGCCAAGGAGACAAGAACAAAAAACTCTAATTAACTAACACAGCTTATGAGCTGAAGTTCAAATGGATTAACATCATTATTCGATAACCAACAGCATTTTTTCAATACCTGAAATCAGCAGATGTTACCACTACTATTCTATGCCTATCAGCACCTTAACACCCCATAACTTGAGCAAACAGTTACACTCGAAGAGCATCTGCAACTGCAAGAGATGACATCAGTTACATTAATTAAGTGTTATGCATCAAGTATACAGCTTATGTATTGTGTTTTGCTCTTAATCAAAGTCTGTCTTACTTACCCAAAAAAAAAAGTATACTGCTTACTTGAAGAGCATCTGCAACTGCAAGAGATGACATTAGTTATATTAATTATCTGAGTGTTATACTCTTAAAAAAAAGGTGATATCATTGCAATTTCCAGATGCCACATAAACACCCTCCAGAAACAGCCCTTAGTAGTTTTGTTTTGATTAATGACGCATTATGTGGCTCAATTTTGCTGCAATTTATTATTCATGATAAATAAGTAATGCTATTGCTAGTTAGTGGTCTATATCTGTAATATTCTAAAAACTCTTCCACACTACTATGAAAATTCATTAGTCAATACCATATAATCAAACATTAATTAGGAATTTTTTTGACAAGTAATATGTGATGGAGGAAATAATTACTTATAAGTTATAGAATGTTAAAAAACAACATATCTAAGGCTGAGAAAAGAAATTGAAGAGCAAGATTTAGGAGAAACTATGCCACCTTCTGTTTTGTTGAAATACAACATTAGTAAATAAATTTCTTGGCATAAATTTGTTTAGAAGCTATAGAGCAAGCTTAATGTACATAAATAACTCTATACAAACTTTGGCAATACTCTGATGATATATCAGCTCTGAATCAGTGAATGTAGGTTGAAAATACCAGGCGAAGTAAGCAATTGTGTGTTATCACATGTAAATACGTCCACTATAACTTAATTAGCGTGAGTCGTGAGGTCCTTTCTAGAAACCTTGCCATACATCATAGACTGTTCCCAACACGTGATGTGTTCTACTATATCTCAAGATCACATGTTATATATGTGTACAAGCACATAAGTTGGATTTTATTTTTCGCAAGATTATATTACTCATGATTTTCATCTAAAAGTATTAACATTGCTACATTAGTTCTTTTCTGAATGGGCTCTCTGCTCAAGATGAGAAAACATCAGCAACTCAGTTTCATATTACATATTTATATGGAGTACTCTAAAAGGCATAGCTAGCTGAGGTGGTATAGGAAACAGAAATGACAGGCAAAACCCGTCTATTTAGGAATTGCTTGCACTGAACAGATTTGATATCTGGGGTACCTTTTCCTTGTGTTACAATCATCAACATATTTGCACCTTACTGTTTTATCTTCTTTAATAGAAATATCGAAAACATTGGAAAAAAGCAAAAATGTTTAGGAAACATAAACATATATAAGAACAAATAATGATGACATATTCTTAATAGTATATCAAGGAAGCAAATAGGAAAGGTTGAGAGATTTCAAAATCTAAAGGCATAACAATGACCGCTGAAGGAATCACAAGCTTATGAGAAGTACAGGTAAGTTCTTCCTTTGAGAACCCATTTTTACTCTTTGATCAAGCAGGGGACAACTGCGCATATACTGCTAGCAAAAAAGAACTGGATCCAATATGATATAATATTTTCTTAAGAATATTTTAGATCCCAAGACTGAGTCTCAAGATATGAACCCAACAAAACGGAATATGGATAAGAGCTACTATACCAGAAGTGATCATCATTGCGAGCACAAGACTCTGAGACTGTCTAACTCCATTGAGACATTGAAGTAGTCTACAGGCAAAACGAGAAAACATCAGCAATTCAGCTTCAGAAGCACCCAACTAGCCAGAAATCACCATGGGACATATAACCGATAGCAAAAAAAACCTGTCTGTTGCATGTACTAAACAGAGTTGATTTATAGAGTACAGTTTCGTTTTGTTAAGTCATCAACAAAATAAACTAATTACTAATTACTAATTTCACATAATAATAATAATAATAATAATAATAATAATAATAATAATAATAATAATAATAATAATAATAATAATAATAATAATAATAATAATAATAATAATAATAATAATAATAATAATAATAATAATAATAATAATAATAATAATAATAATAATAATAATAATAATAATAATAATAATAATAATAATAATAATAATAATAATAATAATAATAATAATAATAATAATAATAATAATAATAATAATAATAATAATAATAATAATAATAATAATAATAATAATAATAATAATAATAATAATAATAATAATAATAATAATAATAATAATAATAATAATAATAATAATAATAATAATAATAATAATAATAATAATAATAATAATAATAATAATAATAATAATAATAATAATAATAATAATAATAATAATAATAATAATAATAATAATAATAATAATAATAATAATAATAATAATAATAATAATAATAATAATAATAATAATAATAATAATAATAATAATAATAATAATAATAATAATAATAATAATAATAATAATAATAATAATAATAATAATAATAATAATAATAATAATAATAATAATAATAATAATAATAATAATAATAATAATAATAATAATAATAATAATAATAATAATAATAATAATAATAATAATAATAATAATAATAATAATAATAATAATAATAATAATAATAATAATAATAATAATAATAATAATAATAATAATAATAATAATAATAATAATAATAATAATAATAATAATAATAATAATAATAATAATAATAATAATAATAATAATAATAATAATAATAATAATAATAATAATAATAATAATAATAATAATAATAATAATAATAATAATAATAATAATAATAATAATAATAATAATAATAATAATAATAATAATAATAATAATAATAATAATAATAATAATAATAATAATAATAATAATAATAATAATAATAATAACATAAGAAGGAAGTTCCAATTTAGTAATAAAGCAAAAATCTTCAGTTTAGTTCCACATCTTTCTCAATTCAATGAAAGAAGTTTTTCTCCTATGTAATTCTGGATTGAAGATGAGCGTTTCATGTGTTCATAATTGAATTTCTTTAGCTCAACTTTCGTTCATTTCAATATTCAAAGTTTTAAGAAGAAATATTCTGACAAGTAATAGCTATGTAAATCTATTGTATCCATGCATAAATAGTAACAGTTAAGGAAGTATAGTTTTTTGTGCTTCTAATTACAGCTGACTTCATTTTATTTCTTGAATAGCATTTATAAGGTTGCATAAAAAGATACACAAGTGAAAGTGAAAGAATGAAGAATGGTACATACTTGACAGAGGCACCCTTTTAACACAGCGAGTACTCATCACCTTATAAAGCCATGGCTCTCCAGATGCTGCTCTATTGAATCAGACACTTCATCAGTATACACATAATGAAGCTGTGGAGGAAGGGCATTGTCACCAAAGGATTCTAACTTGGGGCAACACTTGATATACATTTCAGTCAGGTTGGGAAGGGTGGAACAACATATGGTTTTCAAATTTGAGAAACCCGTGATGTTTAATGCAAGCAACGAAGTGGGAAGATAAAAATCTGGACCTGGGAAGCACTCTATTGTGTCAGCTCCCTTTTTAAGTGAGAGTATTTGAAGAGAAGTTAGAAGGTGCAATCCCCACTCTCGTATCGGCTTCTCTATGTTACTGATACTGATTGAAAGCTCACGTAGTAAACACCCTGTTTCTGAAAAGTCGCAGAATTTTGGGCAATTTTCAAGGCTGAGTTTTGTAAGCGAGGTAAAGTCGCCAACCAAGGATTTCAAATTCTTGAAACCCTTGATATTCAAGTTGGACAAGGAAGACGGGAGAGAAAGACAATCTGCTGAGTCTGCGCAGCTGCCTATGTTTTCCAGGCAAAGATATCGAAGTGAAGAGAGGAGGTGCAATCCCCACTCTTCTACTGCCTGCTGCTTTATGTTTACTTGGTTAATTATAATTTGATTCAGGTTTTTGGGTAAACCTCCTTCTGGAAAGCATTGGATTTTTGGACAACTTTTAATGAATAATTTTTGGAGGGAGGTAAAATTGTGCATATCACCGTCACCGGGGAGACCTTCCATATTTTCGCAATCGGCAAACACAAGGTGTTCTAAAGCTGGGAGGAGCAGACTTGGTGGTAATGATACCAAACTAGGGCAATTATAAATAGTTAAATACTTGAGATAGGCGAGTTGAGATGGAGCCTGTGGGGATCGTGTAAGTGAATCTTCATCTGGCGCTGCTTCTCCTTTTGATCCCACACCCAAAGATGATGATTTTTGAAATTCAACAACCTCTAGCTTCTCGCAATTCTTAATTTCGAACCATCGCAACGTCAAGGGGATCTCAGTAATGGCAATCAGAGACTTGCAATACTTAACAACGAAATCTTCAAGACAACAGGAGGAAGTGGATTTCTCGAATTCCACCGACTTTAGCTCATTGCAACTTTCAATCTCCACCTTTTGAACCGTCACGGGTATCTGGTCAATAGTACTAAGAGAATGGCAATCACGTAACCTGAGATCTCGATGAAAGTGAGGACAACACCCAGGAAAGCCTACGATTTGCTTAATACCTTCAACATCCATCGATGCTATTGCTGGACAGAAAATAACATCTGCACTGGCAGACAATACTCTGCATTTGTGTACCGTCAACTTGTCCAGCAAAGGAAGGCTTGGAAGTGAGATACTCAAATCCTCGCAGCCCTCGATATACAGTGTTTTGAGAGAAGGCATATGCGGAGGTAGATCACCTTGCAGTGATTCACAATCCTCCACGAGAAGATATTCAAGGCAGGGGAATGCCCTGTTGTTGTCAACTGGTAAGTGCACCCACTTATCCCAATTTTTCATTTCCCTAAAGGATAGATGTTTCAAAGCCTGAAAAGGAACTGATGAACAACCGGGAGCGCCATAAAATTCCTCACCTACCTTCTTAATACCTTCTATGCCTTCAACCTTAAGGTATGTCAACAAAGGTAGCTGCCCTAGTGGAGGCAGGCTTTCACATCTCGTACAATTCACCAGCTTTATGTCAACCATGTTCTTAAAAGAGACATCTCCCAACCAAGCCGGGCAATTTCAATCCCATATACCCTATTAACTTACACTTTTTGATAGAACCGTGAGGCTTCAAATCGCTCTAACACACCGATTATAGTGTTCTCATTCACCTCATCCTGTTGTGACACATCTTTACCACCACAAGGATTAACATCATTCCATATCAAATGCAATTTATCAAGACCGTGTTTCTTATGCAATTGGGCTTCCTCTCGCATCCTCAACCCTTGTCACATTTTCTAGTCCGATAACCGCTAGTTTGCCATGGAGATGATTCAACTTCCTCGGCTCACGTATCCCGGCACCACCGTCGCCTCCCAACACAAACCCATCTAAAGTCTCGTAGGCTTATCAATCTCCCCATTCCCAATGGCATCGCTTTCAAAGAGGTATTATCAATGAACAAATGGCGAAGTTTTACCGTAAACCTAACATGTGGGACCTCCTCAAGTTTATCACACTCAACGCGGGGGTTCGAGGTTGCAGAGTCTACTAATTGATTTTGGCAACACTTTTATTCGTTCTAATGAGATCAAAAGAAGTCGCAAGTGTTTCGTACCACCTATACACTCGGCAACTCTTCAATTATTCTCAAATCAAGGAAGAGAGTGCGTACATATTGAAGTCTTTGAACATAATCCAGGTGGTTTGATATTCATACCATTACCGTAATCGTGGCGTCAAAGATGCAAGTTCGCAATTGAGAAGCGTAGATTTGATTTCCTAATGTTCCATATGAGGCATCCTCGGTGATATACAAATGGCGAGTTCTTTTTAAGATCTCTTGGCATATTCATAGAGCCAATTATACAAAACGGGTCCCCTGCAGCCCCATTGAGCCAAATCATGAATTAGGTCATGCATAGTAAACTCATCTTCTCTACAAACTTTCTCAAATAATGACCTAGAAACTAGATCAAGGAAGTAGTTGTGACCTATATCTTCCATTCTAGACGTTTTATTTTCTGGTAGAAAGCCCTGAGCCATCCAAAATAAAACGACAGATTCCTCATGAAATTTTAGATCTTTGGGAAATATGGACATATAAGCAAAGATATACTTTAGATGAGGTGGCGAGATGACGGTAACTCAAAGATCGTCTGTCGGTAAAAGATCACTCTTCGACTCCAAACATTGCTATCTAGTATCTCTTGGCGCTGCCTCTTATCCACTGTACTTTTCAAGAGACCTGCTAGAGTTTTCACAGCCAAAGGCAATCCTTTGCACTTCTTTATAATATCGTCCTGCATCTCAACAAGGTCAGGATCGTGATTTGCATGCTGCTGAAATAGATGCCAAGAGTCCTCGTCGGACAATCCTTCTAAATTGACGACATTGCCATGAATCTGATCTTTAATCATCATCCTTGCTATCGTCTGATTTCTTGTAGTCATTATAACTCTACTTCCTTTCTCCCCATCTCGGAAGGGTGCCTGTAGCTGGTGCCAGTCAGCATATTTCTCACTCCAAATATCATCAAGAACGATTAAGAACTTTTTGCCTGTTAGGACTTGCTTCAACTTTTCTTGTGCTTCATTCAGGCTAATACAGTCAACAGTTTGACTAGTGGCCGAGTTGATGATTGATATGGTTATGCGTTTTACATCAAACACATCTGACACACACACCCAAGCCTTGAGATCAAAGTGACCCTTGACTTGCTTCTCATCGTTGTATATGTACTGTGCAAGAGTCGTCTTCCCAATGCCTCCCATTCCAACAATAGAAATCACAACATAATTCTCCGAATTCTGTTGATCTTCTTCTAGTAATTGTTGAATTATCTCATCCTTCCTGTTATCTCTGCCATAAACCACTCGCTCACCTAATAAAGAACTTGTTTCTCGACTGCATTGAGAAGATTCTGCTTGGTGCGTCTGCTGTGGCATGGCATGTATTGCTGAGAGACCAGAAAATTGTAGCAGCACCTGAAGATCGTGCAACCGTTCTGTAATGCCATCCAGCCTTGATGAAATGTTGCCAACGGGGTTGAACAGCGTGGAGACACTTTCTGTAGCTCTACCAATAATGTTTCTCACCTGAATTAAGTATAGAAAAGAGAGAAAATGAAAGTATGAAGAGATATTTTCTCATTCAATCAGAAAAGAACATTTGTACAAACTCAATATTACAATCTGATATCTATAGACTAACTACCTCTCAGCTAAGATAACAAACTCTTTATATATAGTTGCTAATTCTAACTACCTTTGCTGACTAGGATTATTACAATATAACTCATATTAAGATATTAATTTTGCAATGTAAATAGGAACTGGAAGCTATTTTAAATTGCGCTTATTCAACTTTAAACATAAGACGTAGATTCATGAGAAAGGTATTCAACTTGTAGTGCATCGGTTCTCCTTTATTTTATTGAGTGGGTAAAATTGCTTGTAGAGCAAGATTGATAATGTTAAGCTTCCTGAAAGGCGTTCATCAGCTCTGAAAGATGATTTAATTTTGCGTTATTAATGGACATCTTAGGCTAGAAAATGTCACTATTTATTGTTTTAGACTGGCCAGAACCGATTAGATTCAACATCTTTGCTATTTAAATTAATTTCTCAATTACTTAAACAATAGTATTTCCTCTGTATTTTTTTAGTTTGTCTGTTTTGACTTGACTATGCGCAATTGTCAATGCACTCTTTTGACCTCTAATAACCTTCATTATATATTAGTAAAAATTATTATAATTGAATATTAATAAAGTACTTATTGGAACAAATCAAACAAGACCCCTCATTACTTTATTTTTTCTCTGAGAAGAATATAATAAGATTCTATCTAATTGTAAATAGTGTTAAGATTATAAGTGATAAAACTAAAAAAAATAGGGAAATTCTCATTGGTAGCCATGTACATTTAAAAATTCTCATTGGTAGCCATGAATTTACTAAATTATCAAAAATGGCCATTAACTATTGATTATTTTGCAAACGTAACCTTATGAACTAAGAAACCGTTAGTTTCGTTAAGTTTCAGTTAAAATTAATGTCCGACATGCAAAACGAGGAGTTTTCGGCTTTTTTTTTCCAGTTTAGACCTCAAATTTGACCCATAATTTTGACCCTTAAACCTCAATCGAACGATTTACTCGGCACACAAACCGAGACACGTAAATTGAGCCATTTTCAGTTTTTTTTTGCCCTATTCTTTGGATTTATTTTCACTTATATTCTGTTCAGTTAAGTTAAGTTCAACTCAGTTCAATTCAGTTCAGCTCTCTACTATACAGTTTTACACTGCAATTTAGTTAGCTCAGTTCAATTCAGTTCAGCTCTCTACTATACAGTTTTACACTGCAGTTTAGTTAGCTCAGTTCAGTCTAGTTCAATAAAATAAGTCCAAAAGAACAGGGCCTAATCCCCGAAACCTTACTCGAGCGATTTTCTCAGCATGCAAGCCGAGATATGCAAATCGAGGCTTTTTTGTTCTTTTTTACCAGTTTCGACTTCAAAGTTGTCCCTTACGAGCCAAAATAATGACCCCCAAAACCCTAACCGAATGATTTTTTCGGCACAAATAGTGACAAAATTTTCGAGCACAAAAATCAAGGCATTATTTACCGGAAAGTTAACGGAAGAATGGTTCATAAGGTTACATTTGCACCATACACAATAGTTTAGGGCCATTGTTGATAATTTAAAAAACTCATGGCTACCAATGAGAATTTTTAAAAGTATATGGCTACCAATGAGAATTTCCCAAAAAAATACAAAGGAAGTACTATTCTTTTTATTTATAGAGCTTGACTTTTTTATTTTTACTTCCTCCATTATTTATTAATCGGGTTTGGCTCTCTTTTTAAGAAAATGGAAAAGGTAGGACAAAAGTACTTGAATAACTAATGTCCAATGAGAATTTTAGATTTGGGAAGGGGCAATTCAGTCCATTTTACTCCTTTTTTTTTAGATATAACATATTGACTTTAGGCACTATTCATCCAATACACTTTGACCATTAATTGTTATTTACACATAAGGAAAAATATAGTCATGTGGGATCTTATTTGATTCGTCACGGTATATATTTTCCAAATATATATTTTTTATAATTTTTACTTTTATACAATTATATATATTACCGGTCAAAGTTGTGCTTCGACAAATGTGAAAAGTCCAATGTTACATTTAAAAAAACGGAGGGAGTAACTATTATCAAAAGGGGAATCTTTTCAATTAATATGAAACTATCCTAATTAGTTTAATTAATAAAGAAAGAATTATATATATATTTTCAGTCCTTATAAGAAAAAAAAACAAGTTCAAATAAGGACAAATAAAATCTAATAAGTTAATATAAGTTTACTTTAGCGAAAATAAACTGAAATAAGGTTTGACACACGCACAAAATAAGTTGAGATAATTCAGTTTAGTTCCATTTAAGTTCATATAACCAAAAATAAGTTGAAAAGAACACTGCGGAATGTTGTAGTTATAGTCTTATAGATACCATTAGATTGGACTAGTACTAAAAATAGAATTCATTAGAATAAAGCAGACAACAACAAACCATATGATTTGTCGATGAGCCAAGGAGTTCAGAGACATGATTAGTAGTACTGAGTTGATGATCATTATCATCTTCTTGATCCATTTTCTCCAATTCATAAAGTTGAGCTTCAGTAGCTAACTCATCCAAGATATCTTCCAAGTCAAGAGCTATGTCTTGGAGATCCGCCTTCAATGGCCGGACAACCTCGTCATCAATCTGCTTCTGCTCGGCAGACCTTAGCAGCGTTTCCATCACAGTCAGCTGATCTTTGCACTTTTTGATTGTTTTTGGTAAATTTTCACCACCAAAAAGTTTCAAGAACCCACCTATTACTTCAGGAGACATCAGCTGCTGAAACAGCGCTTGAAGAAACGCAGAGAAGATGGTCTCACCTAAAGTCATCTTTGAATTACTCTCAAATGCAAAATGGAAAATGAAACTGAGAATTTTTTTGTGACAGAAGCAAGTAACACCACTTTACTTCACTTCTTCAGAAAAGTAAATGAAGAATGATGGAATGAAATGGCAGTACTAAATGCTTTTTTACACTGTTCTTTGGAAAAAATTGCCCAAAGATGGCTTGATGGGACATGGGTACCACCATACTAATAGTGTCTATCTTTTGTCTGCCACTATCACTACACGGGTTGTACTATCACATTTGTTTTGCTAATAAAGATACAGAAGGGCAAAAAAGTTGCTACCAAAATTTTGGATTATTGGCCCTGTTTGGCAAATAGAGTTTAGAGTTTAGCTGTTAGAGTTTAGAGTTTAATGTTAAAGTTTTAACTTTTTGTTCAGCTGATTTGACTGCTGATTTGACAACTTTTTTTTATAAATGTGTTTGGTAACAATAAACTGATTGCTAAAAGCTGATTTTCATTTGTTTGTATGAAATGACATTTATAGACATTTTAATACATATATGTAGTATTATTATTTGAGGCAAAAAAGTCATTAAACATATTTTTACCTAATCTTCTAACGAAAAAGCTCCTATTAGGAGCTTTTTCATTTTGAGAATTTTTATTCCAAAACTCTCTCTAAAACTCTATTTGCCAAACACCCCTTTTAGAGGTTTTGACTAGTCAAAACTCTAAAAGTGGTCCAAAACTCTCTTTTTGCCCCAAAACTCTAATTGCCAAACACCCCCATTATCTTTGACGCTATTTACCATTATTCACAATTGCACATACTAATTTTAACTTCATTTTATGTTAGTACCTTTTGTGGTTTTTTTTCAACTACTACTAATATCTTAAAGTAGGTAAATATATTAACTTCAGTACCTAGCACATCATTCCCGACCGAAATGGTCAATTATACAACATTAACCCTTTATTTTCCTTCAAATCTTGCGCATGAGTTGCAAATCTCAATCAGAGTACTATCAAAGTAACAATACTGCTAAAATTCTCTTTTTAAAGGTAATTGAAATATAGTAAATTGGTTTCAAGACAATTCACAGCCTATTAAATTCGCTGGTTGTGGTGCGAGTGTTATGATGATTCAGCAGAACATATATTTTCAATGCACAAGATGAGAGAGAGGGAGTGAGATAATTAATTGTTGTGAAGAGAGGTTGGTGATAATAAGACTATAAGAGTAACGGAGATGAAGAAGTGGAGGGGGGAATCAAAAGGAACTAAAAAGAGAGTGAACACATGTGCTACTTGAAGACAAAAACGCAAGATTTGGAGGGAAATAGAGGGTCAATGCCACTTAATTGACCATTTTTGCCTAGAATGATGTGCAAGATATTGAAATTAAAACATTTATGTACTAAGGTACTAGTTGACAAAAAAACACTAAAGGTACTAGTTGACAAAAAAACACTAAAGGTACTAGTTTATAATGTTTCCCAGAGAGACGTTAATGAAAGTATAGCCAATCAATGAAATTTGCTTAGAAGTTCGGCCATCAATAATTCCCTTACTAAGAAGTTCGGCAATCTAAGAGAGCTCAGTAAACAATTCTCGAAAATATGCAATCCACCATTAAACCCCATATTAACAGATACCATCATACCAGTAACTAACTATAGAAAATATACATCTCAATAATACATTTTTTATGACATAATTTTCAGACAGGAACAAAAGAAAAATCTCCTAATCTTTTGGTGTTGATTACCCAAAAATTACCATTTCTCAATATCCTTTCACCTTGAAGATCCTTGCTTTCCACCATATGAAGGCCATCAAAACAAAATGAATGAGAGTTAGCTACCACGATATATATACAGGATCATCTTTGGCAAGAGCTACAAAGTTCACTGGTATAACTCTCGTGCTATCTCTACGATCTTTACTACCTGATATACCCATATGACCCATATGCCCTGAGGGAGTTCCTATCCTACGAGCAGGAGTTCCAACCATTGTGTTGTTATTGGTGCTCTGACCCAAAGGCTTTTTAGGCTTTGAACCATAGATCGCTTCTTTTTCTGTAGCAAGTTGTTCCTGCATCTTCTGATACTCCTATTGGTTGGATACATTTCTATCCTCTTCTGATACTTATCTTTAGGCCATAGGCGCATTGAGTAAGTACTGGGTCAATCCAGGCCCATTTGGCAATGGCCCAAGCAAATGACACCGGTAAGGTATATGGATATAACCGGTATGAATCATATACCGGCATCAGGCTTGACTCATACTCAGTAAATAGGATTCCTTTGACTGAGGTGACCATGACGGTCAATGGCGGTCTAACTGGACCGGTAGGGAACTTGTGCAGTTCCCATACAACTAGCCCCCAAGCCGGTATGTCTGGTAAAGGCATATCCTGCTTATTCAACATTGAGCTGTTATGGCCGGTATGAAAATCATGTTTTCATCCTCAAGCCGTTTAGAAATTTCCGGAGACGGGGTTAGTTAACGGAATACGAATCGTCGCCTTGATCTTCGTGATGACTTGACTGGTGTGTCAATAACTGCTCACAGCTGTTTCTGAGCTGATATCCACGTGGCATGATCCGGACGGGAAGACGAAGCATCACTTGATCCGAGCCATGAAGTCCTCTATAAATAGGGTTTGGCCAAACTCATTTTCTCATTTTCACACTGCTCTCAATCTTTCAAGCGTTTAATCTCAACATATACTCCGAGCCCTAGCGTCTTTCAGTTATCAGTCGTTTGTCGTGACAATCCGAGCCGTGACCAGCCATTCTTACCGGTTGATTTCGGTGTCAACTCCCGCTCTTTTTCTTCTTTCCAGGTATTTCACAACTTTTTCTTTCGCAATTTATGCTTTTAATCATGTCGTCTCCTTCTGACTCTCAAAATATCTCTAAAAGCCCCCAAATCCTTAACCGATAGCGACTTTAACTCTGATAGCAAGTCTTCTAGTCCTACCGCTTCTAATAACTCGCCGGTAGTAAATCCTCCCAACACTGCATGCCTCTCCCCTAACCACTATTAGGGCTTTCGGAGAGGCCATAGGAGTACCGGTATCCGGTCTGTACGGCACCATGCTGGGGGTAGCTGAACGCTCCCCTCTATTATGTCCTTCTCTGGCCGGCACCGCTAGAAATCCCTCTGGTGAACCCTCCTCTTCCAGACCGGCAGAGGTGTGGGAGGAGGACCCGCCACTCTCCATCTCGTCTGATAATGAGAGGGATGATGACGCCGGCTTGGAGGAAGAAGCATCCTCCGTTGCCTCTGAAGATGTGGCCAGTATTGTTCGCGACATGATGTCGGATGGAGAGTCAATATCCCTGGAAGCCGACGAAGATGAAGACCCGCCGAAGATCATCCCGGAGGATGATGACGAGACGCTGGAAGAATTGTATATGCCTCCCTGCGAGGCCGTTAGTCCCTCTTCTATACAAATTGACAAAAGTTGGAGGAGGACGGCATTGAATAACGAATTCTGCCGTAAGGGGGCCGAATATTTTGCCTTTCCCGACGAGAATGAACTGGTGATGCCGTCCGAAGGGTGCCGAGTGACAGACTGCCCGCCTGGGTACGTGGCGGTCTATGCCCATATGTTTGGGTTGAGGTTTCCTCTAGACCCCTTTATAGTTAAGATTTTCAAAGCCTGGAACATCTGTCTGTCCCAGCTTACACCGCTATCTTGGCGCAATCTTATATGCTACGCCCGGACCGTCCCAGTATAAGAGATTTCCCGAAACCCCGAATCTCTTCCGGAAGCTTCACTGGATCAAAGAAGACGGTTCTGCGAAAGGCAAGGGAAAAGGCAAGAGGAAGAGATCAAAGGCCGAGAAAGAACTTGGTCAGGGTGGATGGATGTCTATGTACACCAAGCAGAAGAAGCTAACGGTGTATCCGAAATTGACATCTCTGAAGAACTGGCAGCCCCATTTTTTCTGGGTTAGGGTGCCTGACAATTTTCCCTTGCGCCGGTATTGGACAAAACCCCGTCCCCGAATGGAGCACATTCCCGACCGGCATTTGACACGCCGAGAGCTGGAGGCTTACAAGTTTTTCGACGCCTCCACCATGCCTGGACCTAAGGGGCGGAAGTCGGTCCCAATACTGTTAAACTTGTTGCCGCATTCGAAGTATATTTTGGGTAATGCGCCCCTCTCAGCCCTTGGCTTCTGCCAATCTGAACCTCATGGTAACCAAGGGTCATATCGGCTTTGCAGAAATTTTACTATTTGCATGTATTCTTTTTTCATGAAGTTTAACTTTCACGTATCTGACTTTGTTCTTTTTCGCTTTTCAGGCCGGTAACATCTGATTCGGGAAGCTCTTCATCTCAACCTAAACTTCATACCGATCAGCAACATGCCTCCCAAACCCGCCAAGAGATTCACTTCCATTCCCCCCAGCGTTGGAGGCCGGGGTGGAAAGCAAGGTCGGGGTGTCAGCCGAGGTGATGGCGGCGACAAGGCTCCGATGAGGGCCATCCCTCCTTCCCCCAAGAAGGCCGCTCCTGTTCCCCTTAAGAGGAAGGCTGAAGGGGAGGGCGACAAAGAGTCAAAACAACCTCCTTCTAAAGTCTCTTGGAAGGAGAAATCCGAGAAGGAGGCTGAAGTGGCCGAGAAGGACCCTAAGGTCAGACTCATGGGCCGCGTTGCCGAGGTTGGGACCTCCTCTTTAAGGCCGAAAATCTACAAGCAGCTGACCTTGCCGGCGATGATTCCGGAATTGGAGCATTTTGCCCGGCTACGGAAAACCGGCTACATCGAGCAGGCTGAGGTGGAGGTCCCAGAGATCCACCGGAAGAGGTGGGCCCGGCCCCGGTTCATGACGGCGAGCTATTTCAGCCCAAGCTCAACATCCTTGATGATGAGTCTCTTCTATTGGATCGTCCTCTCGAGGGTGGTAACTTGGGTTACCGGCTTCTGAAAGGCCTCCAGCTTAAGTACGATATGCCGATGGACCAAGTCCAGGCGCCTGCTGCTGTACATGCTCATAACTTGGCCGTGGTAAGATGTCTCTTGGATTTTATTTTCCAAGTATCTTAACGGCTTTATATTCTAGTTATCTTCGTCTAACTTTTCTTGTGTTTTGTTTCAGGCAAATAAGACATTCCCGTAAAGAACTCGTGATCTTTACCTGCATTTCGTGGTGCGTACTATGGTGAGGTTGAAAGTCACCAGGCCACCCAGGATCAGCTTACCGCGAAGAACGCGGAGTTGGTGAATGTCACCAACGAAAGGAATAAGCTGAAGTCGGTGGAGACCGACTTGGACACGGCCAAGGCAGACCTTCAGTCCGCCAAAGTGGAGGCCGCCAGCAGTAAGCTCCTCCTAAAGAACAAGGACGTTGAGCTTCAGAAGGTGAAGGAGGAGCTGACAGCTGCAAAGGACCGAGAAGCCAACGCGGTGGCTGAATACCAACGGTCCATTGACTTTGTCAACCGCTTAGCCAACCGGTACAACGGGGGTTGGGCCGCCGCTATGCGGTGTACTAGGCACACCTTCCCCGATCTGGATTGGAGCAAGGTTGAGGAGGCCCATGGCCGTCGGGAATTCGAGACCCCGGTAAAGGGTAAGGAGCTGGATCTTGGGGTGATCGAAGCCGACATAGCCAACGCCGATCCTCATGCTGAATTTGAGGAGGATGAGCCGGAGGCTGCTGGGGAACAAGCCGACATGGGGCTCAAGAATGATCTTGCTGACGATGTCGTCATTCTTGACAAGAGTCCTGACGGCTCAAAACCTGAAACGGCTGCCGATGACGGCAAGGCTCCATCTTCTGAGGTTGCTCAAGGCGCTTAGCTTAGGTCTCCCCTTTCCCCTTACAACTGTTCCCGGTCGGGCCGTCTGTGGCCGACCTATATTTTGAACTTTTTTGTTCCCAGGCTAGTCTAGGATGTAAATTTAATTTTCATATTAATGGAAGCTATTTTATCAACTCTCGTATCGGTTGTGCATGTATTTTGTTATTTATGTCAGTTCTTCATTCGTTTTCTTTTATCGTACCGGCAGATCCGCACGGGTTCATCGACCGGTAAATAGTTTTAATTTACTATCTTATTCCGGCAGATCCACTAGGGTCATTGACCGATTCTTTGGTGAGATATTCTCCTGCCGGCAGATCCACGAAGGTCATTGACCAGCAGTGTATACCTCGGGTTGGCAGATCCCCAAGGGTCATAGGCCACCCCTAAGCTTCATGCTTGCTTGGTTTATCCTGACGGCAGATCCACTTAGGTCATTGACCGCCAGGAACCTTGATATTGTTAGTTTCTCCTGACGGCAGATCCACGTAGGTCATTGACCGCCAAGGAACTTGCTTCCTTCTTCTCCCCCCTTGACAGCAGATCCACGTAGGTCGTTGACTATCAAGGGGCTCTATTATGGATTACTTCAGTCTCCTTTAACGGCAGATCCACGTAGGTCGTTGACCGTCAAGGAACTTTTAATAATTTGTACACGTAATAGGTTTAATGGAAATTCGTTTTATTGAGAATGAATGACACTAGCTGAAACTGGCTTAGATGTCATAGTACTAAGTAATGCTGATACTGGCAACAATGCCGTTTTATTCTTGCTATGTAACTAAACTAATAAGCATGCTTAAACGAAATACTTCTTGAGCACGCTGGCATTCCAGCTGTTTTTGAGCGGTTTGCCCGACATATCTTCCAGCCGGTAAGCTCCCGGGACTATTTCCTCCTTCACATGGTAGGGTCCCTCCCAGTTGGCCGTTAGCTTGCCCCTCGCCGTGAGCTTTCCTGGGCCGCCGTAAGGCCTCGAGCACCAGGTCTCCTTTCTCTATCGGCCGGCTTCTTACTCTTTTGTTGTAGGCTTTGCTTATTCAATCTTTATACGTTGCCGACTTGAGTTCTGCCGCGAGCCTAATCTCTTGCAAGAGGTCGAGGTCTTCCCGTTGCAGCGGGTCATAGTTCAGAATCCGCCAGTTTGGCAATCCGACTTCGACCGGTAACACCGCCTCGGCCCCGAACGCCAGTCTGAACGGGGTTTCCCCGGTTGCTTCTTTTTCGGTGGTCCTGTTGGACCATAGTACCGCTGGAACCATGTCGGCCTAGGCACCCTTCAAATCATCCAGCTTCTTCTTGAGGGCGTTTAGAATTTGTTTATTGGCGGTTTCGGCTTGGCCGTTGCTCTGGGGATGACACACGGATGAGTATGCGAACTTGATGCCGTACGGGTTTAAGAAGTTCTTTATCGGCCCGCAGTCAAACTGGACGCCATGGTCCATGATTATTCCCATAGGAATTCCGAACCTTGTGATGAGGTTTTGCCAGATTAACTTCCTAACCTGATTAGCTAAGACCTGTGGCAAATGGGCTCCTCAATCCACTTTGTGAAGTAATCAATTCCGACTATTAGGAACTTCCTTCCTCCAGATGCTGGTGTGAATGGTCCTATGATATCCATCCCCCACTGAGCAAAAGGGATTGGATTTAGGATCGGCTGCAAATCATGTGCCAGCTGGTGTATGACTGGTGCAAACCTTTGGCATTTGTCGCATTTCTTCACGTAGGCCTGTGCATCCGTCAGCATTGTTGGCCAGCCTTCAATGCTAGTGTCTTTCCTCCGATGTGGTTTCCACATACTCCTTCGTGGATTTCTTCTATGATTTTTGTGGCCTCGTGGGCCGTTACACACCTTAGGAGTGGGAGTGAAAGACCTTTCTTGTACAAGTGACCCTGGAAAACACAGAACCAGAGAGCCAGAGCCTCTCTTTTCAGCTTTTTTACCGCCATCTTTTCGGTGGGTAAGCTTTCAGTCAGCTTGTACGCCAATACCTCGTCGTACCATTCCTTCTTCTGGATGACTTCGTTCACCTCGACCTTGGCGGCCTCTATGCTTCTTGCCGGCAGCATTTCAATCATGACACTGCGCTTGAGATCCGTAGTGCTTGAGCTTGCTAGCTTGGACAGAGCATCGGCTGCCATGTTCTCTGTTCGAGGAACCAGTACCACCTCGAAGCTCTGCAGTGTGGCCGTTATCTGCTTTACCTTTTGTAGGTATTTTTGCATTGCCGGCTCCCTAGCTTCGTAGGTGCCCTCGATTTGGCTTGATATGAGCTGGGAATTCGTTGTCATCCGGATTTTCTTTGCTCCGGCCGCTATGCACAAACCGATTCCCGCTATTGCAGCTTCGTACTCTACTTCGTTGTTGGACGCCTTAAACCCAAAGCGGACGGCGTATTCGAACGTGTCCCCTTCTGTAGACGTCATGACCACCCCGGCGCCTGCCCCTGTTTGGGCCGCTGAGCCGTCTACAAATATCTGCCAGGTGCCGGCTGGCCCTTCGGTTTCTTCGCTTGTGGTCTCAACAATGAAGTCGGCCAAAGCCTGAGCCTTGATAGCTGTGCGTGGCCGATACTCGATATCAAACTCAGACAGCTCTATTGCCCATTTCAGCAGCCTGCTGGTTGTATCTAGCTTATGGAGCGCTTTCTCTAACGGCTGATTTGTGAGCACCTGGATGGTGTGGGAATCGAAGTACGGTCGAAGCTTTCTTGCCGCTATCAGTACGGCGTATGCCATTTTCTCCAGTAATTCGTATCTTTGCTCTGCCCCAGCCAAGACATGGCTCACGAAGTAGATAGGGTGTTGCTGCCTATCCTTTTCCACTAACAGTACAGCTGCTACCGTTTTGGCCGACACCGAGACGTATAACTGCAGCTTATCCCCCATCTCGGGTCGGGTAATAGTCGGTAGTTGCTTGAAATGTTCTTTGACGGCCTCAAAGGCCTGTCTCTGTTCATCCCCCCACTCGAACTTCTTGTTTCCTCTCAGAACTTTGAAGAACGGCAGGGCCTTTTCAGCTGACTTAGAGACGAACCTCGTCAATGCCGCCATCTTGTCGGTCAGCTTCTGGATGTCCCGGATGCTCTTGGGTTCCGGTAGCTCACTTATCGCCCTAATCTTGTCAGGGTTTGCATCTATTGCCCTTTCACTGACCATGAAGCCGAGGAATTTGCCAGATCTTACCCCAAATACGCATTTCTTGGGGTTAAGTTTCACCTGGTATTTGCGTAGAGTCGCGAAGGTTTCCTCGAGGTCCGTGATGTGGGCTTCCTCCGTCAAGCTTTTGACGATGCTATCGTCGACGTAGACTTCGACATTCCGGCCTTTCTGGTGCGCGAATATCTTGTCCACTAGCTTTTGGTAGGTAGCCCCTGCATTTTTCAGGCCGAATGGCATGGCTTTGTATGCATATACCCCGGCATCCATGATGAATGCCGCCTTGTTCCTATCAGCCTTTAGGAGGCTGATCTGATGGTACCCAAAGAAAGCATCCATGAAGCTCAGCAGTGCGTGGCCGCTAGTAGAATCGACCAACTGGTCAATCCTAGGCAATGGGTAGCAGTCCTTGGGGCAGGCCTTGTTTAGATCGGTAAAATCTACACACATCCGCCAGGACCCATTGGCTTTCTTCACCATTACCACATTTACCAGCCACTCCTGGTAATCGCAAGGCTCAATGAAGTCGGCCGCTAGCAACTTGTCGACCTCCTCCTTGATGGCTGCGTTCTTCTCGGCTGAGAAGTTCCGCTTCTTCTGCTTGACCGACCTTACTTCTTCGCTGACATTCAACCGGTGTACCATGAATGCGGGATCGATTCCCGGAATCTCATCCGCTGAGAACGCGAAGACATCCGCATTGCTTCTCAGCAGACTGATCAAATTGACTTTGACTTTATCGGCCAGATTGGACCCAATCTTTACCGTCCTTTCCGGCCTATCTTGCTCGAGACTGACTTCCTCAGTCTCTCCTTCTGGGCTAGGTCGCGGCAAGTCTGCCGGCCTTCCCTCGAAATTCTCCATTGACAGATCCTTATTTGCTTTGTTTTCGGCCCGTCGTCTTTTCCTCTCCGACGGCGGGGACTCGGCTGGTCGCTTGTGGTTGGAATTTTTAAGAGCCGTCAGGTAGCATGCTCTGGCTGACTCCTGATTCCCTTTCAACCTTTCCGGCTTACCGAGGTTTGACGTATAAATCATCGTCAGGTGGTAGGTGGATACCACGGCCTGTGCGTCGTGGATCAGCGGCCGCCCTATGATGGCGTTGTATGTAGCCGGCACATCCACCACTAGGAATTCCACCAAAAGGTCTCTGGATTGGGATCCCTCTCCCTGTTTAACCGGCAGCTTTATGGTGCCTTCGGGCACGACAGAAGTCCCATGTGAAACCAATTACCGGGTATGAGACCGGCTTGAGACACGATCTCCCTAGGCCCATCTTTTCGAACGTGGGCATAAAGAGAATGTTGGCAGAGCTGCCGCCATCCACCAGGATGCGGTGGACCATCGCCGTAGAAATCTGGAGGGACACTACCAAAGGGTCGTCATGAGGGTAGATGATCCCCTTGGCGTCCTCCGCTGTAAATGACACGAACGACATAGTTGGCGGTGCCGGCCACTGACCCGTGTTGTGGTAGTTCACTTGGTGCCTCACCTCCTTCAGGCTGGCTTTAGCACCGTGAATACTTCCTCCGTGGACGGGTCCGCCTGAGATGACATGTATCTCAGTGATCCTCTCCTTGGCGGGCTTTCTACTGTCGTCACCCCCTCTGGGTGACCTTTCTCTTAGTGACCTGTCTCGGTCAGCTCGGGCCTGATACTGCTTGAAATAGCCCTTCCGTATCAGATCTTCTATCCCGTCCCTCAGATCCTTGCAATCGTCAGTGACGTGGTCGTAGTCTCTGTGGAAATCGCACCACTTGGACTTGTCACGTCCTTTGAAGTACATCTTTCGGAGGCGCTGCCACTTATCGTCCTTTTTGTGCAGCTCGTAGATCTCGGCCCTAGACATTGTCAAGGGAGTGTAGTTATGGTATCGGTCGGGCCGTCCTTCTTGGCCCTTCTTGATCGAGTTGTTTTCCTCTCCTCGTCTTCCCGAGCTATCGGACTTCTTGTCCTTCCGGTACTTGTCTTTATCCTTCTCCTTCTCTTTCTCCTTCTCCTTGCCGTCTCCTTCAGACCGCTTTGAAGTTGCCGCCTTATCGAACTCCTCTCCTCTGATGAACTCATTGGCTTTCCTGAGGACGTCAGTAAGGTTGGTCAGCTTTTAGCGACCCAAGTAGCTTCTAAAGGCAGTGCCTTCCTTCAGACCGGTCATTAATGCCAGAACTGCGACCTCTTGTTGCAGGTTGGGTATAGTAACGACCTCAGAATTAAAGCGGCCGATATAATCTCGCAAGCTTTCCTTCTCGCCCTGCTTGATAGACATCAGCTCGCCGGTCGTTTTCTCCCTCCGCTTATTGCTAACGAAGTGCTTTACAAACATGGATGTGATCTGCCGGAAATCAGCTATGGTTACCGGAGGAATACTCTAGAACCAAGTCTGTGCCAGGCCAGCTAAAGTTGAGGGGAACACTTTGCACCATACAGAATCAGTGTCGGTGTATAGCAGCATGTGTCCCTCATATGCGGAGATGTGATCCTCAGGGTCCGTCTTACCGTCATATTTGCATGTCGGCATCTTAATCTTTTCCATATGCTCCTGGAGTATGGCAGTTGAGAAGGGAGAGTTTTGGAGGGATACCAGTGCTCTTCGTCGAGCAGACTCAGTGTCTCTCCTAGAGGGCTGGGATGAGTACTGGACCTTAATGTCTTGCTGCCCATCCTCGTACCCATCTCCCACAGGCTCTGTGGGGGTTTTCGAATGTTCCGCGTGCTCCGGGTCATGCCGGCTTGGCTCGCCCTGCCGGCCACTCATGAGAGAACGCATCTTCTTGACAGGGCTATGCGGCCGTACTGGGGGACGCTTGCTGGCACGACCTGCGGACGGTGTTTGGCTCGTTATGGCCTGAAAGACCTCGGCGGCGCTTCTGAGTTGCTCAGGGCTGAACATGTGTTGCAGCGCTTCGAACACATTGGGATGCGGGGCCTCAGTGGTTCCCTTATCCTTCTCAGCAATGGGGCTGGAGGATCCCACCACTGGTTGTGGGGTCTTGAACCCGGGAGGTCCATCCCCCACGATATTATTGTTCTCGTCAGTTTCTTGCATCCTAAAATTCTGCTTAGGATCCATGAGGCAGGTAAGTAGGCTGGCTCGATCGCGGCTTAGGACCAAGGTATAGTTCACCCCTCCTTCTTGCGCCAATTGTTCCGGTATGGAATAAATGCTTGGGAATGAACCGGTATCTCCTTAGTATTATAAGCCGGTTTGATGTCCTGCAAGATAGAACACGTAACTAACCTCGGGGGTTGATTTGAGGAACGCCCCTCCGATGCCTAAGTCAGTAATGGGTAAAGCCGGTATATCTCAAGTAGAGTATATTAGTACATGTGAACGTACCTCATGACTCAGATCATGGGGGGTATTTATAGGAGCCGGCAGTGTCCTTAGCAAGGTAGGACACTACTTCTATAGGTTGGATACATTTCTATCCTCTTATGATACTTATCTTTAGGCCCATAGGCGCATTGAGTAAGTACTGGGTCAATTCAGGCCCATTTGGCAATGGCCCAAGCAAATGACAGCGGTAAGGTATATGGATATAACCGGTATGAATCATATACCGGCATCAGGCTTGACTCATACTCAGTAAATAGGGTTCCTTTGACTGAAGTGACCATGACGGTCAATGGCGGTCTAACTGGACCGGTAGGGAACTTAATTAGCGTGAGGTCCTTTTTTGAAACCTTGCCATACATCATATACGGTTCCCGACACCTGCTGTGCTCTACTATTCAAGATCACATATATATATGTGTATAAGAAAATTCACATAAGTTGGATTTTATTTTTCATATGATTACATTACTCATGATTTGCATCGAATAGTATTACCATTGCTACGTTAGTTCTTTTCTGAATAGGCTTTTGGCTCAAGATGAGAAAACATCAGCAACTCAGTTTCATATTCCATTAGAGATTATATGGAGTACTCTGAATTCTGAAAGGCATAGCAAGCTAAGGCGGTAAAGAACACAGATAATAGACAAAACCCGTCTATTTAGGAATTGCTTGCACTGAACATATTTGATATCTAGGGCACCTTTTACTTTTGTTTGAAACATCAACAAATTGCACCTTACTGTTTTATCATTTGTTGGAAAAAGCAAAAAATGTTTAGGAAACATGAACGTATAGATCATTTGTTGTATTTAGTAAGGTAAGGTTGTATTAGCACCCACATGTTTATATATCTATGTACATTCCAAGTAAAATCAAAGCTCAATAGATCATAATGCGTTTCTATAAATAGATAGCTTGATCTAGCAATTTCACATTTTTTTTTGAAAGAGAAATTTCATTAATTGAAGGCCAAACGACAATAAGTATTAAAAAAAACAAGATATAATCAGACAAGATCAAATCAAATTCGTCTTCGAAAAAACTACAATGAACCAGATCGAGCAATACAGCGCAGCCCCCTTGTATTTGCTGAATCATGCAGCTATTGATTTGGAAGTCTATCATTCTGACATAGTTTGGGGAAGAAAATTATTGATTTAACCAGGTTGACCGCATCCAAATTTTCAATACTTCGATGTTGATGGTCTTGAACTTCAAACAATAAGAACAATTTCTCATACTAATTTTTAAACTTCCACGTGGGAAGAGAATAAAACTAAACTCCAAACTCCCATGAAAGGAGAGAAATAACCCAAAAATTGGGTAGAAAACTCTCAGAAAGAGAGAGAATGGAAGATTATTAATAACAAAAACAATGAAAATTAGAAGAAAAAAGAAGAATTGGGGGCTTACCACCATCGAAATGATGATGGCAGCCCCAAACTAGAAGAGAAGGATTAGGGTTTTTTGAGAAGGAAGAGGAGGAGGCTAGAGTTTTTTGTATTTTTTGTGAGAGGAATATATCTAGCAATTTCACATAGCTGTAAAGCCTCAACTCCTCGAGTAGCAATCTTCACAATTTTTATTTTTTTGGAAGATTAAGTATGTAACACCCCGTAATTTTCACCCTTTATTTTTGGTGTTAGTTTATTTTAAAATGATATTTTTTTCGTAAAAATAAATAATTTATTATTTAAATTATTTTGGAATGTGTTGTGAAAATGTGTATATATATTGTGATATATTTATATATATTGATTTTAAGTTGTTAGTTATTTATTTTAAAGGTTATATTAGTTTCGTTATTTATTTAGGCGTTTAGGATGCAGTTTTATCGCGTAGCGTTTTTGTAACGTTGTTGGATCGACTAGGGTGATGAAATGGTACATCATGTGTGGCGTTTTATGCTGGCCGAAAATCAGCATTTTGGAGTGGAGGATGAAGAGTTTTGGTGCTTACTAAGCTGACCTTTGAATATCATGTAACCGCTCATTTAATCCCTCATTAACATTCTCCTAAACCCTTTATTTTTTCCTTGCCATAAAATTCTGATTTTTAATAAGAGAAGTTCAGCATCATTCTCATTTAACCCACGCTGTTTTCAAGAAAAGAAAAGAGAGAAAAGGAAGGGGAAAAAAAGAAAAAGGTTCAACCCGGTTTTTCCTATCACACCTTCACGAAAATAACCGTAGACGGAGATCTAACCGTTGGATCGTCTTCAAATTTGGAAAGAACGTTTATAACATCTTGATCTTCACTTTGACCGGAGCGATTGTGAATACGTTCTTTCAATCGCTAGGAATCATGGTCGGATCAGAGCTGTACGAAATAAGAGTTTTCAACGTTCAAGAAGAAAACGCCTAGTGACTTGTTGCTACAATTATCGTTCATGGAAGACTTGGATTGCACGCATATTTTTCAAATCTCTTTAGACTCACTCTCCTCCCGTCGATCCAGGTAACTAGTAGTTATCTTAGAACGCTAGAGATTAAAGTATTATTCGGTATTAGATTATTACGCTAGGAATTGTTTAAAATATTTTTTTTTGAATGAAATTATTGACGAAATTTGACATGAATATACTTGATGCATTCTGTATGAATATTGTATATAGAATAATAATTTTTGTCTGAGTTTTAGTATTTATTCGATTTATTTGGTATTTTGTGCGTTTTTGGCTTAATTGCAAAATAAGTATTGGAAGAATGTTAAAATTTCTGAAATTATTTTTCGTGAAGCATTTTATATGTGTAGTATGTATTTCATGCCTTGGAATAATTTTTGCCTACTGTTTACATGTTTATTTAATTAGTTTATCTGTTTTTGCATTTTCGTGTCTGTCAGTATATAAATCGTGAAAATTATTTCTGGAGGCCAAAAAGTTCATTTCTTTGTATATTATGTATTTCCGTGAGTTTATGCATGTTATGTGAAGTTTTGGTAATTTTTGGGCGTTTATTTCTATTTTTAATTATTATATTGGCTTTCTTGAGTATTCTGTAAATTAATGTTTAAAATTACTTTTAGAGACCGAAAATTAGAAATAAAATTTGTACCATGTCAGTAGAGTCATAATGGTCATATGATAATAGTTGTTGAGATATTTGTTGTAAGTGTGTAAGTTACTACTTTGAGGATTTTTTTTAAAGAATTATTTTTGATGAATTATGGGTATAAGGCCGGGTGGCATCCCTTTGACGAATATTTTTGAGATGAATAATACTTTGATGATATTTATGATTATTTTGAGATAAGAACATCCGGTGGGATAGTTGTAGTCCCCGGTGCAGAACATGCCAACCACCTGGTTTGCGAACTAGGGGTACACCTGGGTTAATTGTTGTCGTCCGAGAGGTCAGGGAGTTCTGCGTGTTCTACCCTGCATCGGGAGTTTGGCCATTCTTAGACCAGGCAGTGGGGAACGTAAGCCCATAGACTGACCTGGAGATTGCGATCTGACAAACCTTAGGAAGTGAATTGCGATTCACTGGCGTTCGGTTTCTGACTCAATAACTGATTTATCTATGTTTTTATTATTATTGAAGTACCCTTGAGATAATTTATTCATTTTATCTTTTGTATTACTTGAGAGCTTTATGATTTTGGATGCATGTCATAGTTGTCTTGACCTTATGTTTCCTTTCTTATTAATCTATGTCTGAATTGTACTTTGATTTCTTTTGTTCTGGGAGAACTGCTAGTTACTCCCCACTGATTGTGGATGTTTGTTGATATATTTTGCAGGTGATGTTGATGGGAATCTTCTTTGGTTTTGGGCTCGGGTTGAGTTGTGAGCATTAAAAAGCTAGATGTTTTAGGCCTAGACTTTTAATTAGTTTGAGAGTCAGTTTTCTCTTTTAGATATTACTCTAATTAATTTAAATTATTTATACTATTTATTTATGTTGGTCTTATCACTTAGTTATTTAAACGCAATTCTTGTAGTAGTGACATTCCCAGAAGACGATGTTTCCGCCATCGTCCTATTAATACTATTATTATTTCTTTCTTTTCCGCTTTGAAATTCTAGGGTGTTACAAAGTATGCTTGGATAGGGAAAGGAAGATTTAGAGAAAAAGACAGAAGAGAACGATATTGATTAAGTTACCCTAATTTAGATGATGATATGACAAACGAAAAGATAAAGAAATGGAATTATTCATTCTCATTTAACTCTTGAAAAAGAAATTTTTATTTTTACCACCTCTTAGAATATTCATCCAGTTTCTCTGATGTTAACCAGAGTATTGACTCAATGAAATTTGCTTACAAGTTCGGCAATTAGTAATTCCCTTCCTAAGAAGTTCGGCAATCTAAGAGAGATCAGTAAACAATTCCAGAAAATATGCAATCCACCATTAAACCCTATCTCTATTATATAAGTGAAGGGGGGAGGCATGGTGTCCCCATATTAAATGACTATATTATCCTTTTTTTTAATTACATCAATCAATCAATCCCAATATTTGCCATCTTTAAAAACTACAATTAGAATAACTTAAAATTTTAGGTTAAAAAAAAAGGAAAGACTAAAAAAGTTCACAAAAACAAAGATAACAAATTCATTTAAGAATATCAAAATCTTCCATCAAAAGGAAAAATTGCCAAAATAAAAAATCAGCAATATACTTCCACAACATTATAGTCATGTAAAGAAATGATCATTTTAATGGGTTTATATAATTTCAATTTGTGTAAGGGCCTGTTCTCTTCGGCATATAACAACTGAACTGAACTGAATTAAATTATAACTAATTAATAGTAATGATTCTAATTTAGGAACTGAACTGAACTGAATTGAACTGAACTGAACTGAACTGAACTGAACTGAATTAAACTAAACTGAACTGAAAATAAGATGGGGAGAACAGGCCCTAAGTCAATTACATAGAGGATAATAAGGTCAAATCAAAAACTGATTTAAACTTATTTTTGCTCAAAATAACTTTTAAAAAGTTGAATAAAACAGAGCATTTATTGAAACAATTGTCAACTTAAACTATTATAATTATAAATGTCTATTCGAATCAAAAAATTTATAACACTGATGAATAACTGAGAATCAAAAAATTTATAACACTGATGAATAACTAACTGAGAAAAAAGAACATTTTTTTTTTTGACATCGAGAAAATTTGCATTAATTGAAATACGGAATACAAACTAGGCTTAAGAACAACAACATAAGCACACTAAATTGAGCTTTACCTAATTTCAAAAAAAAAAATTTAGCTTTACCTGCTCTTACAAACCAAACTAAGTTAAAACAAATAACACTATTAAGATTCTGCTTGAAATAGAGGCTTGCATTGTTTGATGCTTGAATCATAATTCTGCTGGAAGTGGTTGACAATAGCTGGATCCGAGCTTGGAAAACCGAGGATCTATTGTAGTTTCTTGGATAAAGGCAATCTGCAATAGAGGGGTATATCTTACCTGTTGAAAGTAGTGAGAGAAGCGAATTTCGATCACGAGTTGGATAACAACCAACCAAGGGCGAGATTGGAATCTCGCCACCTGAGCAATTCCAACGACCTTCTGTCACTTGGAATTCATGGCTCATGAATCTTCGAAGAGTCACCTTCGATGTTGAAAATTCATGAAACTAAAAATCAAGGTAGCCTACCTAGTATCTTTGAAAGATCTACTCCTAGAGTTTAAGGCGGGAAATCTACTATACCCAGTAGAAAAAGTTTCAGTCTTTGGATGTAACTTAACCTTCATCAAAGACTCTAGGAAACCTACATATACTACATTTGCAGAATTGAACCACCATCCTTTACCCAAGTGACAATCAACATTCAATTGCCATAACCAACCACAAAACACAACTTCAACAATGCGAAATGAACTACATCCTCTAGTTTAGCAGAAGTACCAAACATATTAAGCAGAAAAACATCCTACTCATGATGAAAATAACACCTACTAAGAAACTGTAAACAAGGAAGTGAAGTACAACTTCAATACCCTTCAGATCTGGAAAAACTCCAATGATATATGGGCGAGAAACTTAGGGGAACCAAAACCGGGAAAACCTAGTGGAACGCAACTAACAGGGGGAATTGGGGAAGGGAAGACTTGACCAAACAGGGGAGGGGGGGGGAACACAGGGGAGGGGGAAGGCGACACAACCAGGGGGGAGGGGAAAGGGAGGTACGACACCACCACGGGAAAGGGAGGGAGGGGGGAAAGATTGGGCGTTCGAACCAACACGATACCAGGGACGACGCGACTCAGGGAAAGGGAGAAACGACGCTGAGGAAACGACTCGACTCGGGGAGGGGGAGGGAACGACTCAACGAACTCTAGGAACGAAGGTGGCGACTGGGGGGTGGGGACGATGGGGACGCCTGGGCACGGCGGTTGAAGACGATGGCGACTGGGGACGACTCGACTCGGGAAGGGGAGAAAGCGAAAATAGACAACTGAAAACAGAGACAACGGAAAGCAGGCAAGCTCGCCGGCAACCGGGTGAGCAGCGTGCTCAGTCCGGCGACCGGCGAGCCTGCTTGGCGGCGCGAAAAAAGACAAACGAAAAAAGAACGTTGCTATGCAAAAAATGCTAGTGTTAACAGATACCATCATACCAGTAACTAACTATAGAAAATATGCACCTCAATAATACATCTTTTATGACATAATTTTCAGACATGAACAAAAGAAAAATCTCCTAGTCTTTTGGTGCTGACTACCCAAAAATTACCAATTCTCAATATCCTTTCACCTTGAAGATCTTAGCTTTCCACCATATGAAGGCCATCAAAAAGAAATGAATGGGAGTTAGCTACCACGAAATATGGGATCATCTTTGGCAAGAGCTACAAAGTTCACTGGTATAACTCTCGGGCTTTCTCTGCGATCTTTACTACCTGATATCCCCATACTTCCAACCATTGTGTTGTTATTGGTGCTCTGACCCAAAGGCTTTTTAGGCTTTGAACCATAGATTGCTTCTTTTTCTGTCGCAAGCTGTTCCTGCAACTTTTTCTGCTCCTGATGAAATCAAACCAAGAATCATCGTTAATCCTCTGCTTATTGCACTGCACTATAGAAACAAATGAGATATGTAATATGTTACTCAGACTCAGTAATCATGTGTCCAAGTTTCCGGTTCTGCTATTTTATGTAAGATTTACATACTTTGTCCCAAAATGACGAGTTGAAGTGTGCATACCCATGTTTGCGAGTCCCAGATCCAACATGGGGAATTAAGGTAAAATGAAGAGTTTGAGTAACATAGTATCCCAACTCCATGCAATGTCTAATGTTCTACTGAGGCCATCTGATTTATTCCGAATTTTAAATTGATATAGAAAACAGTAAGCAGCTACAGGAAGTGTGGAGGTCACTATATTAGTATAAGATAGTACAAGAGATCACAGACATACCCGAGTTCTACGTTTCTCCTCTTCCCTATGCTGACGCTGTGAAGTGTATTCTTGTAATTCATGCAACAGAGGTTCCTACAAATTGAATACAGCCAAAGATGTTATAGATAGACACACATATACATAATATGAATCCTTAAGGAACTGAAACTAAGAAATCAATAGGCAAAAGTTTCGGCTTTTGGTCAATCACCTTGTCATAAAGGAACGTCATTCCTTTCTCTATCTCCCAAGCTTTAGCTTTTGCTATCAAACTCTCAACAAGAGCTACATAAAAAAACTAGCCGTATGAGAAACGATTCCCACATTTCAGGGAGCACAGGTTATTGAATCAAATTACCATTGCCCAAACAAAAAAATCATTGATCAGTAACTTTGAATCAAAAAGGTGTTATACTTCCTTTATTTTTATGTACTTGCAACATTGGAGCATAGCGCAAATATTTAGAAGAACAGATAGATTAATAAAAAAAAGGGACCCATGTGTTAGGAGAGACAAAGTGAGAATATATTGCCAAAAATGTTAATGCTGCCTGCAAATAATAGGCGACTTCTTAGAATGGGAAATGTTGCAAGTAAATAAACAGAGGAAGAAATAAGCAAGAAGCCTAGAAAAGAATGGGACAACAAAGGTTTCGAACACGCACTCAAGAAAAAGTTTCCAATATTAAACCAAAGTCCAGAATAACATCTGATAGAAGCCAGTCAATCAGCTGACCTATGTCTGCCAGATTTGATAGATCTAGCCATGTTTGATAAGTGCAAAGTTCAGGCTATGTTTGATAAGTGCAAATATCAGGCCATGTTTGAAACTCGCATAAATTTTTCAGACTAGTCGTGGAGCCTCAAGAAATATGGTTTAGCATATCAAGTTGAACACTACAGTGAAAATTTTCAACCGTGACAGAACAATATTTGAACCGCAGCAAAATCCATCTATTTAATAAAATCTGGTCCCCAAAGGATTTAAAGACCACAGCTCCTTTAGCTCACATACAATCAAGAATGTAACGGAGTAAATCTTATAACACAGCCTTAACAGCCATTAGTAAAGGAGACGCTTAACAAAAAAAAAAAAAACATGAAGAAGAAGCTCACATGGTAGTTTGCTGACTAGAGTCCTTGCCTTCTCTGTCCTCTTCAAACTTTTATGTACTCACTCCCCTTCCAGCACAGTATCTAATATCTATTGTCATCCTGAAGAATCAATATAATAGAAAAGAAAATTATAAAATCATAAACCATATTAAAATCTTCACAACCTTCTATCATTCAGAATGTCGCAACACAGAAAAAGTTTTAGTTATTATATTCAACAGAGAAGAAAAAAGAGTTCAGAGTCAAAAAGAGAATTAGATGACTTGATTACTTGTTAATTAATTTGTACAAAAAATTGTGAGAAATTAAATATCAATTAGTACCTAGAATTCAATATGAGCAATGTATCAAAAACACAAAAAGAGTTCCAAACTTCATTATCTTTTCATATTCATCTAGCCAATTTTCTTCCTCCTCTGCATGTTTCCACTTCTCAACTCTATCGAGTATATCTTTCCTGCTCTATGCTGCTTCTTTAGCTTGTCTTGTTTGATCATCCATAAGAAAGAGCATCTCAGACAAATCTACTTTGCCTGCAAAGCCATGTCAGAACAACAAATTACCAATTACTAAAATCATAGCACAACTTTGTGCACAACAATCCGCACAAAGCTATGCAGGCCTAGGACAAACGGAGAGCCTGGAATGGAGAGAATCAAAGAGTTGATGCCAAAGCATTCAAAGCAGATACTCTTTTAAGATACTAAATGACAAACCTTTTTATTCTGAAGCTCTTCAAGATGTGATTTAGGTTCGGCCAAGCTTTTCACGGTTAAGTCCTTTCCTCGAATTGAGGCTCAGCATTATTTATAAACTCATCGTTCCCTGCTACCTCAGCACAGATTCGAATTATCTTGGACTCAGTTTCAGGGAATTCTTTAACTCTTTGTTGTTTCTTTGATCTCAGATTGTCCAAGACAGGTTTGATAGAAGATAGTTTGCTTTCTTAGAGTACCCTTTGCCTGCAAAAGAAGATAGAGAGAAAATATATAGAGGATTGAACATCTTGCAAGACATGCCAAGGAAACAAGAACAAAAAATTCTAATTAACAAACTCAGCTTATGAGCTGAAGTCGAAATGGGTTAACATAATTATTCGGATAACCGGCAGCACTTTTCAATACCTGAAACCAATAGATGTTATCACTACTATTCTATGCCTATCAGCACCCTGACACCCCATAACTTGAGCAAACAGTTGCACTTGAAGAGCACCTGCAACTGCATGACATCAGTTACATTAATTATCTAAGTGTATACATCAAGTATACTGCTTACTTGAAGAGCATATGCAACTGCAAGAGATGACATTCGTTACATTAATTATCGAAGTGTTATACATCAAGTATACTGCTTACTTGAAGAGCATATGCAACTGCAAGAGATAACATTAGTTACATTAATTATCTAAGTGTTACACTGCTTAAAGAAAAGGCGATATCACTGCAATTTCCAGATGGCACGTACATACCTCTCAGAAACAGTCCTTAGTAGCTTTGTTTTGATTAATGACGCATTATGTGGTTTAATTTTGCTGCAATTTATTATTCATGACAAATAAGTAATGCTAGTTTAGTGGTCTACATCTGTAATATTTTGAAAGCTCTTCTACACTACTATGAAAAACTCATTAGTCATTACCATATAATCAAACATTTATATTAAAAAAATTTGACAAGTAATATGTGATGGAGGAAATAATTACTTATAAGTTATAGAATGTTAAAAAACAACATGTCTAAGGCTGAGAAAAGAAATTGAATATCGAGATTTAGGAGAAACTACGCCACCTTCTGTTTTGTTGAAATACAACATTAGAAAATAAAGTTCTTGGCATAAATTTGTTTAGAAGCTATAGTCAGAGCAAGTGTAGTGTACATAATAACTCTATACAAACTTAGGCAATACTCGGATGAGATATCAGCTTTGAATCAGTGAATGTAGGTTGAAAATACCAGGCAAAGTAAGCAAATTGTGTGTGTTATCACATATAAGTATTTCATTTATAACTTAATTAGCATGAGCCATGAGGTCCTTTCTAAAAATCTTGCCATACATCACAGACTGTTCACGACACGTGCTGTGTTCTACTAATATCTCAAGATCACATGTTATATATGTGTACAAAAAATTTCACATAAGTTGGATTCTATTTTTAGTATGATTACATTACTCATGATTTTTCATCTAAAAATTTCACATAAGATGAGAAAACATCAGCAGCTCAGTTTCATATTACATTAAAGAATACATGGATCGGAGTACTCTAAAAGGCATAGCAAGCTGAGGCGGTATAGGAAACAGAATTGATAGGCAAAACCCGTCTATTTAGGAACTGCTTGCACTGAATAGATTTGATATATAGGGTACCTTTTCCTTTTGTTAGAATCATCAACATATTTGCACCTTACTGTTTTATCATCTTTAATAGAAATATAGAAAACATTGGAAAAAGCAAAAAGTTTAGGAAACTTAAACATATATAAGAACCAATAATGATAACTAGGGATGGCAATCCAGTCCGGATCCGACCCTAGTCCGCTCCGATCCGAAGGAAAAAATCCGAGCCGACTCCGACAAAAAGATAATCCGAATCCGAGTCGGCAGAGGATCAAAGCTGGATGCCATAAAAGGATCGGAATCGGATCCCATAAAAAAATTCCAACATCCGAATCCGACTCCGACTTTGAGGCAATTAATCCTTTTTTTATTTATATTAATGTATAATCTTACTTTGAATTTAAGGCAATTGTATTATTTAAGATTTTTCCATTGAAGAAATTGTTAAAAATAATAGTAATGTTTAAATTATTTGTACTATATATGATTTTCATATGATTATTAAAAAAACACTAATAATTAGATTATTTGTATTATAGAAATTTTTCTATCAAAATAATAGGGAAAAAAAAAATTCGGATCGGATCGGAGTCGGAGTTGGATGTTAGGATTTTAAGTCGGATCGGACTCGGATTTTCGGAGTCGGAGACGGACTCAGATTTAAAATCCAACTTCTTGTAGGGTCAAAGTCGGATTATGCATAATCCGGTCCAAGTCCGACCCGTTGTCATCCTTTGATAACAAATTCATAAGAGTATATTAAGGAAGCAAATACGAAAGGATGAGAGATTTCAGAATATAAAGGCCTAACAATGACCACTGAAGCAATCACAAGCTTATGAGAAGTACAGGTAAGTTCTTCCTTTGAGAATCCATTTTTACTTTTGATCAAGCAGGGGAAAACTTCGCACATACTGCTAGCAAAAAAGAAATGGATCTAATATGATATAATATTTGCTTAAGATCTTACATCCCAAGTCTAAGTCTCAAGATATGAACCCAACAAAATGGAATATGGATAGAGATGCTATACCAGAAGTAATCATCATCGCGAGCACAATACTCTGAGACTGTAGAAATCCATCAAGGCATTGAAGTAGTCTGCAGGCAAATGAAAAAACATCAGCAATTCAGCTTCAGAAGCACTCAGCTACCTAGTAGGCTAGAAATCACATACAAGATTATGGAGCACAGTATAAAAGCACAGAAAGGCGTCATAGGACACAACTGGTAACAAAAATCTGTATATGATTGCAACACATGACATTAGTTACATTATTTACAAGAAATTGACTCCAAAGGTCAGGATCACTGTATATGACTGAAGACAAGTTTACTACTTATTAAAGGTATGAATAGCTGCAATTTCTACATGCTCCATAAATACCCTCTAGGCTCTAAGAAACAGCAACTTGTTTGCAGTCTATGAAGACTCAAATGTCCGGCCTTCATCTGCATTTTTTGTATGGCATATGATATCTATTCTACTCAATCCTAGAGGATAAGTCTAGAGCATATACAAGGCTTTCCACATATCATCCGCCTATATTGAAAATGCTTTAATGCCAAAAGAAAGTCTGCTACAATTACTGATTGACTAGCTACCGGTATAAATTTGAGTCATGACTTATTAAAACAATCAAACTGGCATAAAATCTCATGATATCATCACTTGTTCATACTTCATCATAACTTTATAAGTTTGATATAAAGATTTAGTATTTAAGGGCAGATGATAAATCATCAAACTGCAAACTTGCAGCAACTTATAAATCATTGAGCAAGAACGTAAACTTGATTGACACAAATAGCTGGTAAAGAAAAAATTAGCAAACGTAATTATTAGTAGCAACACACTGGAATCGGTGTACTATTGTAGCCCCATAACTCGAGCAAACAGTAGCTTCTTTTAAGAAGATGTTATTTTTCTGCCTCTAGTTACAACTGACTTCCTTGGATAACATTTACAAGGTGGTGTTAACTGTTAATTGACAGAGACATGAAAGTGAAGAAATGAAGAATGATACCTACTTGAATGAGCAGAGCTTTACTGACAGAGGCACCCTATAAACATAGTGAGAATCGCCTATTATTATAATATATACGGCCATGGGGATCTTCTTTCGAACGCTTCAGTATCAGATGACACCCTTCAATGCTCACACTTCGAATCCATGGAGGAAGGCCATTGTCACCAAAGGATTCTAACTTGGGGCAATGCCATATAGTGATTTTAGTCAGGTTGGGGAGGGCGGAACAAAATATGGTTTTCAAATTTGAGAAACCATCCAAGACCCTGAAATACTTCAAGGATGAGGGAAGATAGAGATCTGGACCTGGGATGCACTCTACTGTGTCATCTATAATGGAGTTGCAATCCCCCCTCTTGTATATATTTCCAAGTGTAAGTTGTTGAAGAGAAGTTAGAAGGTGCAATCCCCACTCTCGTATCGGCTTCTCTATGTTGGCTCCATTACGAATTGTAAGCTCACGTAGGTTCCTGGGTAAACACCACCCTTGTACTGCCTGCTGCTTTGTGTTTACTCCTTCAATACAAAGAGTCCTGAGGTTTCTGGGTAAACCCCCTTCTGAAAAGCATTGGATTTTGGGACACCTATCAATTTGTAAGTTCTGAAGGGAGGTAAAATTGTGAATCTCACCAGGGAGACCTTCCATATTTTCGCAATTGATCAACTCAAGGTGTTCTAAAGCTGGGAGTAGCAGACTTGGTGGTAATGATACGAGACTAGTGCAATTATAAATACTTAATTTGATGAGATAGGCAAGTTCAGATAGAGCCTGTGGGGATGGTGTAAGTGGTATCACTGAATCTTGTATGCCAGAAGATGGTGATGATGAGTCGCCTAATTTTTGAAATGCAACAACCTCTAACTTCTTGCAATACGTAATTTCCAACGTTTGAAGCGTCAAGGGGATCTCAGTAATAGCAATCAGAGACTTACAATTTTCAACATTGAGTTCTTCAAGACAACTTGAGGAAGTGGATTTCTCGAATTCCACCGACTTTAGTTCATTGCAACTTTCAATCCCCACTTTTTGAACCGTCATGGGTATCTGGTCAATAGTACTAAGAGAATGGCAATTACGTAACCTGAGATCTCGATGACAACACCCAGGAAAGCCTACGATTTGCTTAATACCTTCAAGATCCATCGATGCTGGACAGAAAATAACATCTTCACTGGCAGACAATACTCTGCATCTGTATACCGTCAACTCCTCCAGCAAAGGAAGGCTTGGAAGTGAGATACTCAAATCCTCGCAGCTTCTGATGTTCAGTCTTTTGAGAGAAGGCATATGCGGAGGTAGATCACCTTGCAGTGATTCACAATCCTCAAAGAAAAGATATTCAAGGCAGGGGAATGCCCTGTTGTTGTCAACTGGTGAGTGCACCCACTTCTCCCAATTTTTCATTTCCCTAAAGGATAGATGTTTCAAAGCCTGAAAAGGAACTGATGAACAACCGGGAGTGCCATAAAATTCCTCACCTACCTTCTTAATACCTTCTATGCCTTCAACCTCAAGGTATGTCAACAAGGGTAGCTGCCCTAGTGGAGACAGGCTTTCACATCTAGTACAATACACCAGGTTTATGTTAACCATGTTCTTGAAAGAGACATCTCCCAACCAAGCTGGCAATGTCAATCCCCTGTAACACCTTAACGTACACTTTTTAATGGAAGTGTGAGGCTTCAACTGCTCTAACACGCCGCTTATAGTGTTCTCATCCTGCTGTGACACATCTTTACCACTACAATGACTAACATTATTCCATATCAAACGCAATGTATCGAGACCGTGTTTCTTGTGCAATTGGGCTTCCTCTGCGTCCTCAACCCTTGTCACATTTTCTAGTCCGAAGATTGATAGTTTGCCATGGAGCTGATTCAACTTCCTCAGCTCACGTATCCTGGCACCACCGTCAGCTCCCAACACAAACCCATCTAAAGTCTGTAGGCTTATCAATCTCCCCATTCCCAATGGCATCTCTTTCAAATAGATATTACAAATGAACAAATGGCGAAGTTTTACCAGAAACCTAACATGTGGGACCTCCTCAAGTTCATCACAATCAACGACCGAGTGTTTGGAGGTTGCGTAGTCGCTAATTGATTTTGGCAACACTTTTATTCGTTGTAATAAGATCAAAAGAAGTCGCAAATGTTTCAGACCACCTATACACTCTGGCAACTCTTCAATTATTCTCGTATCGAGGACTAGACTGCGTACATATTGAAGTCTTTGAACATAATCCAGTGGTTTGATATTCATACTATTACTGTAAACAGTGGCGTCAAAGATACAAGTTCGCAATCGAGAAGCAGAGAGCTGATTTCCCAATGTTCCATCTGAAGAATCCTTTGTGAAATACAAATGGCGAGTTCTTTTAAGATCTCTTGGGATATTCAAAGAGCCAATTGTACAATACAGGTCCCCTGCAGCCCATTGAGCCAAATCATGAATTAGGTCATGCATAGTAAACCTATCTTCTCCACAAACTTTCTCAAATAATGACCTAGACACTAGATCAAGGAAGTAGTTGTGACCTATATCTTCCATTCTAGACGTTTTATTTTCTGGTAGAAAGCCCTGAGCCATCCACAATAACACGACAACTTCCTCAGAAAAATTCTTCATCTTTGGGAAATATGGACATATAAGCAAAGATATACTTTAGATGAGGTGGCAGATGACGGTAACTCAGCATCAGTGCTGGTAAAAGATCACTCTTCTGACTCCAAACATTGTTATCTAGTATCTCTTGGCGCTGCCTCTTGTCCACTATACTTTTCAAGAGACCTGCTAGAGTTTTCACAGCCAAAGGCAATCCTTTGCACTTCTCTATAATATCGTCCTGCATCTCAACAAGGTCAGGATCGTGATTTGCATGCTGCTGAAATAGATGCCAAGAGTCCTCGTCGGACAATCCTTCTAAATTGACGACATTGCCATGAATCTGATCTTTAATCATCATCCTTGCTATCGTCTGATTTCTTGTAGTCATTATAACTCTACTCCCTTTCTCCCCATCTCGGAAGGGTGCCTGTAGCTGGTGCCAGTCATCATATTTCTCACTCCAAATATCATCAAGAACGATTAAGAACTTTTTGCCTGTTAGCACTTGCTTCAACTTTTCTTGTGCTTCATTCAGGCTAATACAGTCAACAGTTTGACTAGTGGCCGAGTTGATGATTGCTATGGTTATGCGTTTTACATCAAACACATCTGACACACACACCCAAGCCTTGAGATCAAAGTGACCCTTGACTTGCTTCTCATCGTTGTATACGTACTGTGCAAGAGTCGTCTTCCCAATGCCTCCCATTCCAACAATAGGAATCACAACATAATTATCCGAACTCTGTTGATCTTCTTCTAGTAACTGTTGAATTATCTCATCCTTCCTGTTATCTCTGCCATAAACCACTCGCTCACCTAATAAAGAACTTGTCTCTCGACTGCATTGAGAAGATTCAGCTTGGTGCGTCTGCTGTGGCATGGCATGTATTGCTGAGAGACCAGAAAATTGTAGCAGCACCTGAAGATCGTGCAACCGTTCTATAATGCCATCCAGCCTTGATGAAATGCTGGCAACAGGGTTGAACAGCGTGGAGACACTTTCTGTAGCTCTACCAATAATGTTTCTCACCTGAATTAAGTATAGAAAAGATAGAAAATGAACGTATGAAGAGATATTTTCTCATTCAATCAGAGAAGAACATTTGTACAAACTGAATATTACAATCTGATATTTATAGACTAACTACCTCTCAGCTAAGATAACAAACTCTTTATTTATCTCTATTATATATGGGAACTCTTGAGGAGTTTGGTGTCCACTTGAGTTTCCTAAAATACCCTTTATGTTTTTATTCTTCCAAGAAAACTAATGAGGGCAAAAAGGCCATTTAACTTTTTTAAAAAAGCGTAATGTAATCGCAAGATTTCCTTCTAAAAACTACCACATTTTTTTAGTGAAGGTAACTTCTTGATTTTTTAAAATAAAAGAAACATGTACAATATCACCGCGATGTTCGCGCACGCATCGCGTGCAAAAAATACTAGTAGTTGCTAATTCTAACTACCTTTGCTGACTAGGATTATTACAATATTACTTATATTAAGATATTAATTTTGCAATGTAAATAGGAACTGCAAGCTATTTTAAATTGCGCTTATTCAACTTTAAACATAAGACGTAGATTCATGAGCAAGGTATTCTTTTTTTTTGGCCAGAACCGATTAGATTCAACATCTTTGCTATTTAAATTAATTTCTCAAAGTTTTCAGTTTTTTTGAAAACTAAAAACCAAAAACAGGAAACCAGAAAAAGTGGTTTTCACTTTTTAATTGTCAGTTTTCAAAATCATCATGTTCCCAATAAATTTGACTAATTTTTTATTCATTATAAGACATATATCATATGACTTTGAAAATCAAAAACCAAAAATGTAAAAACCACTTAGAATACCGAATGGGCCCTTAAATAATAGTATTTCCTCTGTATTTTTTTTAGTTTGTCTGTTTTGACATGACTATGCGCAATTGTCAATGCACTCTTTTAACCTCTAATAACCTTCCTTATATATTAATAAAAATTATTATAATTGAATATTAATAAAGTACTTATTGGAATAAATCAAACAAGACCCCTCATTACTTTATTTTTTCTCTGAGAAGAATATAATAAGATTCTCTATAATTGTAAATAGTGTTAAGATTATAAGGGATAAAACTAAAAAAATACAAAGGAAGTATAATTCTTTTTAGTTATTGAGCTTGACTTTTTTATTTTTACTTCCTCCATTATTTATTAATCGGGTTAAAGAAAATGGAAAAGGTAGGACAAAAGTACTTGAAACTATCCTAATTAGTTTAATTAATAAAGAAATACATATATTTTTTCAGTCCAAAAAATAAGTTCAGGACAAATAAAGTCTAATGAGTTAATATAAGTTTAGTTTAGCAAAAATAAACTGAAATTAGAATTGACACACTCACAACATAAGTTGAGATAATTCAATTCATATAACCAAAAATAAGTTGAAAAGAACACTGCGGAATGTTGTAGTTATAGTCTTATAGATACCATTAGATTGGACTAGTACTAAAAATAGAATTCATTAGAATAAAGCAGACAACAACAAACCATATGATTTGTCGATGAGCCAAGGAGTTCAGAGACATGACTAGTAGTACTGAGTTGATGATCATTATCATCTTCTTGATCCATTTTCTCCAATTCATAAAGTTGAGCTTCAGTAGCTAACTCGTCCAAGATATCTTCCAAGTCAAGAGCTATGTCTTGGAGATCCGCCTTCAATGGCCGGACAACCTCGTCATCAATCTGCTTCTGCTCGGCAGACCTTAGCAGGGTTTCCATCAGTCAGCTGATCTTTGCACTTTTTGATAGTTTTTGGTAAATTTTCACCACCAAAAAGTTTCAAGAACCCACCTATTACTCCAGGAGACATCAGCTGCTGAAACAGCGCTTGAAGAAACGCAGAGAAGATGGTCTCACCTAAAGTCATCTTTGAATTACTCTCAAATGCAAAATGGAAAATGAAACTCAGAATTTTTTTATTGTGATAGAAGCAAGTAACACCACTCTACTCCACTTCTTCAGAAAAGTAAATGTAGAATGATTGAATGAGAAATAGCAGTACTAAAAAGCTTTTTACAGTGTTCTTTGGAAAAAATTCCCCAAAGATGGCTTGATGGGTACCACCATACTAATAGTGTATCTTTTGTGATAGAAGCAAGTAACACCACTCTACTCACTTCTTCAGAAAAGTAGATGAAGAGTGATTGAATTGGGATTACTTAAAGCCTTTTTTTTTATGCTTGATCACTGATGAGAACCCCCTAGCAATTGTCATTTTTTATTAATTGAAGACGACCGATGACTATGCGATGAGCCTGTCATGCACTGAGATGATCAAATTATATTTCCTCATCTGCTCCATTTCTTCAGAAAAGTAAAGGTTGAATAAAAATGGCATTGTAAAAAAAGCCTTTTCCGCTTTTTGCTAAAAGATGGCTTGACTGGTACAGTGGTACCTAATATCATAATGAAGACAA